>CM064881.1:50444682-50516397 GCA_003313485.2 Penstemon barbatus | reverse complement strand
ATATATTCAGCTCAGCAGTAGATATGGATACTGAAGTATGTTTCTTACTCATCCATGAGATCAGACGACTGCCCCAAAATTGACAAGCACCTGTTATGCTTTTCCTATCAATTTTGCAGCCATCAAGATCTGAATCTGAATATCCAATAAGCTCAAATCCAGATTCTCTAGGATACCACAATCCCAATTCTTGAGTGCCCTTAATATACTTCAGTATTCTTTTGGCAGCTAAGAGATGAGATTCCTTGGGATTTGATTGAAATCTTGCACAAACCCCAACAGAGTACATGATATCAGGTCTGCTAGCTGTTAGATATAACAGTGACCCAATAATGCCTCTGTATTTGGTTATGTCTACTGATTTACCATCTTCATCTTTATCCAAACGAAGACTAGTAGACATTGGAACAGTAGCAGTAGAGCTAGTTTCCATACCAAATTTCTTGAACAAATCTCTTGTGTATTTTGCTTGGTTGATGAATATTCCATCAGACAACTGTCTAACTTGCAAACCAAGAAAATAATTGAGTTCACCCAACATGCTCATTTCAAACTTGTTCTGCATCAGCTTGGAGAACTTGTCACACATCTGTTGGTTAGTTGAACCAAAAATAATATCGTCCACATATATTTGCACAAGTAATATATGATTTTCCCATTCAATTGTGAACAAGGTCTTGTCTACCTTACCTTTACGAAATCCTTTAATTAAAAGAAAATCAGATAGAGTATCATACCATGCTCTTGGAGCCTGTTTCAGTCCATAGAGGGCTTTCTTTAGACGATACACCTTGTCTTCTTGTAGATAAGCTTCAAATCCAGGTGGTTGTTCAACATATACTTCTTCTTGCAGTTCTCCATTGAGAAATGCAGACTTCACATCCATCTGATAGACAGTGAAGTTCTTGTAAGCAGCATAGGCTAGAAACAGTCTGATTGCTTCAAGTCTTGCTACTGGTGCAAATGTTTCATCAAAGTCAATTCCTTCTTCTTGACAATAACCATTGGCCACTAATCTTGCTTTCTTTCTGGTAACAATACCATCTTCATTCATCTTATTTCTGAAAACCCATTTAGTGCCAATTACTCTTTGATGACTTGGTCTTGGAACTAAGTACCATACTTCGTTCCTTTCAAATTGATTCAACTCTTCTTGCATAGCTTCAATCCAGAAGGAATCACTGAGAGCTTCTTCAATTTGTTTAGGCTCTATTTGAGATAGAAAACTAGCAAACATAGCATCTTGTACATCAGCTCTTCTTGTTTTCACTCTATCCAAAGGATCACCAATCACTAACTCTGGTGGGTGATTCCTGAGCCATCTGAGATCAGGTTGCAGGTCTGGATGTTGTCCTTGATTTTGATCTTGCAACACTACTGTTGTAGTTCCAGTAGTAGTTTGTTGAACATTTGTTGTCTGTTGAACAGTCTCTGGTCTGTCAGCTGTTTGTAAGTCGTCTGTTAGACAATCAGTGATCTGATTTTGAACAGCATTTGAGTTGGCAGCGGAGTTGAGATCAGGTAGTATGATGGGAACATATTCTTCATTCTTTCCAACATTCAACTTCTGTAAATCAGTAGACAGATCTTGATTAATACTTTGATTCTTTTCAGAAGATTGACTTGGTTCATCAAATACCACATGAATGGATTCCTCTATTAGTAATGTTCTTTTGTTAAAAACTCTATAAGCTTTACAAATAGTAGAGTATCCTACAAAAACAGCTTCATCAGCCTTTTCTGCAAATGCAGTAAGGTGATTTTTCCCATTATTTAACACAAAACATTTACAACCAAAAATCTTAAAAAAATGAATGTTTGGTTTCCTGTTGTTCCAAACTTCATATGGAGTCTTGTTCTGGTTTTTGTTGATCATGCATCTGTTCTGGGTAAAGCAGGCTGTATTTGTTGCTTCTGCCCAAAATCTTTGTGGCAGCTTGGCTTCAGCTATCATTGTCCTGACAGCTTCCTTCAGTGTTCTGTTTCTTCCTTTCAGCAACACCATTATGTTGAGGGGTTCTAGCAGCTGAATACTCATGATGTATTCCTTTGATATTACAATACTCTTCAACAGTAGAGTTTGTGAACTATGTCCCTCTATCTGATCTGATCTTTAATATCTTTATGCTTTTCTCATTCTGGATCAGTTCCATCAGATTAGTAAGATGTTCCTTGGTTTCACTTTTCTTTTTCATGAATATCACCCAAGTATAACTTGAATAGTCATCCACAACAGCTAGGCAGTATTTCTTTCCACCATTGCTGACTGGATCAATGGGTCCAAATAAGTCCATGTGTAGCAGCTCCATGATTCTTTCAGAAGATTGGTGCTTCTTACTTTTAAATGATGACTTGATTTGTTTCCCTTTCTGACATGCGTCACAGAGCTTGTCTTTGCTCATGACTGTTTTTGGAATCCCTTCTACCAGATCATTCTTTATCAATCTATTCATGGTCTTGAAGTTTAAATGATTCATCCTTTTGTGCCATAGCCAGCTAACTTCACTTGGTGTAGATGCCACCAAACAGATGTTTGAATTCTTGTCACCAGAATTCCAGTCGACTATGTAGACATTTCCTTGTCGTCTTCCAGATAAAATTACCTTCTTTGTACCAATCTGTTCAACATAACACTTATTTGTTGAGAAGATGACTGAATATCCTTTGTCACAAAATTGACTTATGCTTAGCAGAATATATTTGAGGCCTTTAACATATGAGACGTCAGATATCTCTATGTTTCCTCTGATCAGTCTTCCTTTAGCTTTAATCTTGCCTTCCTTGCTGTCTCCAAAAGTAACCTTTGGACCATCCACAGCAACAACATCAGTCAGCTCATGTATGCTTCCACACATGTGCCTTGAACAACCACTGTCCAAGTATCAAATCTTCTCTACTTTACTCCTACTCCTAATCCTAACCTACAAAACAAAAATAAAATTGTTTTAGGTACCCTTATTGAGAGGGTCCTGAAGGATTAGTTCCACCTTTGACAACCCAAGATGTTGATGTCTTAGGCTTCTTAGGCTTCTGAATTTTGAGAGAAGCATGAACAGTTTCATTTTTATCATAATTAGCAGATAAGTCATGTTGTTGATCAGTATGATAAGAATAATGTTCATAAGCAGGGTAAGGTGCATGATAAGCAGGATATGCATGCATTGGATGAGCAGGATATGGTGCATAGTAACTAGGAAATTGAGGTGCATGATACATAGGAGGATATGCAGCAGGTTGCACATAATATGACTCATTTCCATACCAAGCATTTTGATTTTTCTTATTCTTATGCTTCTTTGGTTTACTAGTAGCTTGCTCATTAACAGACGACTTAGTTTTACCACTGGTCTGATTCAGTTTAGCTTTATCAGCAGACTTCTTAGGACTCTGCTGTTTGGTCTTACTAGTCTGTTTACCTACACTAGGCTCTTTGCTCTTTTTAGCCTTAGGATATTTTTTCTCCTTTACCACTTTCTCAGGTTAAGCAGGTCTAGCAGTTTGAACATACAGAATGACCTTACTATTGTCAGCAGATATAAATTTCTCAGTATGATTCAATTCTTGCTTATCCTGTTCTAAAGGTATCTTCTGTTTACTAGACATGTGAGTGGATGCAATAGATGATTTCTCATGAGACTCAATAACTTTTTCAAGTTCCATGATTTTTCCTTTATAAACTTCACATTCAGCTTTCAGAGATTCATGTTCTTGCTCAAGCTGTTTATATACAGCTGATTCTCTTGGCTTTTCGGCTGTGAGTTTCAGTGAACTATTTTGCTCTTTTAGCAATATCATCTCTTCCTTAAGCTTTTTATATGCTTCAGCAATAGTAGTATTGTTAAGCATCATTTGTTCAAATGAATTAAATAATTCATTATCAAGAGGAGTTACCTCATCCTCAGAGTTATCAGATTCCTTGGCCATCAGGCAGAGGAGAGCAGGTTTCTCTTCATCAGACGACTCTTCATCAGAAGTGTCTGAATCTGAATCAAATGAGTAGACAACAGCCAGCTTTTCTGCTTCAGCCATCATTGCCTTGCCTCTCTGATGCTTTCTTTCCTTTCTGATTCTCTTCTCTTCTTCAGTGTAATTCTCTGCTTTTGGATAAGGACAGTCTCTGATGAAATGTCCTAATTTCCTGCAGTTATAACACATTAGTTTTGCTTTGTAATCATCTTTATCTTGAGAAGAAGAGTTAGGTTTAGAATTAGAAGCATCGTTGTATTTGTTCTTCATTTTTCTCTTGTAGAACTTCTTGAAATTGTTCATCAGCAATGCTACATCTCCAGCTGTATACTCCTTTTTGTTGAGTAGTGTGGCTTCATCAGATGAGTCCACCTCTTTACTTTTCTGTGCTGGTATTCTAGGATTTTCAGCAGCAACCACGGCAGTTGTGGGTCCTGAAGTTGAGGTTTCTTCAATTCCCATTCTAGGCAGTTTATACTCGAGTACCTTGAGTACGGAGAACAGCTCTGTAAGAGAAATCTTCCCCAGATCTCTTGATTATTCCATTGCTGTTCCATCTGATCAATGGTCTCTCCAGACTTCATCTTGAAGTTATCCAGTTTCTCCAAGGCAACAGTGAGCTGATGCTCTTTTATTGCATCATTGCATTCGCTCATATCTCTGACTTTATCCCACATCTCCTTTGCAGTCTTGCAATGTTTGACTTTGTCAAACCGATCATTATCCAGGGCTTTAGTCATGATAAATCTTCCGACTTTATCCAGATTAAATAGCTTTATTTCCTCTGGAGTCATCTCATGAAGGTCTTTTTCCACCACGGTATCAACTTCATTTATCTTTATCGTCTTGGTGAATCTGAATGGACCTTTTATGATACATGTATACATGTTGTCATTGTAGGCAGCTACGAAGATCTCCATTCTGATCTTCCAGTCTTCAAAAGACATACCAGCAATGTGGGGAACATGGCTGATACAGTCCATTTTTCAAAAAGTTTTAATTTTTCCAAAAGAAGCTCTTTTGAAAAGTTTTGAAAACCTTTGAAAAACACTTGGATCAAGCTCGTTGATCAGGCAGCTGATTCTAATGAACCACCTGCTCTGATACCATCTGTTGGTCCCAAGTGGTCAGATGAGGTCTAGAGGGGGGGGGGGTGAATAGACCTCTGAAAATTTTTTAGACTTAAAAACTTTTCAGTCTTCTGTCAGCAGACTAAGCTGATGAAGAACAGTAAGATGACTATGCTGATCGTGAACAAATCTTGAACAGCAGAGTGACCACACTTCTTACAGTTACTTAGCTGTTTTTCAGCAAAACAGTTTTATCACGAGTATACTTACAGCGGATGTTTGAAAGTGTTTTTCACAATGATCTTACGCGTTTTCGTTAGTTCGATAGGGGTGATGTAAAATGCCGTGCTAATGTATGTAAATGGAGGTAAAAGATCAATAGTATTATATTCAGTATGATCGAGTTCAAATTACAAGAATTGAGAGTCCTATCCGAGCATTATTGGATGCCGTACAAGCTAGAGGGTGAAATACCAATAAGAAAACCTATGCTATATTTCCTATGTAATTCCGAGCAGTAGCTTCGGAGGAAGAGCACCTGGGAAGTTGTGTCGTCGTCATAAATGCTTGGGGTATTTATAGTTGAGACCCGGGACCAGGTGAACCACCCACATGTGTGTATTACTCAGCCCACAGGCCTGGGCCTGAGGTCGGCCCAACAGTGACTTTGGATCCTGAATTTCCATAGTAGAGTCAGCGTAGGATTCCTGTGCTTTGGGCTAGAATTTATGCTCACAAGATCGAAAATGATGAATTCCGACCTTACTAGGCCGTAGTAATGTTTGGGTCCAAGTTACCCCTCATCAATACTCCCCCACTTCTCGAGTGTAAAGTGGAGCTTAAACTCGAAGAAGTATAAATTGAATGCTGGGGGGACGAGCCATATTTTGGATAAGTTTCGGATATGCCTCATTAAAAACCTAACTCGGAAAAACCCTTTGGGATAAAAACCGAGCTAGGGAAAAAGAGTGCATCTCTTGGAAACTATGTAACAGCGTCATCATTATATTACCCTTGTCATCTAGTGTTTGTATAGGATTTCCAGATTAGAATCTTCTTACTGTCGCTTATCGTGATGCTTTAATCGATTTTAACAATATCTCTTTATTCCTTTGATTTTGATAAGATAGATTGTTGGCAGAATGCGGAATCGACGCCCCCATAAATGCATCTTTCGCCATGGTGGTCTTCAATTTTTGTAATTTTAGAAAGTATTGGGGTCATAAGTGCAATTATTGGAGATATGACTTTAAGTTCTCCCTTGAGGAGTTTAACCGTCGCGGTTACTCGGGGACCGATATGCAATTTCCCATTTTGTCCCTATATATATGCATCTCGATTAGGGGCCGCTGTTCAGCACAAATTCTGAGTGAAAAACCCTAGATCGGAGCAAATAGATCGATAAGTGAATTTTAGCAGTCTTTTTCGACCAATCTTCGCATAATTAACATGTCCAGTTCCGTAGATCCGAAAGGCAAGTCCCTGGAAATGGAAGGTCGAGAAAATAATCCCGAGGAAGGGCGAATTGAGGACGTTCGACCATCCGTGATGGAGAACATAGGAGACCCAACTCCCAATTCCGAATCCGACAGAGAGGGGGGAGAATCGGATACTGAATCAGAGGAGACCGGAGATAACAATTATGGCGAGGCGACAGCCTTCAACGAGGAAGGCGAAGAGGATGCCGACCTTCCATTAGGGAAGAATGAACAAAAGAAGTATACAATAGGCGGAAGTGTTGCGGTTACGATTTATAACTGGGTGGAGCCGTCGACCAGCGCGGGGTTAAATATGACTGAGGATAGGGCCGATGAGATCATTTGTTCTTTTACTGAGAAAGATCGGGGTCAATTGGAGGCGGAGTTTGGTCAGTATATCGGCACCGGATATTCAATTGTCATTCCGGGACCTGAACAACGAGTTACCGACCCTCCTGAGGGATGTCAAGCTTTTTATACTAAACATTTCCACTATGGCCTACGCATTCCTCTCCCTCCTTTGATCTGTAGTATTCTAGAAGCGTTTCAGCTAACCCCTTCTCAGATTCTGCCGAATTCGATTGGTCTTATAATAGCCTTTTGTGTACTGATGAAAGCCAAAGGAAAAAAGGCGGCCTTCCAAAATTTCTGGAGAATTTTTCAAATGAGCTCCTCCACGGCTTCGAATGCTGGTTATATATACTTTTCTGAGAGACCGAAAACGTCGGTCTTATCCTCCAATGTTAGTAGCAATTTGAAAGGTTGGAAACAAGAATTCTTTTTTGTTCGTGGTCCAGATTCTCCGCCTTCCGAGGATAGTCCCGAGCCTACTCCGCATGAATGGCCCGGTGCTAAATCATGGATCTATGGCAAACAACGTCTTAAGGGAGACATGATTCATGAGATCTCAGACGAATTTTTGCAATCCCTTCGAGCCGATCCTTATCAGACTCCTTTAATGACCCAGGAGGCGGTTTTGCGATTGGCCGAGCCTAGCACGTGTTCTTTTCCTGCCCTTCCAATTGAATATGGAAAAGCTTCAATTGACCCTGCCAATGCCCCCTCCACATTAGGTGTGTCGAATTATCTTTATTCATCTTTTTACGGCTATAGCTGATTCCCTTTTATTCCTCAGCTGGGATCGTTGATAAGTTCCGAACATCGATAGCTGGTCCGGTCGTTGCTTCCTTTTCTAAGGGTATCCAAGGTCGACCTCATCGCCAAACATCGAAGGTTTTTCGTAAGGTAGTAAAACCCAGTTCCGGGGTCGATTCCACCGTGGCTTCGAGCGCTATGGTGACTTTTCACCGAACTGCCATTGCGGGAACCTTTCACCCTTATTCTGAGGCCGAGGGAACTTCTAAATCTCGAACTTTTGATCTCCGGTCCTTTTTTCCGACCGGCTCTTCTAATCCAAATGAGGTGGGACTCAGCCATTATACCCTGCAAGAGGTCCGAGCTCAAAAGATACTAGAAGCGAGAATGGCTCGTAAGAGAAGTAGTGATACCCCGAGTCTTATAGAAGGGTGAAGCCTTTTGGTCGAGGACAGGGTCCGATCCGATGCCAAGCGGGCCATTCTGAGCCAGACCTGGCTGATTTCATGGAGGATCATTTTCAAGGACCAAGGGCAGCTGGGTTCCCGGAGGATGGAACCATCGAGTCCGACTTGGGCCCAAACGGGGAACACACAGTGGATAAGTCTCTTCGGATGTTCATGGCCGGGAGATTTAAGGATGATAATACCGCGCTATTCCTTAAAAACGACTTTGAGCTCGCGGGTGATTATGCCTATGCTTTGCAAAAGGTATATAAGTTTTTCACAAATACTAACTTTTCCTTAAAATCTTTGCTTCGCCTTTAACGTTTAATTCCTTCTCTAGGTCGGAGACTTGTTCAGTCATCAAGCTTACCGACTGGCCACCTTAAACAAGGAATCTCAGATGGCTCAGAGTGCCCTTCACAATGTCCTTACGGCAGAGGCTACTAAGGCTGATCAATTGAGGGATACTACGACCAAGTTATCTGAGGTTGAAAAGGAGCTCGAGGAAGTTAAGAAAGGCCTTGACGGAAAGAGGGCCCTCGAGGAAGAGGTAACCAAGTTGAGATCGGATCTTGAGCAAGCTAAGGCATCATCCGAACAGGCCTATGCTCGAGGCCGAGAAGAGGGCAGACTTCCCGCCATAAGAGAATTCTTAGAGTCACCTTTTCTTGACGCCTTAGTTCGCTTGCGGTCGGGTGAAATTAATCAAGCTTTCTATTATAAAGGAATTCAGCATCTTCTCTCATCTGGAAGGATTCAGGGCGCCTTTGACGATTTTCTTCCTTACATGGATCCTTATAAGAACATTTTCGGGAAAGATTATAAAGCTTCTTCTCTTCCTCCCAAGCCCGAAGACTTAGCCGATCACAAGTTTGCCCCATTTCTTAAAGAATTTGGAGTGCCAATGCCAAATCCTGACACGCTCGAAGCTCAATCTGAGAATGAAGATGTGGATATTGAAGGGGATTCCCGCGATCAAGGAGAGCAAGGCACTCCGTCTTCCAATTCGAGTAAATCTGCAGCTGACGTGCAAGGTAATGATGAAGAAGAGAGCAGCTCGACTAGTGATGATTCTGATAGCTCGGGAAGCGATTCTAGTGAAGAGAAAGAACAAGAGAGATCGGACCATGGTTCTGGCGTAAAGGAGTCCAGCCGTTAATGATCATCATGTAATAGGATTTTCTTAGCGAATCATTGTAACTGTAAATTTGTTTTCATAGTCTCCTGCTTTTTTTTTTTTATTTGGTGGATGCTCGAATTTACTCCTTTCCCTTAGTGCCATGCTTAATTTATTGCTTGTTTGACCATTTTGTTGAACTTTATAACGTCATTCTTGCATACTTTGTTGCGTCATCGAATCTTTCTTGGGAGTGGTGACTTACCAATTATTGTAATTCGTATGATGTCGTGTCTCTTATAAATACTAAGGCCATTTTACCTTGTCTTTACGATAACATCATACAAAGTGATCGGAGCTTTGGTAAATTGTTACGGTCGAATAATTATCCGAAAACCAAGAGATGAATGAAAATTTGAACGTTTCTGTAATTCCTTCTGTACCTTTCCCCAAACCCAATGATAGTAGAAACATAATGAAAAAGAGACAAGCTCCGGTTAAGTCTATTACTCCCGATGATCAGACCTTCCACGGAGGAGGTAAATCTTCGACTGTCGCCCTTTCTTCGTGCTTGAAAACTAAAAGATCATACAAGAAAATTAAAAAGGTTTCTTTTGGAGATGATATGCGCGCATCTTTTCCTGCTCGGTCCGTGCCTTTGAAAGCTGCTGAGTCTTTCAATTTATTGTTTCCCTCTGGCGTTTTTCCCTTTAAGAGGGATATAATTCATTTTGATAAAGTTCCACATGAGAAATCCGCTCTGAGCCTTCTTCGGGCCAATATTTCTATCTCCGAGGCAATTCTATCAAACATAGAATATTCTTCGTTCTTGTTTCAGTCTGGGTCGGATTTTCTTACCCGGGTAATTCTTGCTAATTTCCTTATTCTGATTTTCTAGTTTCTTTATTTTTTTCCTTGATATGTCTCTTCATAAGTTCAGGCTGGCGAAGAGTTCTCTGGTCTCTATGCGTTGGCAAAGCGTGAGATCGAACAACGAGCTATTATTACTCTCGAACTGGCCAGGAAGAAGGTTGAGCTGGATCAGGCACTGGAGACTAATAGATTTCTTATGGAGAAACTGTCTCGGAATGAGTTGAGCTCGGAATTAGAGAGACTCAAAGATATTTACGATTGTGAGAAGAAAAGCTCCGAGCTTCGGGAGAGGGAAGCTTATACCCGTGGGTATGCTGATCGCAGTGCTGAAGTTCGAAAAATCCTTTCCGAGAATAATTTCGTTTAGTTGTATTAATATTTTCCTCCGCTGTAACATAAGCTTGCTAAGATTTTTCTTTGTTGTAATATAACCTTGTTGTAACGGTAATATTGTCGAAATTTTGTTCTTTCTTCCATCTTCTATGTCTCCCTCTCAAGCGTTTAATGTTCGTATCGTGGCCATTAATCCCACCAGATCTACACCATTGATGCTCAATTCCTCCCCCTATATATAGTTCCAAAATTACCTTCATATTTTCACTTGTCTGTTAATGTTTTGTTCGATCGGCATGGTTGTGTTTTTACTCCCATCGATCGATTTCATGTTCCACTTGATTTCCGCGATTAAGGAGTTCGAGATTCGAATTCGAACTTTCTTTCTCAACCTCCTCAGTTTCCTTATATGGGAAACATTTTCGACTAGGGTATCGACAGGCGAAAAGGATTGCGACTAGGGTACCGGCAGGCGACCTGCTTCTTTGGATTCATCTCTCCCGAGACGGGTTAGAATTCCGATATCCTATCGTTTCATCCGGTCGGTTAGTGGACTAGATATGCATCCATCTTTTCTTGACCGGATAACAGTCTTGGAGAGCTAGCGGGGATCCGGTAGCAAGAATGCTGGAAAACTGTTTTCTCGCCGCTGGTTTATTGGACGGAGGTCTCGGATTTACTTCGATTCCGGGAGGCAAGCTTCGACTTTGTTCCCCTGTTTTTCCTTATTTGGCTTCGAAGACTTCCAATTTATTTGTAGCATTTGTAGTAGAATAGGAACGAATGTAACGTTTTTGAATTCGAGTCTTCTTTGTTGTATCTTCATCTCTGTATTTCGACGAATCATTTGTAATTGTTCGAACCGCTTATAAATGCAATTGTTTATCTTTATAATTCTCTTTTTCTATCTTTATGTTAACGGATAGTGATTTCGATCTTTTGCCCTTTTGTGGTTCCTATGATCGCATACCCGAAACTTTAACAAAAATGAACTTTCAAATGATACTCTCTTTGTTGAATACAGAATTCTTGGGGATTCCCCAAGTTTGAAGAAATATTTTTCTTTGCTCGAGTAATATTCTTGACCTTTAAATCAGCAATCATGCAGAAGAAATGTGATAGAGTTTCAATCGATCTTGATTATAGTTTTTGATTCAAGGGGCGTAGCAACAGCTTTCACCCTTAATCGCTTCAGAGCATTTTTAGCCCTAGGGTCGTAGCAACAGCTTTCACCCATTTGATAATTTCGATCTAAGGGGCGTAGCAACGGCTTTCACCCTTAGTCGCTTAAGAGCATTTTTAGCCCTAGGGTCGTAGCAACAGCTTTCACCCATTTGATAATTTCGATCTGTGTTAGTCAATAATTCTATCTACCTAGGAATATTAAAGAGTTTGACTATGAAATTTTCCATGTACTCTAGATAGGTCCTACTACTAGTATAAATAGGAGTACTCATTTTGATGTGAAAACCAATTGAGTGAAGAATTAGTGAAGTAATGTAGTAAAGAGAGAGTTTGAGCTCTGCAGTAGCAACTCAGGAAAATCTTTTTGTTCTAAGTATCTTTTTCACTCTTTCAAACTATCAATTGATGTTGTTTCGTACTCGGTAGGTGAATAAATCAGCTGTTCTTTCTAATGCAACATGATTTGTTATTATGGATTTGAAATACTTATCTCCAAATCCTCTTATGAAACATCACAGTTCTCTCATAAACTTCTCATTCACTAAATTTGAAATGTTACATTGCATATAATCAAATGAATTTTTTTAATTTTCCAATGTGTATAATTTAAATCACTTCTCCTGTTTTTTCTAGGGAGTTTTTGGTTCTGCGTTTCAAGTAAGCGTAACTACATGATGTCTACACAGAAAGGGTCCTCTTTTTGTTGCGATGTTTCATCCATTAGGCATAGTAATTGCAGCTGTATTGGGTATTGTTTTTTTGGGAGATATTATTTATCTTGGAAGGTAAAGTGCATGCTACATCTTTTTTCATCGGTTGTCCGTCAGAAGTTTAATAAACGAGCCTTTTAAATTTTGTGCAGTTTGGTTGGTGCGATTATTATTGTGATCGGGTTCTACTCGGTGATATGGAGAAAGGCAAACGAAGTGAATGTTATTGACAACAGTATTGTGGCTGAAAGTTCCGACTCATTCAGTGGAAGAGTTCCCCTTTTGTCAATCAAAGAGGAGGAGGAGATGAAAATTTAGATGCAGAAAGACGAAGCACGAAGCATAGCATGGTGATAGTCACTGGCTTATTCTAAAAGGTTTGTGTCTACTTTGTTGTGGATTTTTTTATAAACAATTACAAAAACTTTAACTCGTGAACAAATCTGCATGAAAAGCACAAGGGATTTATAGTTTCTTAAAAATAATTTAGTTGCTTTGAACGGACAAAATTTCCCATTTTCTTATGGTTCCGACTGAGTATAGCTCATCTAAGAATGCAGGCGAGAAGAAGAAGTCGATACACTTGTGAAAATGGGGGCATGATCCTTGTTGAAGAGTTTAGTTTGTGCAGTTAGGAATTCGTATGCTACAACTTAAGGTATGTTTTCCTAGAACTGACATTCACTTCGACATGCCACATATGAGGTTCACCTGCTCATTGCAATGGTGAATGAGATTTTCATTTCAGTTTTAGATAAATTGTTTTTTATTTATTTGTCACTTTTCTAAATGCACAAGTAAATGCATTTTTTAAGTAATTTTGAAAGGGTGGAAATTTTGTGTTGTTTGATTATCAAATCAAGTTTCTTTTTGTTTGAACTGAGAGTTTCTATGCGGGTAATTCTTGTCACCAGGTTTGGTCATCTACATTATATTAATAGTGTAATATACTTGCCTTGTTGTTGGATAATACTCCCAAGAAACTGACCAGAACACAATACACTTGTTTTATTTAATTCAAAACACATACAACCATCACAAACTTCAACTGAAACATACAAATTACAAATTACCCAAATACATTGGTTGCCTGCCTACCTGCCAGCAGCTGGACGCGTTCCCTTCATTTATTTATTATTTTTTTTTTTTTGCCTGCCAGTTCCAGCGCCTTTCCTTCTTTTTTCTTTTTTTTTTTTTTGTTGTTTTAAAAGTTAAAGTAATTTAAATGTATAAAAAAGATATAAATTAATTCACTATAGGTCTCGTTTGAAAATTTTAATTCACTATTATTAATTTCTTTTAAGTTGAACGTTTATAGTGGTATTTAACGTTATCAAATTCTTACTCCATTAGATTATATTAAAATTTTATTTTGATTCTTTAAAAGTTATATAATTAAGCTTACTTTAACAAAAGTGAATAAGATCACAATTAAAAAGACAATTTAAAGATCAATTAAACAACTTAATAGATGCGATTACTAAGAAACACCTAATTCTAAAATAGCCCGTGTGTTGCCCACAAGTGTTCGACTAATTTTTTTTTCAATTGGCTATTGAGTTCTTTATTTTGAACATTGCCACGACCATTAAATTATTGTTGTTGTTGTTGTTGTTTAAGTGAGAGTGGGGAAAGTTTGAGATTGAAATAAATGTTTTGAATTGTTAGTTTGGTTGGAGATGACTAACTTGGCAAGGCAGACAGGCATGAAGGGGCTATTGCATGCTTCGGCTGGAGATGGCCTTACTTCATTTGTTTTAGTTTGAATTTTTCTATTTAAAAAATCGATGACCTTTGATGTTCTTTCTTTGTTAAACTTGGGACTTGTAATCCAAATTAATATCTATTGCTTATTACTTTATGATAGCATGCTTTTTGATTTTGCACTTTTAAAGTTTAGTTTTGTTAAATTGAAATAGGCTCTACACGGGTGCTAGGGGAAGAAAAAGGAAGATTTGTGTACACAAATTAGATGTCGAGATAGATGATGACAATGACATGTTGGAATTAACCAAATAACAATAGATATTCATCTAAATCATTAAAATAGAGTATTATATCAAAAACAACTATATATGAATATCTAAAACAGGATCACATGTTATTACATAAATATGATATATAAAAGATGTAATTAAACAAGGAATCTAACCTGATTCCATTAATGCCATGATTGGAAGAACACCAAATACAAGATGCTTAGTCTTCTAAGAAAATGGCTCAATACGTTATATTTCTCTAGATGGGAAAAGAAAATAATCTGATGTGTTTTATAGCCACTTCTTAGGAGCCATAGCAATTCCATCTTAATTGTTTAATATGTAACTGACCCATCAATAATTACATATTAGACTAGTGGGCATCTACACATTAAATTCATATTATATATATAAATAAATAGTATTTCTAAAAGCCCTTTATATTCCATCAGATCACTTAATTGGGTTTTGGGCCTTAATTTAAATAGCTGGTCCATATGTTATAATAATAGATGTTAGCCCACAAAATAGAAAATGGCTAACAATCTCCCACTTGGGATACATGTATTTACAATATATAACATACGAGAATAACTTTATTGAGCTCAAGAGTGCTATTTAATATCAGAATTACTCCTAAACAATCTGGTCCAATAGTTTTATCAATAAAATATCAAAGAGGCCATCATTACTAGTTTATGTAACGGGACCCATCATTGATCACAATATTGACTCAACCAATGACAAAGATCAAATATGGATGTTTAGCATGAAAATTACATGTAATGTGAGACATGCCTATTTCCAACTAGTCCTCTTTATGACTCAAGAGAGTCTTGTTTGTATACTTACAATCACTAATTGTTAAACAGCAGAAATAAGTCATGACAATTATCTCAGAGTTACCAAAACATAAAACACAATATTAACAAACTTTAGTACGTACAAAATCATAAGAAAATATTGTGTACTTGATGATGGCAAACTTTAGAAAACGTATACACAAAAGATATCCATATACAAACTCCCACTAGTTTGGTACATCGTCCAAAAGACAAACACCCATACGAGCTACATACTCATGAAACACCTTGGGTGGCAAACCCTTGGTGAGCGGATCAGCTATATTGAAGTTTGTACTAATGTGTTCAATTGACACTTCGTCATTTTGAACTCTTTCCTCAACAACTAAATACTTGATGTTGATGTGTTTGGACTTTGATGAACTGAAATTTTTCTTAGAATACATCTCTGCGGATTTGTTATCACAATTAATCCTCAATGGCTTCTCAATGCCATCAACAATTTGCAGCCCAGAGATAAAATTCCTCAGCCATAAAGCTTGATTTGATGTTTCATAATATGCTATAAACTCTGCTTCCATAGTAGAAGAGGCTACAAGTGTTTGTTTAACACTTTTCCAAGAGATAGCACATCCGACCAACATAAAAACATAGCCAGAAGTAGATCTCATGCTATCCATGCACCCAGCAAAGTTGGAGTCCGTATAACCAACAACCTCCAAGTGGTCAGATCTCCTAAAAGTAAGCATAAAGTCTTTTGTCCTCTGTAGATATCGCATAACCCGTTTTGCTGCTTTCCAGTGAGCCAATCCTGGGTTACTTAAATAGCTGCCCAACATCCCTACTATGTACGCAATATCCGGACGCGTACATACCTGAGCATACATGAGACTGCCTACTGCAGAAGCATAAGGGAACTTTTCCATTTCCTTCTTTTCAAGTTCAACTTTAGGGCATTGGTGCAAACTAAATTTGTCACCCTTTGCCACTTGTGTATCACCTAGTGCACAATGTTGCATATCATACCTACTGAGGATCTTATCAATATAAGTCTTTTGTGATAAACCAAGTATACATCTAGAACGATCTCGATGGATCTATATACCTAACACAAAATATGCATCACCAAGATCTTTCATTTCAAAATTCTTAAACAAGAATTTCTTGGTGTCATGCAACAAGTCCTTATCATTACTTTCAGTAGTATGTCATCGACATAAAGCACCAAAATGATAAACTTTCTCCCACTGAACTTGAAATAAATGCATTGATCAACAATGTTCTCTTGGAAACCGAAAGAAGAGATCACTTGATCAAATTTCTGATACCATTGTCGGGAAGTCTACTTTAAGCCATAAATGGACTTCTTTAATTTACATACTAAGTGCTTTGAGCCTTCTGGCTCAAAATTCTCCGGTTGCACCATGTAAATTGTTTCATCAATGTCACCATTGAGAAACGTTGTCTTTACGTCCATTTGATGTAGCTCAAGGTCATAGTGAGCCCCAAGTGCCACGATTACCCTAAATGAGTCTTTCATTGAAATGGGTGAAAAAGTCTCCCTGTAATCTATGCCTTCTTTTTTAGTAAATCCTTTTGCGACAAGGCGTGCCTTATACCTCTCGATATTGCCTTGTGAATCACGTTTGGTCTTAAACACCCATTTACAACCAATTATTTTAACACCTTTAAGCAAATCAACAAGTTCCTAAACATCATTGTCTGCCATAGATTTCATCTCATCCTTCATGACTTCAATCCACTTAGCTGAATTGACACATGATTTGGCTTGATTGAAAGATATAGGATCATCCTCCAAAACTGTATCAAATTCATGCTCTTGAGATAAACATAATCATCAGAAAATGCATTTCTCCTTTTTCTAGTGGATCTCCTTAATGACACTTCCATTTGAGGTGGTTGAGGTGCAACTGCTACCACATGAGGTGTTTCCTCAACCATTATGGGATCCCCCAACTGAGTTGGTGGTTCCAAGGGAATGTCTGCAACTACTACATTGTCTGGATTTGGAACACCAACATTGTCAGGAATGGTTACCTGATCACTATCAGTTGCAACTGTAGTAGAAGTGTTAGGAAAATTTTGATTTTCCTCTTCAAAGACTATGTCCCTTGAATTAGTACTCCCACTGTCCTCAATAAATTTGGCATTCCTAGTTTCGAAAAAGGACATGCTTGAGGGATTATAAAACTTGAATCCTCTTGATTTCTCAGAATAACCCACAAAGAAACAGCTGACTGTTCTTGAATCCAACTTTTTCTCATCAGGATTGTACTGTCGAGCTTCAGCTGGATAACCCCAGACATGCAAATGCCTAATGCTAGGTCTTTTGCCTGTCCATAATTCGTATGGGGTTTTGTCAACCGCTTTACTGGGTACTCTGTTAAGTATATAAACCGCAGTCTTTAGTGCCTCACCCCATAATGATTCTGGTAAGGAAGAATGACTAATCATGCTTCTGACCATGTCCTTGAGGGTTCGGTTTCGTCTCTCAGCCACACCATTCTGACTTGGTGTTCCTGGCATGGTATATTGAGGAACAATCCCACATTCGGCTAGGTACCTTGCAAAAGGCCCTGAACGTTGTTCACCTGATCCGTCATTTCTGCCGTAGTACTCACCACCACGATCAGATTTTACCACTTTAATCTTTTTTTCTAGTTGAAGCTCAACTTCGGCTTTAGAGATTTTGAACATATCCAAAGCTTGTGACTTCTCATGTATAAGGTACAAATAAGCATAGCGGGAATAATCGTCTATGAACGTGATAAAGTATGTTTGGCCATTCCAAGATGCCTTAGGAAGTGGTCCAGATATATCTGTATGCATCAGTTCTAAGACGTCATTACACATATTTGCACCTTTTTTTTTCGTTTGTCAGTTGTTTTTCCTTTAATACACTCTATGCAAATTTCAAAATCTGACATATCAAGTGTTTCCAAAATTCCTTGTGACACTAATTTTTGTAAGCGTGGTTTGGAAATATGTCCTAAACGCTTATGCCACAACATTGAGGAATTTTCTTTTATTAATTTGCGTTTTGTACCAATATTACTTAAATGTAAACTTTCATTGTCAATTGAAGTTAAAAGTGTTCAATTTATAAAGCTTGTCAATTAGTGAACCAGTGCCAACCAAACTGGAATTATGAAAAATACGAAATAAACCATTTCCAAATGAACAATGATATCCAAAGTTGTTCAAACAAGAAATAGAAATTAAATCCCGTCTAAAAGAAGGTACCACAAAAGTATTTTCCAAATCCAAATAAACACCAGTTCTTAAAACAAGCCTAAAAACACCTATGGCTTCAACTTCAGCCTTATTTCCACTGCCCGTAAAGATGTATCTTTCACCATCAGTTGGCTTTCGGCTCCTCAGACAATCCTGCATTGTGACACTTATGTGAGTAGTAGCACCAATATCTATCCACCAGGTGTCATTTGGTACAATTGCTAAATTAACTTCTGAACTGACAAAGTTTAGAAGTGTACCTTTCTTTACACGCCAATGGGCGTATTTGTGACATTCTTTCTTCATATGCCCTTTCTTCTTGCAAAAGAAACAGGTAAAAACTGGATCATGTGTCTTTTGCACCTTAGGGGCTGATGCCCCAGTTCCAGCAGTTTCTTTACCCTTATTGTTGTTCCTTTTTCTTTTCTTACTCGGATCATTTGAAGCAGATGCCAAATGAGCACTTTCAACGGTTTCGAGTTTTAATCTCTCCTCCTCCTGCACACATTGAGCTATAAGCTCATTCAAAGTCCATTTGTCCCTTTGAGTATTGTAACTTATCTTGAAATGACTGAACTGTGCGGTGAGAGAAATAAAGACTAAATGCACGAGAATGTCATCAGACACCTCTAACTTTAGTGCCCTTAGCCTTATTACGAGATTTGAGACCTCCATAATGTACTCACGAATGTTTCCCTTCCCTTTGTACAGCATAGAGACAAGCTTAGATAGGACAGTGCTTGTCTCGACCTTTTCATTGGCAGAGAATCGGTCTGCTATTTCCTTAAGGAAGGATTTTACATCTACTTCATCAGGTATTGCACCTCTAATGGATTCCGGAATGGATAGTTTCATGATCATAAGACTCATGCGATTGGATCGCTCCCACTTTTCATGAAATGCAGTTTTCTAATCAGCAGTACTTTCACTGGTCAGAGCTGCGGGGGGATCTACCCTTAATGCATGGTCAAGATCCATGCAACCCAACACAATCATAACGTGTTCCCTCCATTTCTTATAATTTGTGCCACTAAGCACAGGGATGCTGCTAATGTTTCCAGATATTGAAGATGTTGAATCAGACAAAAAATTAGTCTCACAATTAATAATTAAAAAAAAAACGCATATACATAAAATCCAAACAATTTGTAAACATACATATGTATGTAAGTGGGCCCCATCACAAGATAACAATCACAACATTGAATTTAGTCTTTGGACAAAAATAACAATTTGTTAACGGTACTCTTATAAAAATAGCTCAAAAAATATAACTTAAACTGGTCACACAATATGCCCTTCTTTGGACCGACATATTGAATACATGGTTAAACCTTAAATTTTCTTCTTTTAGGTTGAGCTACAAAAAAAAATCGATATCTGGCCTAAAATAATTTCCTTTGGGCTAATTATTTCAGCATATATAGATATAACATGTTTAAAACTTTTAAATTAATAAGTTAATTTAATAGTGGTTACTTTGGCAACATATTAAACTCAAGTCATCAATTTGAAGAAATAAACACATAAACTTTAAATAATAAAAATATATTATTTTTCCTTAAGCAGTAAAAGCGCAAAACATTATTATTTTGTTTTGCTGCAAAATTAGTACACCGAAAAAATGGTGTTTTACTGTGCAAAAACAGCATACAAAATAGTAATGAAGTCAGCGATGTACAGTGCTTACATCATCACTTAACCATTACTTAATTCCAGAATTTATCAAACTTATTAAAAAAGTAAAAAAAACCGTCAAGTACTAACTCTGGCCCAATATTACATCAAATTTGATATCAAAAAAGTTACCGAAAATTGATATCAAAACAGCACATTAGCCCATAATTTTCTCAAATTGATAAACATGGCCAAAATTCTAGAAAACTGATTTGAGAACAGTACCAAAAATCTGAAAATAAGATTTTTATATACTCCAAACCAAATGAGTAAAACCAATACCAAATAGCAAATATCTCATTGCTTAAAATTTATAAAACCAAAGCCCCAAAACCATGATTTCATGATTTCACCAATAAAATATTAGAAATTCAAATAAACATGAACCCTAATATTTCTACCATGATAAACAACAAAGGGGCAACAAACATATATTATAATCAACAATTAACATGTGGCTCTGATAGCACTTGTTGGAATTAACCAAATAACAATAGATATTCATCTTTCATACTCTAAATCATTAAAATAAAGTATTATATCAAGAACAACTATATATGCATATCTATAACAGGATCAAATGTTATTGCCTAAATATGATATATAAAAGATGTAATTAAACAAGGAATCTAACCTGATTCCATTGATGTCATGGTTGGAAGAACACCAAATGCAAGATGCTTAGTCTTCTAAGAAAATGGTCATTACGTTATATTTCTCTAGATGGGGAAGAGTCAATAATCTGATGTGTTTTATAGCCACTTCTTAGGGACCATAGCAATTCCGTCTTAATTGTCTAATATGTAACTGACCCATCAATAATTACATATTAGACTAGTGGGCATCTACACATTAAATCCATATTATATATATATGAATAAATAGTATTTCTAACAGCCCTTTATATTCCATCAGATCACTTAAGTGGGTTTTGGGCCATAATTTAAATAGTTGGTCCATATGTTATAATAATAAAGGTTAGCCCACAAAATAGAAAATTGCTAACATGACAACACAACCGATGACAATCCGTCTCAAACCCAAACTCCCATGCCAAACACTCATGAAATAGGTTCTGGAAAAAAGTTAAAGGCAACACCTCCTGTCAAGACATCTGAAGAAGATACGCGTTCCTACCCCTCAAAGTACAATGGCGTTACACTTGATTTTATCGATGCAATTGATTCACAAGAGGTGATGATATCAAAATTTATTAAATATTTTTGGCTTGTATTAAATATTATATTATAATAACGTAGTCTTATTTCAGATTATCCACAATAATGCAGGATAAGAAAAGATATGAATCTATTGACAATATATGTAAGAAATATTATTCAAGAGAAAGGGATGAATTTTGTGATTTTCTACTCACGGTTAATTCATCAGAAGAAGCTGAGATGAAGTTACAACACCGGACCTCATTAAAGAAATTGAGTGAGGTTAACCAATATTTGGATACCTCACAAAAAAAGGCTATAGAGGATATAGGTTTTGGAACTATGACTCGTGTCCAATGCGACCAACTAGACCGGATCATTGTCGATCCATGGCCATAACATTGAGTTCACCGATGAAAGAATTCATAAGGCTCCGGCATGGAATTCCATATGGTGGCATTGAAATAAAATTGGATTCAACTAGCAAAGAGGGGCTGATAAAATACCACCATTTGTTCAAAATTGTGAATGGAAGGATAGACTTAATTACTTGGTGGAGAGAATTAAGGATTCACCAAGAGATTGAGGGGAAAACTTCAAGATCATGTACATGGTTTTGTTGTTTGGGGTTGTTTTGTTCCCAAGTACACGACCTGATATGTCCGCATCTTATTTTAATTTCCTTGTAGACATCAATAACATTGCAATGAAGAATTGGTCTGCACTAGTATTAGACTTCCTAAACTACGGCATAAGGTCTTGGAAGACATAATCAAGAACATACTTATGTGGTTCCCTATTTTTTGTTATAAATTAGAATCAAAATTCAATACACTTTACGTAAACATATTCACATTGTTCACTTTTAAATGAATCGCAGGATATGTACTAGGCACATATCAGGCCCCTTGGTTCCGTATCCCGTATTATCTTATCATCGGAAATTTCATATGCGTAGCAATTAAATAAGTCAAAAGTTAGCTTGATATGTACTGAATTACGCAACAATGGTGGATATTCGAATCCAAAGGTATGTCGTATAATGAATATATATATATATATATATAATGAAACTAATATTATTATGCTCATTAGTTCTACTATTTAATATAACATTGACTGCATAAACAAAAGTTGTTTAGTGAAGTTAATGAACTAAGTATTGGCTTGTTTGGTTTTAATTTGTAGTAAGCAAGAAATCTTTGGCTTTAAATTGTTGTTTAAAGTACTGGTTTCACCGAATAGAAAAAAATTTGACAAACTTGCTTGCTTGATACACCAACGGCAAACAAGTGTTGGGATTTATGAGGTTAACCAATATTTCTATATCTCACAAAAAGGCTATAGATGATATACGCTTTGGAACTATGACCCGTTTCAAATGCGACCAATTGGACCGAATCAAATTATGATGGATAGTAGATAATTATGATCATGAGAACAGTACATTGTCTATCTATGGCCATAACATTGAGTTTACCGATGAAAGAATTCATAGGGTGCTTGGAATTCCATATGGTGGCATTGAAATAAAATTGGATTCAACTAGCAAAGAGGGGCTGATAAAATACCACCATTTGTTCAAAATTGTGAATGGAAGGATAAACTTGAATGACTTGGTGGAGAGAATTAAGGATTCACCAAGAGATTGAGGGGAAAACTTTAAGATCATGTACATGATTTTGTTGTTTTGATATGTCCGCATCTTATTTAGACTTCCTAAACTATGGCATATGGTCTTGGAAGACAAAATCAAGAACATACTTATGTGGTTGCCAATTCTTATTGGAGGTAATTTTTTGTTATAAATTAGAATCACAATTCAATACACTACACGTAAATACATTCATGTTGTTCACTTTTAAATGAATCGTAGGATATGTACTTGGCACATATCAAGCCCATTCGTTCCGTATCCCGTGTTATCTTATCATCAAAAATTCCATATGCGGAGCAATTAACAAAGTCGAAAGTTAGCTTGATATGTACTGAATTATGCAACAATGGTGGATATTTGAATCCGAAGGTATGTCGTATCATGAAAATATATATATATATATATATAAAATGAAACAAATATTATTATGCTCATTAGTTCTACTATTTAATGTAACATTGACTGCATAAACAGAGGTTGTTTAATCAGATAATGAACTAAGTATTGGCATGTTTGGTTTTAAATTGTAGTAAGCAAGAAATCTTTGGCTTTAAATTGTTGTTTAAAGTACTGGTTTCACCGAATAAGAAAACATTCGACAGGCTTGCTTGCATGATACATCAACGACAAACAAGTGTTGGGATTTATGAGGTTAATCAATATTTGGATATCTCCCAAAAAAAGGCTATAGAGGATATAGGCTTTGGAACTATAACCCGTGTCCAATGCGACCAACTGGACCGGATCATATTATGATGGATAGTAGAAAATTATGATCATGAGACAGTTCATTATCGATCCATGGCCATAACATTGAGTTAACCGATGAAAGAATTCATAGGGCGCTTGGAATTCCATATGGTGGCATTGAAATAAAATTGGATTCAACTAGCAAAGAGGGACTGATAAAATACCACCATTTGTTCAAAATTGTGAATGGAAGGATAGACTTGAATGACTTGGTGGAGAGAATTAAGGATTCACCAAGAGATTGAGGGGAAAACTTCAAGATCATGTACATGATTATGTTGTTTGGGGTTGTTTTGTTCCCAAGTACACGACCTGATATGTCCGCATCTTATTTAGACTTCCTAAACTACGGCATATAGTCTTGGAAGACACAATCAAGAACATACTTATGTGGTTGCCTATTCTTATTGGAGGTAATTTTTTGTTATAAATTAGAATCACAATTCAATGCACTATACGTAAATACATTCACGTTGTTCACTTTTAAATGAATCGCAGGATATGTACTTGGCACATATCAAGCCCCTTCGTTCCGTATTCCGTGTTATCTTATCATCAGAAATTCCATATGCGGAGCAATTAACTAAGTCGAAAGTTAGCTTGATATGTACTGAATTATGCAACAATGGTGGATATTGGAATCCGAAGGTATGTCGTATCATGAAAAAATATATTTATATATAAAATGAGACCAATATTATTATGCTCATTAGCTCTACTATTTAATATAACATTGACTGCATAAACAGAGGTTGTTTAGTGAAGTTAATGAACTAAGTATTGGCTTGTTTGGTTTTAATTTGTAGTAAGCAAGAAATCTTTGGCTTTAAATTGTTGTTTAAAGTACTGGGTTCACCGAATAAAAATAATTCGACAGGCTTGCTTGATACAGCAACGACAAACAAGTGTTGGGATTTATGAGGTTAATCAATATTTAGATATCTCCCAAAAAAAGGCTATAGAGGATATAGGCTTTGGAACTATAACCCGTGTCCAATGCGACCAACTGGACCGGATCATATTATGATGGATAGTAGAAAATTATGATCATGAGAACAGTACATTTGTCGATCCATGGCCAAAACATTGAGTTTACCGATGAAAGAATTCATATGGCGCTTGGAATTCCATATGGTGGCATTGAAATAAAATTGGATTCAACTAGCAAAGAGGGGCTGGAAAAATACCACCATTTGTTCAAAATTGTGAATGGAAGGATAGACAAGAATGACTTGGTGGAGAGAATTAAGGATTCACCAGGAGATTGAGGGGAAACTTCAATATCATGTACATGATTTTGTTGTTTGGGGTTGTTTTGTTTCCAAGTACACAACCTGATATGTCCGCATCTTATTTAAATTTCCTTGTAGACATCAATAACATTGCAGTGAAGAATTGGTCTGCACTAGTATTAGACTTCCTAAACTACGGCATAAGGTCTTGGAAGACACAATCAATAACATACTTATGTGGTTGCCTATTCTTGTTGGAAGTAATTTTTTGTTATAAATTAGAATCACAATTCAATACACTATACGTAAATACATTTACGTTGTTCACTTTTAAATGAATCGCAGGATATGTACTTAGCACATATCGGGCCCCTTGGTTCCGTAGACCATGTTATCTTATCATCAGAAATTCCATATGTGGAGCAATTAACTAAGTCAAAAGTTAGCTTGATATGTACTGAAATACGCAAAAATGGTGGATATTGGAATCCGAAGGTATGTCGTATAATGAAAAATATATATATATATATATATATATATATATATATATATAAATAAAATGAAACTAATATTATTATGCTCATTAGTTCTACTATTTAATATAACATTGACTGCATAAACAGAGGTTGTTTAGTGAAGTTAATGAACTAAGTATTGGCTTGTTTGGTTTTAATTTGTAGTAATCAAGAAATATTTGGCTTTAAATTGTTGTTTAAAATACTGGTTTCACCGAATAGAAAAAAATTTGACAAGCTTGCTTGCTTGATACACCAACGGCAAACAAGTGTTGGGATTTACGCGGTATGATTGTCAAAACGACAGTGCGGAATTTTAAATTTTTTCATACACCAAAAATCCTAGGATTTATTTACTAGCACATATGAATAGGTTGAATATAATTTTGCAACAAATACTAAATAAATAAGAGGTGAATCGAAATTTACCTCACCACAGGCAAGGTGGTGGTTTTTCCTCCGGTCTTCTTTTAGATCTGATGGATTTGGTTCGTGAGAAGCATCCCAAGTGTTGTGCCTCTAGCGGTATCCACACCAATTGAATGAAGCAACCCCATTGAATTCTCAGGCTCAGAACTAGGATTCAATGGTAATCAAACATAGAAGATCAGAAGAAGAAAGCTCGTGAACCCTGTAGAATTCTACAGGGTTTGGTCGAACTAAGAGAGGTGGTCGGCGGCGGCCACTCCACTTCTCCAAGAGGGACGCAGCTCCTCTTCACCAAGAGGGAGGGGACGGCCACCTTTTTTAACTAGGGCTAGGGTTTTGTGTTTTGCTGTACTTAGGGTTTTAGCCTCAACTTAAACCCTTTTTATAGCCACCTTAAAAGGCCCTTTTAGTGCAAGACTTAGTATGGGCCATTAAATAAATTGGCCCATGTCTTGCATTAATTTAATGAACTCCTTTAATTAAATTAATCCAATTAATCCAATTAATTCCCTCTCTCACTTTAATTAACTCTTTAATTAACATTTAATTTTCCTCTTCAAGAATTAACACTTTAATTCTTCAGTTTTGATTTAACTCTTTAAATCAAACATTCCTTATTTGATTTGTTGTAGTCCAATTGTATTGTGTGTAACCCTCTAGGTTCACCATCAATTGGCCGCGGGCCCACGACTTTCGTGATTTAATTTGTGAGCTTATTAATTGCTCCGATTAATTGAACACCTTCAACTAACCACTCAAGAATTAATCTTATAATTAATTCACGAGTACCCACCCCTCATGGTCGATGTCTAGCCACAAGCCCATGAGGCCCAACTTCAGAAGAATTGACCTCAGTGAACCTCACCAATTATAAGTCCAATGTACATACGGTCACTCTAGTGACTAATTTCCCGATCGAGACCTAGGTTGTGTGAATTGATCGGCACCTCTAATTATCTCGATAAGTATACTTTCTAATTCAGGATAATAATTTACCTCACCACAGGCAAGGTGGTGGTTTTTCCTCCGGTCTTCTTTTAGATCTGATGGATTTGGTTCGTGAGAAGCATCCCAAGTGTTGTGCCTCTAGCGGTATCCACACCAATTGAATGAAGCAACCCCACTGAATTCTCAGGCTCAGAACTAGGATTCAATGGTAATCAAACATAGAAGATCAGAAGAAGAAAGCTCGTTAACCCTGTAGAATTCTACATGGTTCGGTCGAACTAAGAGAGGTGGTCGGCGGCGGCCACTCCACTTCTCCAAGAGGGACGCAGTTCCTCTTCACCAAGAGGGAGGGGACGGCCACCTTTTTTAACTAGGGCTAGGGTTTTGTGTTTTGCTGTACTTAGGGTTTTAGCCTCAACTTAAACCCTTTTTATAGCCACCTTAAAAGGCCCTTTTAGTGCAAGACTTAGTATGGGCCATTAAATAAATTGGCCCATGTCTTGCATTAATTTAATGAACTCCTTTAATTAAATTAATCCAATTAATCCAATTAATTCCCTCTCTCACTTTAATTAACTCTTTAATTAACATTTAATTTTCCTCTTCAAGAATTAACACTTTAATTCTTCAGTTTTGATTTAACTCTTTAAATCAAACATTCCTTATTCGATTTGTTGTAGTCCAATTGTATTGTGTGTAACCCTCTAGGTTCACCATCAATTGGCCGCGAGCCCACGACTTTCGTGATTTAATTTGTGAGCTTATTAATTGCTCCGATTAATTGAACACCTTCAACTAACCACTCAAGAATTAATCTTATAATTAATTCACGAGTACCCACCCCTCATGGTCGATGTCTAGCCACAAGCCCATGAGGCCCAACTTCAGAAGAATTGATCTCAGTGAACCTCACCAATTATAAGTCCCATGTACATACGGTCCCTCTAGCGACTAATTTCCCGATCGAGACCTAGGGTGTGTGAATTGATCGGCACCTCTAATTATCTCGATAAGTATACTTTCTAATTCAGGATAATAATTTCAGTGTGACGGCTAAATTTGGAAACCCCTTTCCAAATTCGTCAACGACCGTGGCACGGGTTTCTCGGAATTTATTATCTAAGAACGTATATGAAATTCTCTCTCAATGCACTACGTTGATTCGGTAGATCCCATATTAGTGCTAACCATTCGCGTACACGATCATACGTATCCAAAGTTGTCGTACAATGATCAAGCTAAGTGATCGGCTCCTAAATCAAAATACGTACTCACGTGCACCGAATTCTCCCTAGCATCTCAAGTCAAAGGACTAAATTGTACACTATTATAAGCCTTGAGAAACATCACATTACCGATATGTTTAATGCACTTCCACGATGGGTCTCTTTGTTCGGGTCGTTCGATGCGTTCGATCCCCTATCGAACCACCTAGTCATATGCACTGCATCAAATGCCTTGTTCATGAAACTCTACAAATTCACTCCATGTGAATCATGCATAATCATACAAGTCTTAGCGACTCCCTCAATACCCTGTCTCGATGGGAATCTATGACTTAGAACAGTTTTAAGATCACGACCTTAGAGACTGTTCATGATTGCACTCAGTACTGAAGTGAATCGTCCCATAGTTGAATGTGATCTAAGGATTTCATCCAATCGCTTAAGTGATTCGCGAGAGATGAAGTTGGCCATTGTTTGATTTACATACCATAAACAAACGAGCGTATTAATTCATTTATACTAGAGAAAGCTTATCACATGATAGTCCTTATACAAGCTAAAATCTATAGGCTTGCAGGGCACTATCCTTTCAACAAGTATAACACTGAGTACTTCGGTCGAAAATCTACTGATATCAATGCGAATGAAAAAAATGACACGCATGATCAATCTAAATTGGATGAGAATATAAAGCAAAATTGTGGTTTGTAGGGTGCAAAGTTGAAAATACTCCTATTTATTGGGTGCAAAGTTGAGTTAAGCTAGATTTCTTACCTAAGTGATTTAATTTTGCAGTTCAGGTGTTGTATTCCCATCAGACTATCAATTTACCCTCATTTGATATGCATGATGCTTAATTTACTCTCTTGTAAAATATTTAAAGAAGTAATTTACCTCCTTTCAAACGAAGAGTGTAAGACTCACCAAAATTGAAAGTGTACATGAAAAGTCTTGCGTAAAATGACCAAAGTATGGGGAGTAAAATGTTATATTTATCATAACATATGAGATCAAGTGTCACATTTATATAACACAAGGAGTAAAGTGCAACACATTTATCATAACGAAATAGGTAAAATGCCACATTTAAAAATGACGAGGTAAAATTTCATATTTATAATAAGACAGGGGTTAAAATGCCATATTTATAATATGGACTGAAAATGCGAAAACCTTTAAATATTGATGGTATCCTACAATTTGAGAGACTAAAATACTGGAATGCCGGTACAATAGTCCATCCCACATTTGATATACTTATAGGTAAATATCAGAAGACAAGATTTTACAATTTCATTCTTGTTAGAGCTCTTATGTTTGTTCTCCAAAATAACCAAAACCACAAAGCACACTAACACAAACAGCAGCAGCAACAACAGAAACTGGTATAAGTCCATAAAACAAATGTACTCAGTTCTAAATACCCATACAATAGAAAGCGAAAATCAGAAAAGAAAAGAAACAACTATCTTTTATCGTGGCTCACAAAAGTAAGCCGTACCCAATAAAAGTGGCAAAGAAAACTCTAATCATAACAAATCAAAGCAAAATATAATGCGGCTAGAACAATGTTTAGAAAGATAAATATTCAAATTCGTCTAACCTGTGAAACTTTCTAAAAGATTGAACGTATTTGCAAGTAAAAATAAGGCTAGCTAGCAACCATGTAAATAGTTTCACACCACGACAGACAAGTTAATTGGTTCAATGCATCCAAAACGCTTGGCCAAACTTGAAAATGAACATTATAGGATTACAAACAATCAAAAGTGTTGTAAAATATAGAAACATACAATATTAAACCTTACAAGGCAATAAGTATAAATAGTGAAGCAAAGGCTTTCAACGTTAAGCTCTCACCAAATGACCAAATAAAATGCACAACCATTAACATGTAAATAAACGAAGTCGTAAAAAAACTTGCACAAATTAAGCATCAAATTTGCACAGAAAAAAGAAGCCCAAATCTTTTTCTTTGATGCATATCCAGATATAGGTGCTGCTTTCTTTTTCTGTGGAGCCTAGGAGTGCGATTGTCGCCACCCGAAACCCATGTGCCTCTGCCACTGTCCAATCCAAAAAACAATTGAACAATAACAAATATGAATTTAAGATACTAAGTGTAATTCAACCCTGAACAATTCAACAACATGAACAATTTAGAACAATAGTTTATGAGTTAAGTTAAATTAAATTAATTGTCAGTCTAGTTAAGAAGTAATTGTCTACGAAAATAATTTAATTGTCACTCTAAAACTTCACAAATACTTCTAGGGGCTGGGGGTCTAGGTTTTTGGGGGTAGAATGATGACCACGTTGCAGGTACTCGCATGTTCATGGAAATAGACAAATTGGAGTTCACTCCAACCTGTGAATAATCGTATAATTAGAAATATTACTTCGCTAAATAAATTAAAAATTAAAATTTAGATTTAGATTTAAGAACTAACCTGATTCGTGTCTAGTGGTCTATCAAAATCTCTCTAACACTTTCTTTTTTTATTCGGGTCCTCACTTTGACGTCGTTGACCCATGGCAGGATTTAGCTGGCAAGTGGTGGCTTTATGGCTGGGCTTTCTATGTACACATAACGAGAATATTATATAGAAGTCATAAGTAATAAATGACAATACATAAACTTGATATAAAATAAAACGTACCCATAAATTCCTCAATTTTGTGGCTTTGGTTTAGGTGCTCCTTTAGCTTTAATTTTTGCGGGATCACGGATATTGTGTTTTGCACCAACATCATGATTTTTCTCGTCGACTGTATCATTCGTTTCACCCACATAGGACTGCATAGTCATATCATCTTCAGCCATTTTTGCTATTTTTTTCACCCGATTCAACGACTTTGTAAACACGTTTTCTGATTGGGAGGATAAGAAAGTAAAATTCGTCTATTGCTTGTTCATCATAGTCATCCTTTTGCGCTTAGGGTCTACTGGTGTTTTTGATGTTTTGAAAGGGGATAGCAAGTTTGTCCCTGTACTTATTAGCCAACGAGGCTTGAGGATCGTATCCGGAAATGTTGTGTACCTCAAGGACTTCAACAAAGATATAATGTGCCCACACGGGATGCCATCAGATTCAAGCATCATGAACTCACAAAGGAACTTCGACTTCACTACATCAATAAACACCGAAATACTTCGCGCATTAGGGTTATTGTACTCACTAAAGGTCATCACATGTTTACCTTCACTAACACATTCATTTTTCTCCACCACAACTTTTTGCTCGGCATAAATTTCTGCACGTACAAGATAAAAAAGTTTCTGGGTGTATTTGACTGCGGCATGCTCCTCAAATCTCTTTAGTGGACCTTCTCTGATAGGTTTAGGTTTAGTCTCCTCAATATCCTGCTTTTCCACAGACGTGCTTCTAATTCTTTTTAACTTGTGAGGATAATGAATCAAATATTTAGTAAGAGTGAATCTTTGCTTAACGCATAACTTCATTATTGAGTTCATGGATTCCGAATGCTAGGTGGTCCTCATCATCCCCATGAATTGTCCCCGAAAACAACTGCCTGTTCTCATAAGTTTGAAGGACTCAATCATGATTAGATACACCTATGTTTCAGTAATTCTTACCTAAGACTCCTCAAATTCATCAACACATAGATGTGTGCTTCTTAGACATCCCAGTTCATTTACAAATTTAAGTATTTGAACATTTTGTCGTGCATTCTTTAAAATATGCCAAACATAAAGTCTATGTCTAGCACCACGGAATTTCATACGCATTGCTGCGCGCATTGATTGATCTTGATCAGTGAGTACGGAAGACGGTATCTCCGTTCATTGACTCACGAAAAGTTTTCAACAACCAACGGTATGAATCGATTGTCTCATTGTACATCAATGCGGCACCAAACACCAACGTGCTGAAATGGTTGTTTATGCCTGAAAATATCACGAGTGGAAACAAATATTTGTTGGTCTTGTAAGTGCTATCAAACGCGACTACATCACCAAATAGATTATATTCTGCATCTTGACAATCCATCGCACCAAAACAATTTAGTTAGTGAACCATCTTCAGCAGTTGTGTATTTGAAGATCAAATCTTTGTCATGTACTTTCATTCCTTCCAATATGTTCATACCGGTATTTACATATCCACCTTCAATCATTTTCAACCTTTGTTCATTCAAGTAGTTATATCCATCTTTTCTTTTGAAAGGAATACTTCCGATCCCACCACGCATTTGCTCCATAAGATCCATGACTTGCGATGGTTTTATCCCGGCCATTGTCAATGTACTCAACCAAGACTTGTCCGATGCACTTAATTGCCTAAGTAATAAAACCAATGCAATAAAACCAATTAATCAATAAACAAGTTAAATAGCAATTAATTGTATTCAATTAAATTAATTCTACCTGTTACATCGCAATAAATGCTTATTCTCATTCTTCACCAACTCATGGTTATTACGTGCCTCAAACGTTGTAACATTATATTTCCTAGTAAAACGATCAAGTGCTACACGGAAACTTGCTTTGCATCCACATCTTGTTTCTCTTCTTGGTTCTCGAAGCGGAACAAAGCTTTGGGCCGATTTCGGCCGAAAACCTTCTCAAGCACTAACTTCATTCTTTACTATAGGATTTTATGAAATGTTCAGCTTCATTAATATTATCAAATGTTAATTTCATAACAAACTCGGATTCTAATTCTTTCAAATTTGGGGTAGGAGATTGATCTTCACCCTCATTGTTCATGTTCTTAGTATCAAAAGAACCCCCATCTTCTTCCTTAGAACTATCATGCTCCTCGTACGAAGATTCAGATAATTCATCAATGTCCGCCTCCAAGACCATCTAATTCAATAACATTTCACTTTGAATTAATTATGTATTTTAACTAACCTTTTAGAATTGACAAAGGGGGTTTAAAGGGTATATTGTAATGCAACGAGTTAAAATGGCTGCATAAAATGACTACATATGCCAAAGAGAGCTATATTCATCGCCTTCCAAGCTCTTTTTATTCAACAAACAGTGAATCACACAGTTTCATTATGTCCGGCTAATAGGCAGAACAATTTAACAAAATATAAAATATAATCAAAGATAAACCCTTTTAAAAAATCAAACATACTCCATTACAATAATCAATGCTGCCAAATCAATATCTATTTGAAAGTAAATTCGATAAGCATATGTTCGAAATTTATCTCCACCATAGAAAATAAATCAACAAACAGAAAATTTTGTTCGGATTATGAAAGCTCAAATTCACTTGCAACACTGAGCCATCTAGCTCTTCGTATATATAATCCAAAACAGCAAGCCCATTAAGAATCCATCATCTAAAAATCCGTACAATATAAATCACACACTGAAGATAAGGATACAAGACTAAAACTAATAGATATTTCACAACTATTGAAGAGCATAAAACGTCTTTTAATATTTAAGTGGTCCAACCAAAAATGACAACCAAATTAAATGTGACAATTAGTAAATATTAGTGTTGTGTTGATTATACCTACACAAAAGCATCAGGATCATATAAACAAAATGCATAAAGAAAAAAAAACAATCGATCTGGAGACTTTACCTTGAATTGTGTGACAGAGAAGAAGAAAATAATTAAATGGCCAAAATTTTTTGGTCTCCGGCAGATGTTTTATACTCTGGTGCGGCGGCGGGTTTAATTTTAGTACCAATGGTTTTTCACTCCATAATCAGTTGAGGGAGAGAGGAGATCGTGAAGGGTTGAATTAATTAAACTAGATACATTTTAATTAATAAGGGTAAACTTGTAATTCACAAATTATACTATTAATAATAAAATAAAATTATGCCATGTGTCGCATTGTGGCAAGCTATTTCAAGAAGGCTTGAATCAAGGAATCTTCCATTAGAAGTGCCGAACTAAGTAGTTGAGTATATAAGCCCTTTCATACAAATTTTTATAAAGTCATTTTTATAATTACTTTAGGTTTCATTTCTTAAAAAAAAAAAAAGAAAAAAAAGAAAAGAACTCCCTACTCAATTTGATCAAGAATACCCATACTTTATAAATTATAGCTTATATATAACAAGAATAAAATATGACATTTGATGAATTTTTTGATTGTTTGGATTATCCTTACTAAACTTATGGAACTTTACTATACTAAAGATAATCAAGTTTGCTTGACTTGGCTTGAAGACCTGAATATAATAAATATTTGTCTTAGTATCTTACATGTTTAATAAGAGATGATGAAAGACATATGAAGAAATTAATGAAAAAATTGGTGTACTATTTAACTTTTGTACAAAGCCTAAATAATAAACTAAGGTTAACTAATTAGTGTTTAAGTAATGCTAATTTCTTAAAAGTCCTATGGCTAAAGTATCCTTAAAATTATTGAACTTGAATTAATGTATATATTTATGCATATTGATAACTATTTATGATAGTCTGATTAGCTTTAACATATATAATTAAGGGAGACTTTGAAAATTTGTTAATTACTAAAGGATGTCTTACCATTCAAAATAGTATAAAATAAAATCACGTTGATTAAATAACTAACTTTACTTGCATTTATGTCTTATTAATGACACTCTCCCATAAGTTTTTCATTGTCCAACCTTTTGTAAGGTCATCACCGAATGCTGACTCGTGTCTCAAAAATGACTTGATACTTTTTAAACAAATTACTTCTCACAATTGAAATTTACTGAATCACCCTTTCCAATATTGTTGAAACAAATTTGAACACCTGAACACCCCACATCATTAATGGAGATTTTTAATTTTATCGATTTTTGACATTTACTTGTTATAAAAAATTATGATTATTTTTACTAATTCCACTTTTGGATTTTCCACTCTACTGCGATCATTTGCACATCTCAATTGAGCAATTTGGTTCAATTTTGGGGGTTTTCTTATTTCCATGTAAAAAACCATTTGAGCTCTTAGGAATCGATTTCTTCAATTTTGCTCTTGATTGAGGTTCCTTCATCTACAATTAGAGTTTATTCATCACTTTGGGGGCAAATTTCAGAGATTATAGTTGATTGCAGCGACTTGGGTGTCCATCGCTATTTTTTACGTCAAATTATTTTGTGATCAAATTGCCATGAATCGTTGTTGATTTCAATTCTTATGTGTTCGAATTTTTTGGTGGTTGATTTAATTTGGTGAGATTTGAGTTAATTTAGTGGAATTAAAAAGTGGTTTTATACGCTGTATTTCATTCCTTCAAAGTTGTGTTGGGGAAGATGATATATTTGCACATTCAGCCCCCAGACTATGTTCTTGGCCAAAATCGCCCTCAAACTTTTAATTTTGCTGAAAAATTAAAGATTTTGAAAGATTTAATAAAGTTTAAAATTTAAAAACGTGATTAATTTAAATATTGTTAGTTTTAATTTTTAAGTCTAAAATTTGAAAAATACGAAATAGCTAGTAAGAATATAAAAAAATACGACTTAATTAGAATTTCTGAAAAAAAACTTAAATAAATCTTAATTAATATACAACACATCTTAAGTAAAAACACAATTGTTTTTTTTAAGATGGCGAATTTCCTTTTCTTTTTTAAAAAAAATTCATTTTCTAAAAATTTATTTATTTTTTAAATTTCAAATTACAAATTCATTTGATTTGACTTGATTTTTTTTAAATTCTTATTATTTAAATTCCGTAATTTGAAAAAAAAATTGATAATTTAAAAAAATTTATTGACTCGGGCATTTTTTCGAGCAAATTGTCTATTAGATGGTTATGTAACACTATGTCCTCCGTAATGTGAAAATATATCGATAATTTTAAAAAAATTGACCGAGTGATGAATAAACTATCGATATATTCTCAAATTACGGAGCACTTAGTGTTACATAATAATCTAATAGACAATTTGATCGAAATAATGACCGGCTCATTAATTTTTTTTTTAAATTACCGATATATTTTCAAATTATGGAGAACTTAGTGTTACATAACCATCTAATAGACAATTTGATAGAAATAATAACCGACTCATCAATTTTTTTAAATTATCAATATATTTTAATTTACGGAGAACTTAGTGTTACATAACCATCTAATAGACAATTTGATCAGAATAATGACCGACTCATCAATTTTTTTAAAATTATCGATATATTTTCAAATTTTGGAGGATTCAGTGTTACATAACCATCTAGTAGATAATTTGATCGGAATAATGACCGAGTCATCATATTTTTTAAAATTATCGATATTTTTTCAAATTATGGAGGACATAGTGTTCAATACCATCTAATAGACAATTTGATCGAAATAATGATTGAGTCATCAACGTTTTTTAAATTATCTATATATTTTCAAATTACGGAGAACTTAGTGTTACATAACCATCTAATAGACGATTGGATTGGAAAATGACCTAATCATAATTTTTTTTAAATTATCGATATATTTTCAAACTACGGAGGACTTAGTGTTACATAACCATCTAATAGACGATTGGATCGGAAAATGACCTAATCATAATTTTTTTTAAATTATCGATATATTTTCAAACTACGGAGGACTTAATATTACATAATCATTTAATAGGCAATTTGATTGGAATAGTGACCGGGTCTTCAATTTTGTTTAAATTATTGATATATTTTCACATTACGGACAACATAGTGTTACATAACCATCTAATAGACAATTTGATCGAAATAATGACCGAGTCGTCAATTTTTTTTTAAATTATCGATATATTTTCAAATTACGGAGGACTTAATGTTACATAACCATCTAATAGACAATTTGATCGGGATAATGACCGACTCATCAAAATTTTCAAAATTATTGATATATTTCAAATTACGGAGGACTAAGTGTTACATAACTATCTAATAAATAATTTGATCGGATAATGACCGAGTCATCAAATTTTTCTAAATTATCGATATTTTTTCAAATTATGGAGGACATAGTGTTCCATACCATCTAATAGAAAATTTGATCGAAATAATGACCGAATAATCAATTTTTTAAAAAATTATCAATATATTTTCAAATTACGGAGGAGTTAGTGTTTCAACCATCTAAAGTACAATTTGATCGAAATAATGACCGAGTCAATAAATTTTTTTAAATTATCAATTTTGTTTTTCAAATTACGGAATTTAAATAATAAGAATTTAAAAAAAATCAAATCAAATGAATTTCTAATTTGTAATTTAAAAAATGAATAAAAATTTTAGAAAAGGAATTTTTTTTTTAAAAAAGAAAAGGAAATTCGCCATCAAAAAAAAAAACAGTTGTGTTTTTACTTAAGATCTGTTGTCTATTAATTAAGATTTTTTTAAGTTTTTTTTTTCAGAAATTCTAATTAAGTCGTATTTTTTTTTTATAATCTTACTAGCTATTTCGTATTTTTCAAATTTTAGACTTAAAATTGAAACTAACAATATTTAAACTAATCACGTTATTAAATTTTAAACTTTATTAAATCTTTCAAAATCTTTAATTTTTCAGCAAAATTAAAAGTTTGAGGGCGATTTTGGCCAAGAACATAGTCTAGGGGCTGAATGTGCAAATATATCATCTTCCCCAACCCAACTTTGAAGGAATGAAATACAGCGTATAAAACCACTTTTTAATTCCACTAAATTAACTCAAATCTCACCAAATGAAATAAACCACCGACAAATTCGAGCACATAAGAATTGAAATCAACAACGATTCACGGCAATTTGATCACAAAATAATTTGACGTAAAAAATAGCGATGAACACCCAAATCGCTGCAATCAACTATAACCTCTGAAATTTGCCCCCAAAGTGATAAATAAACTCTAATTGTAGATGAAGGAACCTCAATCAAGAGCAAAATTGAAGAAATCGATTCCTAAGAGCTCAAATGGTTTTTTACAAAGAAATAAGAAAATCCTCAAAACTGAACCAAATTGCTCAATTGAGATGTGCAAATGATCGCAGTAGAGTGAAGAATCCAAAAGTGGAATTAGATTAAAAGAATAATCAGAATTTTTTATAACAAGTAAATGTCAAGAATTGGAAATTTTTTGTATAACAAGTAAACGTCACTTTGGGGGTGTTCAATTTTGTACATCTAAATTTTTATGAATATGAAGGACAATAAAGTAATTTTAATTAAAGATATAAAAGTAACAACACTACACAATAGGGACAATGACCGGTTGTATAGGGGACATTGACCCATTGTGCCAGTCACCTTCAAAAAATAAAAATATATTATAAAAATCAGTCCAAGGCTTTTTTATTGCTGACCTTTTGTAAGGTTTTTGTTGCTGAACTCATGGGAGACAATCCCATCTTATTATTGCTTAAATGAGTAAACTAATACTTACTACTTTTGAAGTCATATAATGGCATAAGACTAATAATTAAAATATGGATTATTGTCTTATAAAGAGGTCACATAAAATTCTTATTATAAAAATAGAAAATCAATTACATACGTAATAAAATGAGTATAGTAACGCGTAGAATACACTCGTATAAATATTATCAGAATAAAATTAAATATGGTTTAATATATAAAATTGTTATCAAATTAATCCACTTTATTTATCTTACGACACTTAGGTTTTGAGGAATTGACTGAAAATGCGGATTTAAGTTTAGCCACCGACTCTTCGACTTAAGACGAGGTTTCTCTTCTTCAATGCGGCATTTGCCCTGAGAAAATTTTCATTCTTCACACTCACTTTCTTGTTCACATCTTTATTTTATTATATCGTTTATTTATTTTATACCATATCAATCAAATACTTCGTCTTAGAATAATTACTTCAATTCTTACTTAGCCTTTAACTTTAATTCGCTTATTATTGCATAGTCCTACATATCTTATTCTATATTTATATTTCATTTCGTAAGTGGTAATTATTGTGAACAACGGACAATGTTGGATGAAGATGAAGACTAAAACTGAAGGGAGATTTTGATGATTTCCAAAATATCATGATCAACTAAGTAATGGAAGCTTAGCAAATCCCTTAGAACAATTTTGACCGAGCAAGAAGACAAATCAGAAGGGTAAAAAATTATGGCCGAGGAGACTAATGATATATTGCTGAAGAAGAAAATCAGATTGGTGAATGTCAGCCGACTCAACAGATTGTTCAGTTTGGGATCAGCCGAGTGTTCATCAGGCGAGAGATTTCGGTCAGCTGAGTGGAATTAGTCAGCCAAGTCACCTCAACGATAATAAATGCACTTGAATGAGTGAATGCTGAAGAGGAAGGGAATTAATGAAAAATGATTAAAGAAGAATCTCGTATCAGCTGGGTGCATTTAATGCGACTGACAAAGAAGTACAGCAGAACGCACAATATACAGTCGCAGGTAGTCGCTCCAAAGAAACAGGGACCAATGCTCGAGAAACTGTTTATGTCTCTCTTCAACGGACATAATTCAAAGGTATAAAAAGAGATTGTTTGAAGAGTTGAAAGTGTGACACACAACACACATTGAGAGCATTCGAAGCAGAATTCATTTATGTCTCAAGAACTCAAGAACAGCTATCTCATCAGCTTAGTCATTTGTTGACAAAATCCGACATTGAAGTTCGAAAAAAAACATAGAAATCTGAGTGATTCTTGTTAGAGAGTGTTGTGAGAAGTAGATATCCATCTTAGTGAGTGATATTACTTCGGAGAATAGGTCTTCTTTGTTATTTCCTATTGTGAACTTATGGCCATTTCATTTGTTGCAAGAACTCAAGAACAGCTCACTCATCAGCTTAGTCATTTGTTGAAAAAATCCGACATTGAAGTTCAAAGAAAAACATAGAAATCTGAGTGATTCTTGTTAGAGAGTGTTGTGAGAAGTAGATATCCATCTTAGTGAGTGATATTACTTCGGAGAATAGGTCTTCTTTGTTATTTCCTATTGTGAACTTATGGCCATTTCATTTGTTGTTTGGCGTAAGCACTGTATATTGTAATCTGTGTGATTATAGTATAACCCAAAATCTTCATGACTTGGGAGAGTCGACTAAAGGATTTCAATCCATATAGTTCCTATAAAAATTCTGATGTTTTACATCTTGCATTGTTTTGTAACTTTGAAACTAAGTTTGTTTACTTGAAAAAACACTTTGCAAAATCCGCTGCAAGTAACTTATCTTAGAACTCTGATTTGTCTAAAATCAGCTAAGTCAAAATCAACAGAAGTAACATGTTTACATGTATCACAAAAGGTCCTTTCAATATCACCAAGACCATAAAAGTTGACAATGAAGAAGTGGTGAACAAAAAACTTGACGAGATGACAGCTGAGGAAGTCAAGATGTTCAATCTGGACAAGGTTGGCCGTTTCATAATGATCAGGGCCCTAGACAATGACCATTTTGACAAGGTCAAGCCCTGTAATACTGCTAAAGAGATGTGGGACAAGGTTCGTGAGATGAGTGAAGGAAACGATGCCATTAAAGAGCAAAATCTGAGTATTGCTCTAGAAAAGTTGGATAACTTCAAAATGAAGTTTGGAGAGATCATTGATCAGATGGATACAAGGTTCACCAGAACACTCAATGAAGTCTTGAAGCTGGGAATGACCTTCACGGATAAGGAGATCACTGTTAAGGTGTTGAAGGCGCTACCTCACAAATTCAACATGTAGATCACAACCATGGAAGAATCAAGGGATCTGGGGAAGATCTCTCTTACAGAGCTGTTTTATGGCTTGCTACATTGATGTATTCAATGAGTTTAAAGCCTTGACCGACATGCCCAGGTAATGTTGACGTGTAACTATGTGCAGGTTCGCCTACTTTATGCAATTAATTAATGAGAGGACAACTAATATGTGATTGGTCTAGATGATAGGAATATACCTAGTACACTCATAAAGCATAAAATTGTATACGAATAACAATAGTCACTAATATTAAAACATGGAAATAAAATCTAACATTAGTCGCAAAACTTGGTTCCGCAAAACCCCATACAAAAGAATTTAGTTCTATGACTAAGAAAATAAAGAAAGAGTAAATCGCGCTTTTGGTCCTCCTTATGGATTAACTTTTGCACTTTCGTCCCTCTTAAATTTTTTGCAGCAGATTGGTCCCTTTTTTCCATGTAGTAAATCACATTGGTCCCTCTTATAACACATTCGTCCTTCTTAAATTTTTTGTAGCAAATTCGTCCCTCTTATCAATATATATAGTGTAACACATTAGTCCCTCTTAAATACAAAATACATCACTCAAATTCAAAATACTAAACTAGACAAAAGTTGATGTATTTTGTAAAAGAGACTAATGTGTTATTTGAAGTCACAGTTTTCTAAAAAAAAAAGAAAAAGAAAAAAAAAAAAGAAAAATGTTTCAAGTCACAGTAAGAAAAAACAAAGTCTTGAAATCTTTTTCTTGCCCAAAAAATCACGAACATCTCTTTCCATGTTGATGGGCCTCCACAAGTCTCTATTTTTCTTACTTTTCATTACCATTTGGCTTTGTATAATTATATAGGTAAGTATATTTATGTGTATATAGTTATTTACTCCCTAAGTATGAAATAATTGTTAGCAAATAATTCAAATTGCAAGTGGGGGCCACCACTTGCAAGTTTATGCAAATTGCAAGTTGCATAAGTTTGTTAAAGGTTCTCTGACATTTGATAACAAATTCATGAACTTGGCTGAATTGATAATTACTCTTGCAAATTGCAAAACAGAAATGGCAGGGAGTGTCGCAATTTGAAGGCCTATAAATAGGCTGTTCACTTCTGTTCAAAGAGACACCATCAGAAAGAACAAGCGAGAGCACCATCAAAATCTCTCCTCAACAATTTCTTTCAAGCTTAGTTTAGGCAGAAATTTTGAGCGCAAAATTTCAGAGAGTTTTCTTAAACTGTGAAAGTTATTGTGTGAAAATTAAGTGAGTAATTTTCTTCGGTGAGTCGAGAGTTGTGAGTGTTTGTAAACACGGTATAATTATCTCCCTTTATTGAAAGATCTGCAGCAGCCCGTGGACATAGCCTATTTTGGGTGAACCACGTAAATTTTGTGTTCATTATTTTTGCTATCTCATCAAATCTGGTTGTGGTTTTTCCTAACAACTGGTATCAAGAGCTCAGAATTTTTTTTTTCCGGGCCAACCAGATTTAAGTGGGATGGCGGCAGACGAAGGGAAAATGAAACTCGAAAAGTTCGATGGTGCGGACTTCGGATTCTGGAAAATGCAAATAGAGGACTATTTGTATCAGAAAAATTTATTCTTGCCTCTCCAGGAAGATAAGCCAGAATCCATGAAGGAGGATGAGTGGAAACTCCTTGACAGACAAGCTCTCGGAGTTATCCGGTTGACGTTATCTCGCAATGTCGCTTTTAACATAGCGAAAGAAAAGACCACGGCAGATCTTACGAAGGCACTCTCAAATATGTACGAGAAACCTTCGGCCTCAAATAAAGTGCATTTAATGAGGCGGTTATTTAATTTGCGGATGACCGAAGGGGCATTGGTGGCCCAACATCTCAATGAACTCAGTACAATCACGACCCAATTGAGTTCGGTGAAGATTGAGTTTGACGATGAAGTACAGGCGTTGTTACTTTTGTCCTCCCTTCCAGAAAGTTGGAATGCTACAGTCACGGCTGTGAGTAGCTCATCGGGAAGCAATAAGTTAAAATTCAACGATGTACGTGATCTCGTTCTAAACGAAGAGATCCGGCGGAGAGAGTCAGTCGAAACTTTGACCCCCTCTGCTTTGTCGACAGAGTCGAGAGGCCGATCGATAAACAACCACCGAGGAAGATCAAATAATGGGAATTCCAGATCGAGAAATCCCAGCAATTTCGAAAACTCAAAGACTGTTGAGTGTTGGAATTGCGGAAAGGTCGGACACTACAAAAATCAGTGCAAGAGTGCACCGAAGAATCAAACGGCGAAGATCGAAGCTAATGTTGCGTCCACATCAACACAAGATGATGCGTTGATATGCTCTTTGGAGAGCAAGGAAGAGTCTTGGGTGTTAGACTCTGGAGCATCATTTCACGCTACTTCGCAGAAAAGACTCTTTGGAGAGTACGTGTCTGGAAACCTCGGTAAGGTATATCTTGGCGATGACCAACCTTGTGATATTGTTGGTAAAGGAACAGTGAAAATTAAGTTGAACGGGTCTGAGTGGAAGCTGAAGGATGTCAGGCATATTCCCGACCTGAGAAAAAACTTAATTTCTGTGGGCCAGTTAGCCAGTGAAGGCTATACTACAATCTTCCATGGAGATGACTGGAAGATTTCAAAGGGTGCAATGGCAGTTGCACGAGGAAAGAATAGCGGCACTCTTTACATGGCGGCAAAAGGGTGTTGTTCGATTGCAGTTGCAGCAAGCAACCAAAATCCAAGACAGTGGTACAAAAAGTTTGACAACTTTATGCACAAGGAAGAATTCCAGAAGTGCAATGCCGACCACTGTTGCTACTTCAAGAGCTATAACTCAAGTTATATTATTTTGCTACTTTATGTCGACGATATGTTAGTAGCTAGTTCAGATATGAACGAGATCAAAAGCTTGAAGCAACAGTTGTCAAAAGAGTTTGACATGAAAGATTTGGGTCCAGCAAAGAAGATTCTTGGGATGCAAATCACTCGAGATAAGCAAAAAGAAGTTTTGCAGTTATCTCAGGCAAAATACATCAGTCCTATTTTGCAAAGGTTCAAGATGGGCAGTAGTAAGCCAGTCAACACACCATTGGTTGTAACTGTTGATACACTGAAGTTATGCTCAACTTCAGTTGGACTTCGAAACTGACAAGATCGGGAATGGCTGTTTGCATTGATCAGGTATGAAGACAGATTGAAATCAGTCTTCAAGTGAGAGATTGTTAGCAAATAATTCAAATTGCAAGTGGGGGCCACCACTTGCAAGTTTATGCAAATTGCAAGTTGCATAAGTTTGTTAAAGGTTCTCTGACATTTGATAACAAATTCATGAACTTGGCTGAATTGATAATTACTCTTGCAAATTGCAAAACAGAAATGGCAGGGAATGTCGCAATTTGAAGGCCTATAAATAGGCTGTTCACTTCAGTTCAAAGAGACACCATCAGAAAGAACAACCGAGAGCACCATCAAAATCTCTCCTCAACAATTTCTTTCAAGCTTAGTTTAGGCAGAAATTTTGAGCGCAAAATTTCAGAGAGTTTTCTTAAACTGTGAAAGTTATTGTGTGAAAATTAAGTGAGTAATTTTCTTCGGTAAGTCGAGAGTTGTGAGTGTTTGTAAACACGGTGTAATTATCTCCCTTTATTGAAAGATCTGCAGCAGCCCGTGGACGTAGCCTATTTTGGGTGAACCACGTAAATTTTGTGTTCATTATTTTTGCTATCTCATCAAATCTGGTTGTGATTTTTCCTAACAATAATTTAGGTATTTTCTATAATGACTATGTTCTTTTTCAAATAAGATTGGCATGGGCTCATAAACTAAAGCCCAGATTAAATTCCAGCAACAAACTAATTGAATGATGATTTTTTCTTTGATATTAACTAACTTATTAATGTAACATATATTTCAGTTAAGGAATTGTGTGCTATTTTAGTTTCATTTGAGATATATAAGCATGATAGAAAATCATCATCTATTTTCATGTTTTTGCAGATATGATAATAAAATATTGTATTGTGTTGTGGGAGTACTACTTTTGTTAAAGAGCATAAATAAAAATCATGACCAAATTCAATTGTTAAATTGTATTTGTATTTAAAATTCAATGTACTATTTATTGAAAATATATTATGCGTTATTATTATTATGGGATTATCCAAATAAAATAAATCAAAATATTAAGTTTTAATAAATTACCCTATTTTAAGTCCGCCCCACCCCCCCCCCCCCCCCCCCCCGCCCTCCCCCAACTCTCGGATCCTGGATCCACCCCTGTACACAGGGATTATTTTCTACAAGAAAACATATCGGAATTATAAATTGTATAACTTCATGAAAAAGTAATCTCTATAATCCTAAAAGTCTCGCAATTACTAAATTAAGAAAATATTGCGATTTAAGTCTGAAAAATACATGCAATAACTTTATTTTCACAGAGTTATCATCACCACAATCTGATATACTCATGTTATAATTTCTATTGTTAAATGTGCTGACTTAATATGCCGGCATACCTCGAGAGGAATTAAATCAAATTTCAGACATAAACACTCTTTGAAAAATTAATTAAAGAGGGGACATGCCAATTTCACAACCTCATCTTTAAGCTTTAATCTTAATAATGTCCTTTTCAGTTCATACGAGTGATTGCTTCTTCTAACTGTTTCTCCTCACCAAGTCAGACACATTTATTGTTGAATTAACTCCAACACTCTTGGCTAAAAACTGACCACTAGATATTGGCGTTTTAGGTAGCTTTTCTAGAATTTACAGCAAAAATAGTTCACGTACTTTGCCTAGTTATCAAACCTCTATGTGTTATTTTTATAAGCAAAAATCGCCCTTTTATTGTTCTTTATTAGTAAAAAAATCCATTAGAGATATAAATGATATTATTATCAACCTTATAGATGAAAATAAAAGTTATTGTCAATTTTCAAAGTTGATTGGAAGATTATTTTCAAATATTTTATGTGAATAAGGGTATTTTTCAGGGTTTTTTGCACTTTGCACCTCCGAAATATGGAAAATAGGCACTTTGCATCCCGAAGACTTAGATTTAGCACTTTGCACTCTCTTTTATTTTCAGGCAAAAATTGAAGGACAAAATTGATAATTCAATTATAGATCTTTGGCACTTTGCACCCCCAAAATAAAATTAGCACTTAAACCGCTCGAATTAGGAATAAATTAGCAACTTGCACCCCCAATACACAATAAATGGACACTTAGCACCCCAAACATATAATTAACACTTAAGACCCTCAAATTAAAAAAAAACTCAAATCCCTCATTTTTTCTGGCAAAGCTGACCATCGGGGTGAAAAGAATCTAAGGCAAAATAGGTAAGTTCCTGATCCGATTGAACAACCTACATTTATATACATATATACAAAGTAAATACCATGAATTTGGAATGATTATATCATATAACAAATTAACAACCATGAATTATAGCTTGTACAAATTAAATGTGCTATGCCAAACAATTGAATGAGTAAAAATTGGTAAGTTCAACTTTGTCTTAGATCTTTTTCACCCCGATGGTCGACTTTGCCGGAGAAAAGGAGGGGTTTGAGTTTTTTTTTTTTTTTTTTTTTTTTAATTTGAGTGTGTTAAGTGTTAATTTTGTGTTTCGGGGTACAAAGTGTCCATTTATTGTGTTTTAGGGGTGCAAGTTGCTGATTTGTTCTTGATTCGAAGGTGACAAGCCCTAATATTATTTTGGGGGTGCAAAATGACAAAGATTTATAATTGAATTACCTATTTTGTCCTTTTAGTTTTTGCTTGAAAATTAAAAAGGGTCCAAAGTGCTATATTTTTCATATTTTTGAGTGTAAAAATTGCTAAATCTAAGTTTCGAAGGTGTAAAGTGCCTATTTCCTATGTTTCGAGGATGCAAAGTGCATAAAACCCTATTTTTCACATCATTTATTAGGGTTATAATTGTTATTTTTCTTAGAATGGAATTTTTTCCCAACAAAATATTAGCACATGATGGTCTTTGAGAATTAAAGTCACGTGTTCTTTTTTAATAATTAGACAAGGTACAGGGGTATTTTTGCATTTTTGCTTGCTTTTATATGAATGTTTTATATGATGGAACCGTATTTATCACAAGCTCATTTGGCATCATCATAATTATTTACTTAGATGATTGTAAGATTAAGTTTTCTTATTGCAGCTGCGTCAATAGCAGCCTATGCAATTAAGCAAATCAATTTCAAAAGTTGGATGCCTCAAGACATTCTAACTTCTAAGTAAGAACAAAAAGGAAGACGACGAGGAGCATCTTACGTGTTCTGATCATGGCCTTAAATTGGAGGTTGTATGTACTTTTTAATTTGGATGAATTTTCATTTTACATTTATTTTCTTGTCAAGTGATCAAATTGTTCTTCTCCATTATATGTTCTTGAAAGTATTTGATCCCAACATAATTGTTCTTCTCGATTAGATGATGTTAAAATACCATTAAGTATATCAAATTGATGATTGCTCTAGAGTAAAATGCAAAAGCATCCCCTATTCTTCGCGTAATTAGCAAAAGCTCTCCCGTGTACAATTTTTTATTAGCGACAAACCTCCTTCCAAGGTAAAGTATAAATAAGAATGCGAAACCATTTGTGTTCACCTAAAATTGAGAATAATACCCTTGTTAACTTTGAAAGTTGAAAATTAATCCGTATTTAAAAGATAGACAATGGCCTCCCTATTGATTTAGAAGGAAATTTCAAATAGAGTTTTATTGTTAATAAGAAAAGAACATAGAGGAAGTCATGTTTTACCAACAGGTGATTGGTCTAGTTGAAGGGGCTAGTCACTACAAAGTAGCGGACTAAGGTTCGAATCCTTGTTGGGAGAGGTTCCCACTTTATGTGCCCGACGCGCCTCGAAAGGGATTAAACCCTTGGGAAACCAAAAAAAAAATAAAAATAAGAAAAGAATATAGAGAGAATTTGCTAATAAAAACAGCACAGTGAAATTTTTGCCAATTAAGCAAAGTATATGGAGTATTTTTGCATTAGTTCATTCGTTCTGCCTCCCTCATCGATCTAATTTGCGCACAACAAATAATTATGTGGGTTTCCGACTCAAACCTTCGGACAACATATAATTATGTACTTTTTAATTTGGATGAATTTTCATTTTACATTTATTTTCTTGTCTAGTGATCAAATTGTTCTTCTCCATTATATGTTCTTGAAAGTATTTGATCCCAACATAATTGTTCTTCTCGATTAGATGATTGATGTTGCGTGAAAATGATCAAGGATATTTTAGAGAAGACCTCCTCCTATCTTGATCGTTTTCACCTCTCGTTCTGACGTCACGGGACGAACTTTGAGGAAATCTACTCAACTAGTCTTCACACTTCTGTCACCTGTCTTTCAAATGAAAGTGATGTTAGTATTTATAGGTGAGAGTGAGGAGGTGAAAAGTCACATATTAAATGGGGGAGATGAGAGGTCCACCATTAATTAGGTGGAGAGGAAAAGTCTCCCACTAAGTCCAAAATTAATTAGGGGTAGGATGGTCTTTTTAATGAACGTCATAAATGTAATTCCTATTTAAGTATTTTAATAATCAGGAATTTGGTAATTACTAAAATACCCTTATATTAATTACTAAAATACCCTTATAATTTATATATCCACATCATAAGCCCCCCAATTCCATAAATGAATATCTTGAGATATTCAATTGTGGAATTTTATAATATTTAAGTAAAGGATCATTCCATAATTAAGAATAAGAATATTTAGCTTAAGATTGTACCTTAATTATGGAAAAATCTTTAGGGAGGATTATTCTCACTTGGAGATCTGACACTTCCATAATTAAAATTTGCTATAGGGTATTTATAAGCTATTTATTCGTTAGGTTTAATCAAACTTTTAACATTCTCGAAATTTATAATTTTTAAAGAGCTCAATTCTAAGAATGTCTTCGCGAGGTATGAAATATTTTATCAGTATTTCCTCATTTGTGCAAGTATATAATAATTATTTATATATATATATATATATATATATATATATATATATATGATAGAAATAGTGTCCTGCAAGCCAGCTGTATGGCTAGCATTAATTGTAATTAATGAGGAACTATTCAATTTAGATTAATAAATGCACTTTTATTAAATGGTCAACTTTATCTTATGTAATATTTGTCTACGCATAAGGATAGAAGTCCTTAGATCACAGGGCTATGGGACAACCCGTGGACTGATCTCTAAGGCCGTGATCTAGAACATATTCAAGAGTCATAGAATCCAATCGAGATAGGACATCGTTGGATTCGGTTAGACTCTCACTATTGTGTATACTCCGATGAACTGGAGGACGCTGGGGTCCACGAGCGTGACTGGGATAGTCGATACACATAAGTGGGTGGCTTGCTGGGATGGCAAGTGCACTGAATACCCCAATTAGGAAATAACTCACCATGGAAGCGGTAGTCGCATATCGGGGTTGAAGTTATTCCAATTTACAATAGTATACGAGGAACGATCCCTAACAACTTGAGATGATAGGGTTTATCTGGTACGAGAACGTCTATGCTTTGATGTGAGTTCCGACTGACTGGGGATCACCAGAAAGTCTCTGAGAACTCACATTGGGTATAGAGGAACTCGTATGCAGATTCATATCATCAACAAAGGATCCGTTGACCCGACTTGATAGGTTGGGAAATTCTCCTATGGATTTCTGTGAGAAATTAATTCTGGTAAAATCCTTGGCCAAGGTATCTGACGACTTTATGTAAGTAGCTCATAAAGATTAAGTCAAAGAGAATTTATTTCGAGACCAGAATACATAAGGTCAAGACAAAAGAAAAGGGAATCCGATGAAAGACCATACCCTTAAGTCTCGACTGGGAGATTGATCAATGGAGAGATTGTGTCGTATATGGAAGTTGTAAATGATAAAAGGTTCACTGAATTAATTCACCAGGGATTGGGCTCCATGGGCTTGTGACTGGACATCGACCGTGGAGTGTGGGAGAATTCCCAAATTAGCAGGGGTGCTAATTTTGGAATGATTAATCGACAGAGTGTTCGATTAATTTAGAGTATTAATTGCTCGAGTAATTAAATAATATTTAATTACAACCCACGGCCAATTATGTGGTGAACCTACGGGGGCATACACAATACACAAGTAGCGAAAGCGAGGAAACAAGAACGAACCAGTCGACTGGGTCGACTGGGTCAAAATCGACTGGGTCGATTAAATGGGTGGGTCGACTGGGTCGACCCATATGGAACGAAAATGGATCCAATTGGAATTGGATCAAGATTATAAATTAAATCGGAATTTAATTTATGAGTAAATTAATTAATTAGGATTTAATTAATTAATGGAATAATTAATTGGACTTGGAGTTTAATTAAGGAGATGATTTAATTAATTAGGCTATTTAATTGAGAGATTAAATAAAGCCCCGAAAGATTAATTAATATGGGCCATGAATTAATTAGAAGACTTAGTCTTCTAATTAAAGAGGGCCATGGCCCATGTAGGAGAATTAGTATCCTAATCCTATTAGGATTAGGGTATGGGAGATATCTATAAATAAGAGACTAGGTCTCATATCTCACACACAACCTTACAAGCAAAATTGCAAGAGCAAAAATTCTCTCTCCCTCTCCCACCAAATCGGCTGAACCCTTCCAGTGTTAGGAAGAATTTTTCGTCTTCGATTTTTGTTCCCAAATCGTTCCTAAAACCTAGATATTAATATAGCCTATGTTCTAGTCGATTAGGTATATTAATTTTCGTGATATTGTGGTGTATCAACTCGTAGAGGCGCAACACGTGGGGCGCTACCAAAAGGTGTGGGTCGATCAACCGGGGTGAGAATTCAGAGCTCATATTGCTAGCCTAGGATTTGCAAGGAGACAGGTATAAACGAGAAAACTTATACTGTCGTTTAATTATATTCATATATATACAACTAGAGAATATCCTGGCAAGATTCTTTAAGAGGCCCTAGAAAATTTTTATATTCCGCTGTGCCTAGGGCTGTTTAATTGTATATATATATATGTATATATATATATATACATATATATATATATATATGTATATATATATTGTGTTTTCTTCTTTTTCTTTTCCTCTTTTTGTTGTTTTTTTTTTTTTTTTGTTTGAACTTCTGCCGAGGCAACCTTGCCTTGGTAGAGTTCTGCCGGAGCAGCTGCTGCCGCGGCAGAGCTCTGCCGAGGCGTTGCTGCCTCGGCAGACATCTGCCGAGGTTCTGTTGCTTCGGCAGACATCTGCCGAGGTTCTGCTGTCTCGGCAGAACTCTGCCGAGGCACTGCTGCCTCGGCAGATTTCTGCCGAGGCGCTGCTGCCTCGGCAGAACTTTGTCGAGGCGCCGCTGCCTCGGCAGATCTCTGTCGAGGCGCTGCTGCCTCGGCAGAATTCTGCCCTGGCAGCGCTGCCTCGGCAGATCTCTGCCGGGGTGCTGCTGCCTCGGCAGAGTTCTGTCGGGGCAGCCTAGTTTCGGCTCATATGATTCAAATTTCTCGTTTAATCAATGCTAGTTTTGATTGGGGGTTAGTTTGCTAATAGACGTTACATTTATTTTGACAAAGATGATTGGAATTAGAGATTTGTATATATATAAATCGTGGTCTTAGAATGTTATATATGTGCGCGATAATAGGATTTTTATCTTCGATGTATACTTGAAACTTAAGATCCATAGAACAAGGATGTAGTGTAAATTTGAAGAAAACGTTGAATGTAAGTTAATAATTCAAGGGATTAGTACACTGTCTACATGGTTTGAATTCCATTACTATATATTGATCATAGAAATCCAATTAAATTAATCGTTGGATTTAACTCCAATCAAGACAAATTTTAATTAGCATGAGAAAACAAGAAATGCGCTAGCATACTGATGCAAAATTCTTTTAGTTTCTATAAAGTTTATATAACTTTCGTACACTTTTGGGCAATTTTTTTTTTATTTTTTATTTATTTATTTTTTTATTTTTTTAGAACTAGTAGTATTTATTTCCAAGTGTTAGTTGATTTTTCGGATTTTGATTCAGGATTTGATATTCCTATTGAGGAAGAAGTTGCTAGAGCTATTCGTGAACTACCCCCAGAGTCTTCTGATGTTTCATTTTTTGATGAATCTATTTCTGATGTGTCTCATTTTCCTTTAGGCACTAAGCCTGATGAGGCAAATAGCTGGGTGATGGACGAAGATGAAGGAGTTATCCAATCTTCTAAGCGTAAAAGTCGAGTAGTGGATATTGATATCGCAAACAGTGAAATGTCTTTTAGGGAGTTAGAAGTTTTAAAAAATAACATAAGCTTATCCTTCTCCCATGAATTTCTGCTCCCCCTTGAGGGTCAGAGAATTAGGTCCCCTCCTTCTGGATATTTTACCGTTTATAAAGAATATTTTTATTGTGGTTTCTCGATTCCTCCTGATCCTCTTTTGGTGGAGATTCTTCAAAGTTTTAGTATTTGCATTAGCCAACTAACTCCCAACTCATTTATGTATTACGAGGGTTTCCTGCAATGTTGTGCTAATTTGAACATTTCTCCTACATTGGCTTCCTTTAGAACTCTATTTAATTTGAGAAGGGTCGCGAACCAACTATACTTTCATTTCTTTCCTCGAAAAACATGTAAATTCTTAGAAGGTTGTGGTTCGGGGAAAGGTTCTAAAGGTCCTTGGAAATCTAAGTTTTTTTACGTGAGAAACGATGGATGGGATTTATTGACTGAGTGGAGTGATAGTTGGAGTGATAATTTCTTTTCTGATGATCTTTCAATGGATGTAGAAGATATCTATGAGAAGTTTGAGTATGCTGGTCTTTTTAGAAATAATTTTGATGTAACTCATATTTTTTCTAAGGGTATAATTACTTTTCTTCTTCCCAGACTTTTAATTTTGTTCACTTTTGTTATTTTACTGATTTGTTATTTTCTCTTGTGATGCAGGCAATGGTTTATCTCTTAGTGAGGTTCGTGCTGCGAGAAAAGCTCAATCTAATCGTTCTGATTCTCAATCCAATCGTTCTGATTCTCACCGTTCTCTTCCTCCCCCTCCCAGAGGAAATCCCGCCAGCCACCTGAAGGGAAATTCCTCTAAGGGAGGAAATGGAGGACTTTCAGAGACATTTGGTACTATTACAACACCTGGGAAGAGTCGTGCCTCCTCCCCACCGAATAAACGTCCTAGGGAGCAACTGAGTGAGATTTCTCCTCGTCCTGGTGCAGGGAAATGACTATTTATATATGGACTTAACAGGGATCAAGGTGTTAACTCTTTTTGGGATTCTGCTGATCTTGATATAGGGTATGAGAAAACAAGGGCTTTGATATCTACATATGACTCCACTCGCTTCGATCAATTTTCCTCAAGCACCTTGGATCAAATACTTTGTGCCAACTTGGCTAGGGTAAAATTTATTTGTATTCTATAATACCTTTGCTTGCTTTTCATTTTTATTTTTTATTTTAAATCTTTTATTATTATGCAGATACCACTGATGTCTCATTTGCTCAGTCAGCGTTCCATCCATTTTGAGGGGGAAGCTAAAGCCGCTGAGGAGAAACTTGCTCAGATGACTACTCAAATGCAGAAACTGGAAAAAGAGAATGCCAGACTTTCTAAAGATTTGAAACATGAAGTTTTGACTGGGGACCAATTCAGAAAGTCTGAGGAAGGGAAAATATACTTCAGAGATTTAGAGAAGGAGTTGGTCACCAAGTATCAAAGTTTGGTGGAGAAAGAGCTAGTTAACAACTACAAGAAATCTGACGCATATAGAGAAGACTTAATGAAAGAGTCTCTTCTGGTGTATGATCGCACTATCCGCGATTGTCGCAGGGTTCTTAAGGAATCTGGACGTTATCCTGGTGAAGACTTTATGTTTTTAGATGTTGAAGTCTCTGAAGATCCTGACTTGGAAGAAGATGATACTTCGATTCCTGCTGATGGAGGGAAATAATTATTTTCATTTTCTTTTTATCAATAAAGGCTTAATAGGTTGATTAATATGTAATCATCCGTTCTTTATCTTTTGCTTGAAGACTTAGTTGCTTTCTTTGATTTGACTATTTAGGCTTCTTTTTTTTGTTGCCTTTCCTTTGAAGAATGTTTATGGCATGACATTTTCTTTTTAAGTGGGGATTGTTCTACCCTTGTGTTTTTAATAATTTACTTGTCTTTTTTTATTGGCGTTAGGCTTCTGAAGAGTTATTTAGCCTTTTGTCTTTGAGATGATGATGTTTTTATTGACCTCTTTTGGGGGTACAATACTCTCTTGTGGAGCTATTTATATTATTTTGCTTAGATGTAAAGCATAAGTTTTTGACCCCTATTAGAGGTGTAACGCTCTTTTGTTGAGCGATTATTTTTGGCCTCTGATAGAGGTGTAATGCTCTTTTACTGAGCCATTTTTATAACTTATTGAAACTTCTTGAGTTAGTTGAACAGAAATAAACACATGATCTGGTAACAGAAAATATAATCTTTGATTTATTTATGAACTTCCTCGAATCACAAAATAACATGTTCTACGATATTCGTGAGTCTTTTCTTACATGATAACTATTTACTTTATTCGTAATACTTTCTTAAGCTTGCCACATTCCATGTCCTTGGAATTTCTTCTCCATTTAAGTATTGCAATTTGTATGCCCCAGAACTTACAAGTTCTGACACTCTGAATGGTCCAATCCATTTAGGTTGTAATTTCTTCACTTTATTCTTCTTCTTATCTTTCTTAGTGTTGACAGCAGCCTTTCGAAGCACTAGATCTCCAACTTGAAAACTACGAGGTCGCACTCGAGCATTATAAGCTTTCACCATTCTTGTACGGTAACGTTCTGCTCTAGCACCAGCCGTTTCTCTCAATTCTTCCAATAAATCTAAATTTGCTCTTATTCCTTGTTCGTTGATCATATCATCATAACATTTCACACGCAAACTTATTTCCCCGATTTCCACCGGTATCACTGCTTCGGTTCCGTAAACCAAGCTAAAGGGCGTTTCTCCTGTGCTGACCCTCTGAGTTGTTCGATAAGCCCACAGGACGCTTGGCAATTCATCAACCCATTCTCCCTTTGCTTTGTCAAGTCTGGTTTTCAGATGTTGAAGCAGAGTGCGGTTGGTTACTTCTGTTTGCCCATTTGATTGGGGGTTCGCTACAGAAGCGAATGCTTGAGTAATCCTCATTTCTTCACACCATCTCTTCAATTCTTTTCCTCGGAATTGAGTTCCGTTATCAGACACCAAAATTCTCGGTATGCCAAACCTGGAAACAATATTTTTCCATATGAAATTCATGACGTAGTCTTCTTTTATAGTGTTCAGCATTAGAATTTGCAGTATGCCAAACCTGCAAACAATATTCTTCCATATGAAATTCATGACGTCGTCTTCTTTTATAGTTCTCAGCGGTTCGGCTTCCACCCATTTGGTGAAGTAATCAACAGCCACAATCAGGTATCTTTTTTTTTTTGCATTGCAATGATATGATATTAGTCAACAATACCTTTTTTGTCCAGGTGCGGGTGGTAGAGGACCTACTAAGTCAATCCCCCATTGGCTAAATGGGCACGGACTTTCAAGTGGCTGCATTAATGCTGCTGGACTATGTATGGAATTGGCGTGCTGTTGACATTTATGACATTTCTGCACTAGCTCAAATGCATCCTTTTTCATAGTAGGCCAGAAATATCCTTGCCTCAGTGTCTTGTTTGCCAAAGCTCTGCCCCCTAGATGATTTCCACAGCTGCCTTCGTGGACCTCTCTCAGGACATAGTCGGCCTTTTCTGGAGTTAAGCATTTGAGATACGGCTGAGAAAATCCCCTTTTGTACAATTCTCCTTCTATCATTACAAAACGCGTTGCTCGTAACTTTATCAGCCTATCTTTCTTCCTATCCTGAGGCAAAATATCGGAGATGATATATTGAATGATTTCATCCTTCCAGCTCGGCTCCTAGGGTACCACTGGTAGGATCTCATGTTCGTCGTTTTCGATCTCGGGCCTGGTTGCTGTTAAAAATGTGATTCTTTTGCTTTTCACGGCTGCCAAGGAACTGGCTATTTTAGCCAATGCGTCTGCCTTGGCATTTTTCTCACGTGGTATTTGTTTTACCTGAAACTCTTCAAACTTTTCTTGCAATTCTCGGACATGCTGCAGATATCGAATCATGTTTGTTCCTTTGGCTTCGTAAGATCCATTAATTTGACTCACAACTAGTTGCGAGTCGCTATAGACTACCAACTTTTTTGCACCAGCTGCTAGGGCTAATCTTCCTCCCGCCAACAAAGCTTCGTACTCTGCTTCGTTGTTAGATGTTGGAAAGTCCAGCTTGAGTGCATATTCGAATTCATCTCCGTGAGGGCTTTCAATAAAAATTCCGACTCCACTCCCATTTGATGTGGCGGAACCGTCCACTCGCACTTCCCATGCAGGCAAGGAACTAGTTGCTTGATCTGTTTTCATTTCTACTATGAAATCTGCTAACACCTGGGCTTTGATCGCCGGTCGTGGTTGAAATTCTAATCCATATTCTCCTAACTCCAATGTCCACTTAACCATTCTTCCTGATACATTTGGGTTAGACAAAACTTGCTTGAGAGGATGATTTGTGAGTACTACGACTTGATGCGACTGAAAATATGGTCGCAATTTCCTGGAAGCCATGATTAGAGCTAATGCCAATTTCTCTATCTGGGGATATCTTGTTTCAGCACCTTGTAACATTCTGCTTACATAGTATATAGGTCGATGTTCTTTTCCTTCTGCTTTGACCAGAACCGAGCTGACTGCAAAATCTGAAACTGCTAGGTAGAGGTATAACGTCTCCCCTGAAATTGGTTTGGTAAGGAGGGGAGGTGAAATCAAATACTCTTTAAGTTCTTCAAACTCCTTTTGACATTCTCTAGTCCACACAAACTCCTTCATATTACGAAGTGTTTTGAAAAACGGTAATCCTTTGTCAGCTGATCTTGATATAAATAGGTTCAATGCCGCCAATCGCCCCGCCAGTCGCTGTACTTCTTTAATAGTCGTGGGAGTAGGCATATTTTGTATAGCTGTGATTTTTTCGGGATTCACTTCCACCCCTCTCTCCGAGATCATAAATCCTAAAAACCTCCCTCCTTGAACGCCAAAAGTACATTTGTTAGGATTCAACTTCATTCCATAATGTTTTAGTACTTCAAAAGTTTTTTCCAAATCTTTGAGATGATTGTTCCGTTTGTAACTCTTGACCAACATGTCATCTACATATACTTCCATGTTTCGACCTATTTGCTTTAGAATAATCCTCCCTAAAGATTTTCCATAATTAAGGTACAATCTTAAGCTAAATATTCTTATTCTTAATTATGGAATGATCCTTTACTTAAATATTATAAAATTCCACAATTGAATATCTCAAGATATTCATTTATGGAATTGGGGGGCTTATGATGTGGATATATAAATTATAAGGGTATTTTAGTAATTATTATAAGGGTATTTTAGTAATTACCAAATTCCTGATTATTAAAATACTTAAATAGGAATTACATTTATGACGTTCATTAAAAAGACCATCCTACCCCTAATTAATTTTGGACTTAGTGGGAGACTTTTCCTCTCCACCTAATTAATGGTGGACCTCTCATCTCCCCCATTTAATATGTGACTTTTCAACTCCTCACTCTCACCTATAAATACTAACATCACTTTCATTTGAAAGACAGGTGACAGAAGTGTGAAGACTAGTTGAGTAGATTTCCTCAAAGTTCGTCCCGTGACGTCAGAACGAGAGGTGAAAACGATCAAGATAGGAGGAGGTCTTCTCTGAAATTATATTTATTTTTACTACATTTACCTTCAAGTGATAATATTTGACCACACAAATTTGTGTTTTACATGCAATTATGGCTTTGGGAGGCAACTTTTGACAAAGAGATATCTCAAAGAAGAATATTTACTCCATATAAGAAAGAGCAGCTAAAGAAACGAATCATCCCTACTCTTCACCAAATTTACAGGGGGAGCGTGTCTAAACACTGTACTCTTTTTCCTTCGTCCAAGTTTTTATCCCAATGGGTTTTTCTTGGCAAGGTTTTAACGAGGCAGTGTTACATGCTTATTTACCACATATGAAGGTATGGAGTAGGTGGCTACAATGCTCGAATACTTGAATCAAGTTTCGACAATAAACGCTCGCGCAATTATTCCCGAAACTGGGGGGCAATATGATGTGTCCAAATTTTGTACCCGAGGACAATTAAGAGATTACACTAAGTTGCATAAATATGAGATTTGTAACGTCTTTATCATAAACTCTCGTAACGTCTGTAACGTCTTTGTCTTTATTACTTGTAACGTCTTTCCTGAAAAGACTATTATACCCCTGTACGTACCTATAAATAGGTAGCCCTATTTCCGAACAAAGGGAACAGAACTGAATTCACTATTACAATTACTATACAAATTTTCTCTCGGTTTTAGTGTACATGTCTTACTTTATTATTGTGATGTTGTTAAATATCAAAGGGTTTATTTCATCTATGCCCTGAACATTTTTATACAACATCATATGATGTGTCCAAATTTTGTACCCGAGGGCAATTAAGAGATTACACTAAGTCGACATAAATGAGAGATTTGTAACGTCTTTATCATAAACTCTCATAGCGTCTGTAACGTCTTTGTATTTATTACTTGTAACGTCTGTAACGTTTTTGTTATGGAATGATCCTTTACTTAAATATTATAAAATTCCACAATTGAATATCTCAAGATATTCATTTATGGAATTGGGGGGCTTATGATGTGGATATATAAATTATAAGGGTATTTTAGTAATTATTATAAGGGTATTTTAGTAATTACCAAATTTTTGATTATTAAAATACTTAAATAGGAATTACATTTATGACGTTCATTAAAAAGACCATCCTACCCCTATTTAATTTTGGACTTAGTGGGAGAATTTTCCTCTCCACCTAATTAATGGTGGACCTCTCATCTCCCCCATTTAATATGTGACTTTTCACCTCCTCACTCTCACCTATAAATACTAACATCACTTTCATTTGAAAGACAGGTGACAGAAGTGTGAAGACTAGTTGAGTAGATTTCCTCAAAGTTCGTCCCGTGACGTCAGAACGAGAGGTGAAAACGATCAAGATAGGAGGAGGTCTTCTCTAAAATATCCTTGATCAGACCATCCTACCCCTAATTAATTTTGGACTTAGTGGGAGATTTTTCCTCTCCACCTAATTAATGGTGGACCTCTCATCTCCCCCATTTAATATGTGACTTTTCACCTCCTCACTCTCACCTATAAATACTAACATCACTTTCATTTGAAAGACAGGTGACAGAAGTGTGGAGACTAGTTGAGTAGATTTCCTCAAAGTTCGTCCCGTGACGTCAGAACGAGAGGTGAAAATGATCAAGATAGGAGGAGGTCTTCTCTAAAATATCCTTGATCATTTTCACGCAACATCATTTTTGGCGCCGTCTGTGGGAAGTTTCTGATAGGCACGTTGAGATGGCGGATGAGAATGAGGTAAACCGATGGATGGAAGAACCCGAGGGACCACCTGAAGGAGGGGACGACGTGGTAGAAGGAGCACCAGATCCAGCAAATATCCCGGAAGCAGCCCCTGATGCAGTACATGTAGCACCCACAATTCAAATGACTCAGGAGAGGCTCGATGCAATGGCAGCAACAGTTGCCGCACGAGCAGTCGCACAATATGTGGCTGAACAACGACGGACGCGCAATTCACCCGTACTCCATCACAGGGAATCAGGAGCAGCAACCAGAGAAAGGCCGAGAGAGCAGCAGACTTCAGGTCAAACTTGGAATGAAGAAGGAGTTGATGGTAGAGATATAGCAGGAGGAGAGGAGGCCCTTAGAGAACCCCGGTTGGGGATTAATTAAGACGCTGCTCCAGCAGAAAATGAAAGAAGAAGGGAACGTGAGGAGCAGAACTATGAGCAACCGAGGCGGGGAGAAGTAGGAGAACAATTTGCAACTGTGATTCCCATGAGAAGAAGTCCCTTTGCTCCTGCAGTCCTATTAGAACCCTTACCGCTGTTGGGTTTTTGTGGGTATAATTGTCAACTACAACGGTGCGGAATTTAAAATTTTTATACACCACAACCCAGGGTTCTTATTAGCACATATAAATAAGCATGAATTCATTTCAGCACAGATACTAAAACGAAAAGTTGGTAAAATAACATTTTACCTCACCACAGACAAATGTGGTGGTTTCTCCGGTCTTCTTTTGGGTCACTAGAGCACCCCAAATGTTGTGCCTCCAGAGATTAGTCCACACCAGCTGGATCTGCAATCACTTTAATCCTCAGGCTCAGAACTAGGAGAAAAGCAGCTCAGATTCAAGAGTTGGATTTGGATCCAACTCTAGATGCAGAACGGAAGAGGGAGAGAGTTGCTGCACGGCCGATCTACAACCAGGGGCGGCGGCGGCGGCGGTTGCTAGGCGGCGGCGGCTAGGGTTTCTTGGGGAGGGGGCGGCGGCTAGTGAGGGAGAGAAGATTAGGGTTTTTCTTTTTGCTTGGGTTAGGGTTTTGAATCTTGAAGACTCCTTTTTATAGGAGAGTTCAAACCCTATCCCTAATCTTATCTCCTAGCTAATGGGCTATCAGATAAGTCTGGCCCAATCCCTCTCTATTTAATTAGTCCTTTAATTAAATAGCCCAAGTCATTTAATTAACCACTTTAATTAAATGGCCCATTTATTTAATTAACACTTTAATTAAATAATCCAATAAATCTAATTAAAGATTCAATTTAATTAATTAGATAAATCTAATTAATTTCTCTCCAGGAATTATTCCTTTAATTCCTTATCTTGATTTAACTACTTTAAATCATTTCGTTCTGCCACTGACTATCACAGTTCCAGCTTTTGTGTGTGACCCTCTAGGTTCACCATCAATTGGCCGCAGGCTCACATTTCTGTGATTTAATTAGTGAGCAATTAATTATTTAATTAATTGCTCCGATCAATCAAACTACTTTCAATTGACCACTTCAGAATTAATCCACTATTAATTCGGGAGTACCCACACCCCATGGTCGATGTCTAGCCACAAGCCCATGAGGTCCAACTTCAGGTGAATTGACTTTAGTGAACCTTAAACCTCTTATAAGTACCATGTACATACGGTCCCTCTAACGACTAATTTCCCGATCGAGACCTAGGGTGTGTGAATTGGTCGGCACCTCTAATCATCTCGATTCTGTACTTTCTAATTCAGGATAATACTTCCAGTGTGACTGCTAAATCTGGAAACCCCTTTCCAAATCCGTCACTGACCATGGCCATGGATTTCTCGGAATGTATAATCGAAGAATGTACAGGAAATTCCCTCATCCATTACAATGAGTCGGTAGATCCTATATTGATGCTAACCATCCGCGCATACGACTATACATACCCAACGTAGGCGCACAATGGACAGGCTATGTGCCCGGCTCCTAAATCAAAGTATGCACACCCGTATACCGAATTCGCCCTAGCACCTCAAGTCTAAGGACTAAATCGTACACTGTTATAAGTCTTGAGAGACATCCCACCACCGATATGCTTTTTAAGCACTTCCACAATGGGTCTCTCTGTTCGGGTCGTTCGATGCGTCCGATCCCCTATCGAACCACCTAGTCATATGCACTGACATTAACAATGTCTTGTTCATGAAACGACAACAAATTCACTTTTAGTGAATCATGCATAATCCTACAAGTCTTAACGATTCATTCGATACCCCGTCTCGATATGAATCTATGACTTGGAACATTTTTGAGATCACGACCTTTGAGACTGTTTCATGATTAATCGCACCCAATACTGAAGTGAATAGTCCCGTAGTCATGAGTGATCTCAGGGTTTCAACCAATCGCTTAAATGTGTTCGCGAAAGATGAAGATGGCCATTTGTTTATATTATGAATTCTCAATAAAATAAACAGTTCGTATTAATTGATAAATCAAAGATTCTGTCAAGATAAAATAATGTTCCTATTACAAGCTATTTTGTTGGCTTGCAGGGCACTATCCTATCAATCTCCCACTTGCCCTAAAGCCAATCACAAACGTTTCTAAGACCCATCCTTGTCAGATGCTCTTCGAACACCTTTTGCGATAAAGGCTTAGTTAGTGGATCAGCTACGTTATCCTTTGAGTCGACATGCTCCATTTGAATGTCTCCTCTACCTATGATCTCCCTGGTCACATGGTATTTCCTCAATACGTGTTTGGATTTGTGGTGTGATCTCGGCTCCTTCACTTGAGCAATTGCCCCATTGTTGTCACAGAAGACTACTATGGGATTTGCAATGCTAGGTACCACATCCAGCTCTTGGATGAAGTTTCTCATCCAAACACTTTCCTTTGCTGCATCTGATGCGGCGATATATTCTGCTTCAGTGGTTGAGTCTACAGTGGTCGACTGTTTGGAGCTCTTCCAACTCACCGCTGCGCCGTTGAGGCAAAATATATATCCAGAATTGGATTTAAAATCATCCACGTCAGACTGAAAACTCGAATCAGTGAATCCTTCGAGTTTCAATTCTCCACTCCCACCGTAGACCAAGAACATATCCTTAGTCCTTCTCAGGTACTTTAGGATATCCTTTACAGCGGTCCAGTGTTCCTCCCCTGGATTCGACTGGTAGCGGCTCGTTACACTGAGAGCGTGAGCTACGTCAGGTCTAGTACATAACATTGCATACATTATGCTGCCAATGGCAGATGCATAAGGTATGAGAGACATTCTCTTTCTTTCTTCATCACTCGTAGGGCACATTGATTTAGAAAGATAGATTCCATGTCTCATTGGAAGCAATCCTTTCTTGGATTCTTCCATACTGAATCTCTTCAGTATAGTGTTAATGTACTGGGATTGGAAGAGACCTAACATCTTCTTCGATCTATCTCTATAGATACATATGCCTAGTACGTAAGATGCGTCTCCCATATCCTTCATGGAGAATTGCGTGGACAACCACGCTTTCGTCTGCGTCAACGTTCTGATATCGTCTCCGATCAACAGAATGTCATCGACATATAACACAATAAATTGTACCGAACTCCCATCGAATTTCTTGTACACACATGACTCATAAACGTTCTTGATGAAGCCATACCCCTTGACTGTCTCATCAAAACGTATGTTCCAGGTTCGGGACGCCTGTTTTAGGCCATAGATTGACCTTTGAAGTTTGCAAACCTTATGCTCACTTCCTTTAGATGTAAAGCCTTTTGGCTGTTGCATATAGATTTCCTTATCAATGTCGCCATTGAGAAAGGCGGTCTTTACATCCATTTACCATATCTCGTAGTCATACCACGCGGCTATGGCTAATAGTATCCGAATGGATTTAGACATCGCTACTGGCGAGAAGGTTTCCTCATAGTCTATACCAGGCCTTTGAGAATAACCTTTTGCCACGAGGCGAGCCTTATGAGTTAAGACCTCTCCATTCATTCCTAGCTTGCGCTTGAAGATCCACTTGCAGCCTACAGGGATGGTTCCCTCAGGTGGATCAACCAAAGTCCATACTTTGTTGGAATGCATGGAATCCATTTCGGATTGCATGGCTTCCTGCCACGCACCCGAATCTATGTCTGACATAGCTTCTTCGTATGTCCTTGGATCAGTGTCCAATTGATCGTTTTCGTGAATAAAGCCATACCTTTCAGGCTCTCTACGAACTCGATCGGACCTACGAAGTACTGGTGTACTAGATGGTTCAACGGGTTCAGGATCAACTCCCACTGTTTGTGGGGATGGGTCCAGTTCCTGGACTTCATCAAGTTCTACGGATATCCCGCTTCTTTTAGTGAGGAAGTCATCCTCCAAGAAGTGGGCGTTCCTGGACACAAACATCTTTTGTTCCTTAGGTTCGTAGAACAGGTATCCAATGGATTCCTTTGGATACCCCACAAATTTGCACAAACTAGATCTACTATCTAGTTTATCTCCTTTCTTGTTTCTTACATAGGCAGGAGATCCCCATACTCGTAGATATGAGTATATGGGTGCTTTAACAAACCACTCTTGGTATGGGGTCGTCGGCACCGACTTTGAAGGTACAATGTTAAGTATCTTCGAAGCAGTTAATAGGGCTTGGCCCCAAAACGAAAAAGGAAGGTCAGCGAAACTCATCATGGAACGAACCATGTCTAACAAAGTTCTGTTCCTTCTCTCAGACACACCATTCAACTGCGGTGTCCTAGGAGGAGTTCGCTGAGAGAGAATTCCATTCTCTACAAGATAATCGAGGAATTCTTGACTTAAGTATTCACCACCTCGATCCGACCGAAGTGCCTTGATACTATGTCCAAGTTGATTCTCAACTTCCATTCGAAACTCTTTGAATTTATCAAAAGCTTCGGACTTATACTTCATCAGGTATACATACCCATAACGACTGAAGTCGTCTGTGAAGGTTATGAAGTATGAGAATCCTCCTCTCGCACTGATACTCAGTGGTCCACAAACATCAGTATGGATTAAATCCAAGGTTTGTTTGGTTCGCTCCGGTTTCCCAGTAAAAGGCGCCTTGGTCATTTTTCCCTTGAGACAGGATTCGCAAGTTGGGAGATCATCTAGGTTCTTTATTTCAAGAGCCCTAGAGGAGACCAACTTTTGAATTCTACTCTTGGAAATATGTCCAAGCCTAGCGTGCCAAAGTTGTGGATTGTTTTCATCTTGTTTTCTTTTCTTTGATTGAATGTGCATGACATTAGAATTAGCAGGTTCTAAGGAATAAAGACCATCTATTTAAAGTACCACAAGCATAAGTAAAACCACCTTTTATTATGCTAAAACTTCCATTTGAAATGGAAAAACAAAAACCATCATTATCCAACAAAGAAATAGAAATAATGTTTTTGATAATTGTCGGTACGTACAAACAGTCTTTCAAAACCAAAGAAAAATTTCCTAGAACTAATTCAACGTCTCCTATGGCCTCTGCCGCAACCCTAGCTCCGTTTCCAAAGCGTGGGATTCTATCCCCGGGTTTAAGAGGCCTTACTGCTCCCATCACCTGCAAATCATTGCAGATATGAGAACCGGCTGCGGTGTCTAACACCCAAGATGCACAGTTAATAGAAATATTAACTTCAATAAAGAAAATACCTTTGACCACCTCTTTCAGGTAGTCTGGGCAGTTCCTTTTCCAGTGCCCTGCTTTCTTGCAGTGGAAACATTCATCTTCTGGGCTTTTTCTTTTCTTCTCGACAACCTTCTTGGTTGTTTTAGAAGAGATTACTTTCTTCTTCTTTTTCCTGCCCTTCTTAGGCTTTGCAGCCTTGGGTTGCTCAGCAATCATGACAGACTTCTCCCTTTTCAGGGTTGATTCTGCCGTGACCAATAAATTGGTCAGTTCGTGTAGAGCGTGTGCTCTATCTTCCATGTTGTAGTTCAACACGAACTGATCAAATGAGCGCGGCAGAGTATGGAGGAGCAGGTCAGTGGAGAGATCAGCGTGCAGGTCTACCTCCAAGTTCTCCAGTTTTTCAACCAGATTAATGAAGCGCAAACAGTGATCTTTCACACTTGAACCCTCAGCCATTCTCAGATTGAATAATTCTTTTGTAGTCTTGAACCTTTCGGTCCTAGACTTCTCTCCAAATAGCTCTCGGAGATGAAGAATTATGTCAACAGCATGCAACATCCTTGCATGCTGTTTCTGCAGCTCATTGGTCATTGATGCCAGCATGAGGCAACGAACCTGAATATCATCGTCGACCCACCTTTGATGGGTAGCTCGTTCCTCTTCCGAAACCCCTTCCGGAAGTGCACCAGGCATGGGTGCATCGAGAATGTAACCCCTTTTCTCGGAGTCGAGGACTATCCTCAGATTTCTAAGCCAGTCGATAAAATTTGATCCGTTCAGTTTGTTAGAGTCAAGGATGATAGCTAATGGATTCTTAGACATTTTTGCAGAATTGATCTACAAAAGTAAATGATAACGTTTAGCTGACTGATCTATATTAATACTTATAATTAACGATGTTGGACTTGTTATCGAAAAAGTTCTCCCACTATTTTCTCGAAACAATTACCCCTTTAATTGTTCGGGAAATCTAATCTCCTAGTAGGTCTTGACGTCCCAGCAGACATTAATTGCACCCACGACTCGTGGCCATACAATTAACTCCCCAGGTAGGTATACTTTTACCAGTTGTGTTCCTCCACAACCTTCAAGCTATTTTGCCTCGGTCTTCGCACTTATCTAGCACTGCTACATCATAAGTGGTACTAATCGTTAAGTCTAACCCATCAATCATGATGAGCAACTGGCCCGGTCGTGAAGTCCCCGTAACTAGTTATCGGTCGATAATCACATCCCGACCAGTCCCCACCCTTGTCTAGTTTAGTTAAAAACGAGAATCAAGGAATTTCGTGCATTGTCCCTTTCTTCGCCTAGGGTGCCAGACTCTGGATCACCTTCAACAAAAAGTAGACAACATACACTAGTCCCTATTGATGGAAGGCTTGAATCCTTAAAACATCATTTTAAATGTACCCAATATGACTTAATATTATTTTCAAGAGGGGATTTTCGGGTTTAAGAGTTTGAGGTAACTCTCCTCGAGATCTCACCGTTCCAGTTATGCATTATCTTTTATTTACGATCTAATTATAACTAGCGCGCATCACCATGCAAGCTCAGATATAAATACGTAAATAAATACATACACACCTAGCATGCATGCTACCACAGTATGTTTTCGATCGGGAGCCTCCTATGCGGACCACCATCGAGCCAAAGACGATGGTCCTATTGGTCAATCTATTAGGTTTCAACGAGACCTACTCTATTACACATTTTACCATGCATACATGGCCTTTAGTCTTCATGGGCTCCCACCTTGCTTGTAACGGGCCTCCATTCTAAACTAATAAAACAGTAAAGCCCTATCTATTACAATGGCTCAAAGTGGCCCAAAACTTAAGGCTCGCAGGCCCAATAAAACCAATAAGATAAAAATAACCAATCACATCTACCCTAAGGGTCAAGGCTCGGCGCGATCAAAAACCACGTAAACAATTTCACGTAGAGCAAGAAACAAGCAAAAACCCCTTTTCCTTATTTCTAATTATGTTTTAAAACAGCCTATTAAAACATTTAGATTCTAGTTTTAAAACTCCTTCTAAAACAATCCCTAACATCATTTTAAACCCCTTTAAAATGACCCTTTGATTCTCAATTTAAGTCCCTACTAATTATGATAAAATTGACTTTCCGGATTTACTAAACACCTTTAGTGCACAAAACAGTTTCTGTTTTTCAAATTTGAAAAAATGCAGTTCGGCCCCTGAATTTTTGAAAATTACACTTTGACCCCTCAACTTTTGGAAATTACAAAATAGCCCCAAAATTTCCAGAATACGCAATTTAACTTTGTGCAAATGTTGATGTTTTGAAACATAGAAATAAACAATGATAAACAAATCAAAAACTTTGAAAACTATGTGCTAAACCGAAAACAAGCAAAACAAACAAGATAATCGTTTACACTTGAAGTGTTCACTCTGGACATTTTTCCTAAAGAAAGATGCGAAAGGAAAGTTTTTATTTACTGTTCCTGAGATAATGAACTTGAGTAAAATCGGAACTTTCAAATCTTGAAGGAATGATAACCAAAGTGAAGGATTGCTAAGGCATTCCAAAACATTTCAATCAACATGAACTAAAAGCACTAGTTCAAAGGGATGCTACTTCACATATACTTACGATTTTAATCGTTAAATATATATGTGTACTTGGCTGAAGTACAATTCTGAAACTATTGAAGTAATTCAATAGAAGTTTTGGAAATGAAGTAACTAGATGCATTATGTCGAAAGCAATTTGATTTAATCAAACTTGCTGAAACATAAGCAACTTAACACCTCGATTATCTAAGACGAGAATAGAATTCTCATGAAGCAAATCAAAGAAGAAATCGAACTTTGTTTGATTCTCGACTCTGATCTTGCTGAGTTTCCTTCATTCACTTTAGGGGATACCTTCCCTTGACTCTTCAAAGATACTTGGTATAGTATATTTCGAAGTAAGTCCTTACATCGCCATGTCTTTTAAGACATAGCAGAACATCCTTATATGTGATGAGGGGTAATTCGGATCCCCTGTTTTCCTAGCCTCATCGCGGTTCGAATAGCACCGAACCATGTCACCAGGGACCAAAGGCCGAACCAAAGCATGAAGATGATTGTTCCGAGCAAATTAGAGAGCCATAGATAGAAGGGCACTGTTGGGCCGAGCCCAGGCCCAAGCACTCAAATTTGGCTATAAATACTCCATGCATTTATTACACAACCAACGACTTCCTAATGGGTACTAGCCTTGAGACTGCTGCTCGTGTTTTCTGGAAAATATTAGTATAGGCTTTCTCATACATATTTCACCCTCTAGCTTGTACGGCATCCAATAATGCTCGAATAGGACCTTTGAATACTTGTATTTGTACTCATTCAATTTGAATACAATTACTTTGGTCTTTTCTTTACTTTATTATTGTTATTATTATCGCATTCCACCCTTGATCGAACTAACGTAAACACGTAAGATCAATTGGCGCCCCCTTAGATCGAAATTATTAAAAGGGTGAAAGCCTCTGCTATGACCCTAGGGCTAAAAATGCTCTGAAAACGACTAAGGGTGAAAGCCTCTGCTATGCCCCTTAGATCGAAATTATTAAAAGGGTGAAAGCCTCTGCTATGACCCTAGGGCTAAAAATGCTCTGAAAACGACTAAGGGTGAAAGCCTCTGCTATGCCCCTTAGATCGAAATTATAATAAGGGTGAAAGCCTCTACTATGACCCTAGGGCTAAAAATGCTCTGAAAACGACTAAGGGTGAAAGCCTCTGCTATGCCCCTTAGATCGAAATTATTAAAAGGGTGAAAGCCTCTGCTATGACCCTAGGGCTAAAAATGCTCTGAAAACGACTAAGGGTGAAAGCCTCTGCTATGCCCCTTAGATCGAAATTATAATAAGGGTGAAAGCCTCTGCTATGACCCTAGGGCTAAAAATGCTCTGAAAACGACTAAGGGTGAAAGCCTCTGCTATGCCCCTTAGATCGAAATTATAATAAGGGTGAAAGCCTCTGCTATGACCCTAGGGCTAAAAATGCTCTGAAAACGACTAAGGGTGAAAGCCTCTGCTATGCCCCTTAGATCGAAATTATAATAAGGGTGAAAGCCTCTGCTATGACCCTAGGGCTAAAAATGCTCTGAAAACGACTAAGGGTGAAAGCCTCTGCTATGCCCCTTAGATCGAAATTATAATAAGGGTGAAAACCTCTGCTATGACCCTAGGGCTAAAAATGCTCTGAAAACGACTAAGGGTGAAAGCCTCTGCTATGCCCCTTAGATCGAAATTATTATCCTCGATCAACCGGGAACAATCAACATTCTATTCTATTATTTCTCCATAATTATTCGTTCGTCTAAGGCTAACAACCATCTTCACGACACTTAGGCCAAAGCTATTATTCAAAGATCAATCGAGACCCTATTTCGATTATTACTTCACGATTATTTGTCCGACTGGGGAATTTAGCCCCTCAGAGTAAAATGGTTGCTCAAAGGTCACCTCGGATTTTTCAGTTTGATGTCTTAATGTATTCGACGGTGGAATAAGAATCTCCTACAGGTTATATCCAAATCGAGGAATGACGATTATCATCTAAATATTTATCAAAGCTGCTAAAGAATGGCACTTGTTCATATCTTTGAAGCAGAGGAATTGATGCTCGATAACAGTATACAAAATAATTATACAGGATAACAAGTAAGGATGATAAGAAAAATAAACATTTCATTCATGACATTACAAACAGTTACAAGAGAGTTCGAGATTACAATAACAAGGAAAATCGAACAAAGTCAAGACTTTACATGTAATGTAACCCTATTACAAATCAACCCTACGCTAGAATTCTTCCGTGATTAAAGGAGGAAGGCGAGGCAGGGCTAACACTTCCACCCTTCATCCTTTACTTCCTCGGTACTTGCTCCACGCCGGGCCAGATCGAGAAAAAGCGAGGCAACCCCTAGAGAAATTATTCCGCGCAATCTCGAAGGCAGTTTTCTTCAAGAAATATCTTGAAGAAGTAGAGATCGAGTGCAGGAAAACTCCTCCAGCAGTTGACCCACTATCCCGACTGGATAGAGATCAGAGTACAGGAGGTCGAGCCCGCCTCAATGACTTGGAATCAGAGAGAGCTGGTCGCCTGCCGGTACCCCAGTCGCAATTATTTTCGCCTGTCGATACCCTAGTCGAAATAAGTTGCCATCAGGAGAGAGCGAAATTTGTAAAAAGTTCGAAGGAGAACCTCGAACAGTTCAATCGGAGATAGCAAACGGAACATGGTGGCTAGAAAGAGTAAAATCTCAATCATAGAGCCGATCAGAAATGTTACTGAAATGTAAAGTTCAAAGGTAACTACGGAACTATATATAGCGAAAGGAATAGGCAATTAACGACCCAGATTTGATGGTACTAACGGCTGAGATATAAGCAGTAAATGCGCCGACCGTTACGAATCCCGAAAATGCAGAAACTGTTTCGGGAAAAAAGTGAAGAAAATGTCAAATTTGTTCCACTCGAGTTCATCTTATCCGAATTCATCGTAGTCTCAGTTCCAATCATCAAAGGAAAATCATAAAGAAATCCAAATACAGCATGTAAAGGAAGCATTGTCGGCAATTGGCCCAAGGACAAGTAAAGCCATGGTAAAGATCAATAAGAAGTATTCTCCGAGCTTAACATATTAAGAAATACTACGCCAAGATCGAAGACCAAGAAAGCAAAATAAAGCATGATCAAAGGAAGAACATATAAGAGGAACATGCAATCAGAGAAGAAAATAAATTATTACAAGCCATAAAAAATAAAATGCCTAAAAATTATTCGTGATCGCACAAAAGAAATCATACTACAAATCCGGGTAAATAAAAAACAACATCTAAACAAGCTTATTGTCAGAGAGAATCTTCCGAAGCTCAGCGTTACGAGCCTCACATCCTGCTTCAAATCCACGATCATAAGCCTCCTTTTCTCGACGTGTGAAATCTTGCTTCTCCTGCTCATGGAGGATCTTCAGTTTTTCGAGTTTCTCATTCAGCTGCTTATGGATCTCCTCTCCATGCTCGTTAGCCATCTTCTCCCTCTCTAAAGCAAGCTTCTCTGCGAGGACACGGTCGAACTCGACTTTCTTCTCCTCCAGCTCGAGAGAAATAGCAGCGCGCTGGTTGGTCTCCCGCTCAGCAAATGTTTTAAGCTCAATGAAGTCTTGTCCGGCCTGTTAAAAGGATCAACAGTGCTAAAAAAAAAAAAAAAAAAAAAAAAAGTGTGGGGAAATGGAAGAATAAATAAATGTAAACCTGAAAAAGGAAGTGCTGCCCAGACTCGAACAACTCTTCTATGTTTCTCTCTTTGGACATGTTTCTTTCCTTGGGTATGTCAGTCTCTGAAGAAGTAAAGGTAGCTTGCAACAAGTTACCCATGGGATCAACCTTAGAAGGAGATCCATCTTTCAACTCCTCGTGCGGGGAAGCAGCAACTTTTTGATGAGAGGAATCGACAAAAGGTCGGGGAGGATTATCAATTCCTAAAGCTTCAGCAGAGGCCCCCCCACCAGTCTCTAACTTGGATTTTTTGCTGGGATTCCCTGAGGGAGGAACGATCGAAGTATCGGAGGATGACTTACTACCAATAGCGAGATTTTGCAAAGCCTCAATGGGCGTAACCCCATCGGAATAAGGCCTCTTATTCGAAGAGGGAACAGGAGTCTTTTCTTGGACACGATCCTCACTCTTAGAATCAATCACTTTCGGGGAGGAACCTCCGAGCTCAGCCTCGAGCTCTTCGTCCAAAATGGACTTGCTGGAGCTACCCTTGTTTGGTTTCGAGGAGGCGTTTTTCTCTTTCTTATCTTCTCCCCCTTTAGGAGCTTTCGGGGAAGACACAGAGGTCTTAGAAGAAGATTTGGAGGGTTTGGCCTCCTTGTCAGCCTTTTGCTCTTTGGTCGATTTCTTATTCTTCGAACCACCAAATATCGATCTGGGATCGATGCTTTGCCTAATACATTCTCCATAATAAATGAATCTGGGATCGATAAGCTAGGATCTTTACTTCTTAAGGAGTTCAGAAAATGCAGAAAATATGGGG
>CM064881.1:50284107-50385654 GCA_003313485.2 Penstemon barbatus | reverse complement strand
CGTATCTTTCGATATCGTACGAATCTACCAAAGTAAACTAATCCAATTTATGTCTAAAAGGATTAAGCTTAAATGATGCTTTAGTTTCCAAACCTTAATAGAACATGAAATGACCTAGGTATATTCCTATCCTAAAATCAAATCACAACCTAGTTTTATAATCTAATCTTTAATCAACTATGTCTAGCAATTAAAGATCAATCCATTTCATCCTATGGTTGGCCTAACCATAAGTTGACAAAGGCTCAAACTAGATTAACAACCACTTGTAAGCATAGCAACAATCATAAACTCATCATTCAATCATAGATCCATCAAAGCTTCATGAAAACCTAGGAGTTAAATGCTTAGCTACTCATATTTATCAATAAAACATTCATTACATTCAATGAAATCATAAGTACAAAATAAAGATAAAGGATAGAGATAAGCTTATGTAATGGAAGCCACTACAACTCTTCTCTCAAGCTTCTTTAGTCTTCCAACCAAAGCTCCAAGCAAGAATTCTTCTTCTTTTCAATGGAGGCTAGAGATATTTTTCTTTTCTTCAAGTGTAAGTAAGTTTTAAGAGTTGTCAAATGATTTCCAACCTCTACCCTTATAACCTAGCAAACTATCACCCACTTATGCCTAAATTACCACAAAAACTATAGTAACAAAGGCCAAAAGGAAGTTCTAATTACAAGTGGGGGAAAAGGGCAATATACAAAAAGGCCCTCAAAAATACGTAGGAAAACAGAGCAGGCCTCGCGGCCTGGGCTCGCGGCCGCGAGCCTGGAGGCGGTTGGTACCTCGCGGCGGCGAGCTGGAGGCTCGCGGCCGCGAGGTCGGGCAGAAACTTTCTGCCAGCTTCTCGCGGCCGCGAGGTTGAACCTCGAGGCCGCGAGACCTGGGCAGAATGTTTCTGCCACCAGCTCGCGACGGCGAGCAACTACCTCGCTGCGGCGAGGTTAAGCAGGGGCCAATTCTTCGAATCTTGCTCTCTCTTTTGCGTTAGGCCCCCCCTTGGTCGAAGGAGACTTGCTATCCACGCACGAAATGTTCCGAAAACGCTTCGCTACGTCGAATCCTGCAAACCACATAAAAACAAAAGCAAAACACGTAAAACGAACAAAGGTCGAACAAAGGGACCCAAAGCACAAACGACACGAAAACACGCAAAGACACAAAGAAACTCGGATCAAAACAAGATGTTTTGAGCTTAAAGGGATAGATAATAACGACGTTTTCACGGCGTTATCAACACCCCCAAACTTAAACACTTGCTCGTCCTCGAGCAAAGAAAACAAAACAAGAACTAAACAAGTATGCTTGAGATCAAAACACCAAAGCTTAACACTTTCGAATTATTCTTAAAACAAACTCCACGTGTGTGTGTGATGGCTTTTGGCTAAATTCTATCTTAGGTGAATAATTCCCGATAGGTCAAAATCATCGGTTCTATATGCAAGGACTTCTAATGTTTAACAAAGAATCCCTCCTAGCCGTAGATTGCAAACTTAACGTTCAAATCACTTCACGACACTAAGTTATAGGAAATTTAAGAGTGTTGTCCCTTTTCTTGAATTATTGACGATTTTAGTTCCTAGCTCTTTTCTCACCATACTTTTGCTTTTCTTCTTTTGATTTACAATGATAACATAGCACTTTGTGCTTTACGATATTACAATACAAAACTAGCACAAATCATGATGATTGTTAACTTTTTGGGCTACTAGCACCATTCCAACGAAATAGAGTAATTACAAAAATTGATTCACGAATTTCATCGTTTGAAGGCTTTGCCTTTCTTTTCTCTCATAGAAGTGCATACATTTTAGCAACTTCTCTACTCGTTTCTTTTAAGAGCTAGGTGTTCAAAGGTATTTTTTTTTTTTCTTAAAAAGGGGTTACTCCCCCAAACTTAGGCCATTTAAGCTCTCCTCACATTTAATTTCCAAGCTAAAGATTGGAGGGATTTTAGGTTACGCAAAAGAAGTCCTAGATCCTATTATCGTTAAAGTTCATTATACACTTTAAATAGAATCTTAGCTATAGCCAATGTACTCGAACTTTGTAGAGCATGTTGAAAGAATAAGAGGAATTTGAAAAATTTTGACGGTTCGACTTAGCATGCCACAAGTGCGACCTTACTCCCCCAAACTTAAAATGCACAATGTCCCCATTGTGTGAATTAAGAATGACGGTTCGACTTAGCATGCCACAAGTGCGACCTTACTCCCCCAAACTTAAAATGCACAATGTCCCCATTGTGTGAATTAAGAATGACGGAATTAGGTATGACACGACAAAACAAGAACAAAACGGAAACACAAGCAAAACAAAACAACACAAAAAGATAAATGAGCGAATTAATAGTTTTCATCGACAAACAACGCAAAATTAAAGAGTTTACAAGCCAACACTTTCGAGAGTTCAAATCAAAACCAACATAAGACTGAAATACATTTAAAACATTGCAAGTTTAAAATAAACCAACGGGAATGAATAAATTTAAATCCAACGTCCCTTATGTATGCATCCCGTGGTTGCTTCCAATCTTCAGCGGTTTCTTGCATTACGGGCTTGCTCTTCTTCTTCATCAAAGGGAAGTTCATCATCTTGACCTCTCGGATCCCGTGGAGGTGGGTTTATACGGCCAGGAAGGGCAAGCAGTTGAATGGCATTGTAACGTTCATCTCCGAGCACTGTTCGGAACATAACGTCATGCCTATCGGTCGAGGCATAAACGTACTGAGCCAGCTGTCTTTGCATTTCGCATACGGTTTGGACCTTGTCGTCCATAGCTCGGACCCTGTCGTCCATTGCTTGGACAAGATGAATCAATCTACCGATATCATCTCGACCGCCCATTTGTGCCTGAGTGCTCGGCTGCTCCTCGATCTGCTCTTCCTCCTGGTCATCTTGACCCTGTAGACCTGGTTGACCTTCTTCATCGGGTTGACCCTGTTCATTTGCTTCACTATACTTGTATACTTTATCACTGTACGCGCTTTCGAAGTCCAACTTCAAAGTCTTGCAAATGGTAGCCGTACTAATCACGCCAGTCAACCTCCTCTTCTCCATGATGACCCCGTAGTCAACCCCCGCATTTCTACATAGTCCGTCAATGAGGTGCGGAAACACAAAACTCCTTACATTAGGATTTTTCTTTGTAATAGTTTCCTCTATCACCTCGCGTATTATCCGACCTACATTTATTGAAAGCCCTTGGGTGAGTGCATATAGTAGGGGAATGCGATCTTCACCATAGTCGCTATTATGTTTGCTCGGACGGAAATGTGCAAGTAAGACCAAAGACCAGGCTTTTGCTTCCTGAATCAACATTTTATGCGCTACCCTCGGAATCCCCTGAACGACCGTTCCGGGCAAGGTGATGAACTCTTTCAATTGATCCATGCTTCTCCTACCTCTCCTCAGGTCACTGGACAGTCCTTCAAACTCATCTCTTTGGTTCGCTGGCCACTCGATCCTATAATACGCGTTAATGGTGTCCGGATCGAATTTTATTTCCTTCTCCCTCACAATTGTAGCATCGTCATCCCTTTTTATACTAGCGTTGGCGTAAAATTCTCGAACAATTCCGCCAGCGAAAGTGTCACGAGGCGGCTTCTTTAAGAACTCATTCCAACCTCTAGTGTCGATTCAGTTTTGTAAATAAGGAAATGCCTCTGGCTCGTAGTTGATGAATCTTTCTGAAACGAACGATTGGCTTTTTTCCTTATCGTATGCCGTTGAGGCATCCTTATGCACAAACCAAAAAGTGTCGTAATCTTCTTTGACAACTTTTCTCTTTCCTCTCGGTTCCTTCGCTCGTTTGGGAGGTACACTTGAACTTGCGGCTTTCGATCTTCTAGACATTTTTCTTTGAACGTATGATTCTCTTTAATCAAAATGGCACAAAATTCCCCCAAACGTATGATTCAATTACACAATCTCAACAAATCAATACCCCGGCAACTTATAATCGAAAACTAGCAAAATGGTAAAACTACTCTCACAAGCAATTTATCGAACACTTAGAGTGCAATTCCCAATTTACAAATTTTCTTCAAACTTTTCTATAGCTCAACCCAAAAAATTTGCAATACCAACAATACCATCAACAAAGCAATGCCTTAAGTTTAGCCACACTTACCTTCGGATTGGAATCGAAGAACTTGCAATTTTCGAACCACTAGGGTGAATTTTCGGATTTGGTGCTATGTGGGTGTGTGGGGGAATTGAGATGGTGGAGTGAGAGGGATGAACTTGGGGATATGATAGATGAGAGTGGGAGATGAGAGATTGAGTGAGTGAGGGCTGAGAGAGAGACGATTGAGAGAGGGAGAAAGTTTTAGGGAGTGTGTTTGTTTTTGAAATGAGGAGTGAGGGAGTATTAACCCGGTTTTTAAAATTTTTTTTTTTTAAAATACGTCTCGCGGCCGCGAGACCTGGGCAGAAACTTTTCTGCCCACGCCTCGCGGCGGCGAGCTGGAAGCTCGCGGCCGCGAGGTCGGGCAGTAAGTTTCTGCCAAATCCTCGCGACGGCGAGCTGGAAGCTCGCGGCCGCGAGGGTTGGCAGAAAAATTTCTCTTTCCACTCGGTCGAATAATTCAACATAAACTCACCTTACGCCGTTCGCAATCCATCGCTCGTTCGCTCGTTCGCTCGATCTCACTCGAATTATTTTTGTTAATCCTCGATCTTTCGTGCGCGCTCATTTACCTACAACACAAAACGCAAAACCAAAAACAAAAACGACAACAAAGACACAAAAAAACACAAAACGCAAAACACAAAACAATAAAGCAATAGGTTCGGCTTGCCTCCCGAGAAGCGCTTGTTTATAGTCGTGAGCTCGACTTGGATACGGCATGATAATTTCACGATAGGACCTCGGAAGTCCTATTTCTTTCAAATTCTCCACCCCAATAGTGTTTGAGGCGCTGGCCATTCACTTTAAATTTATTTCCGGTTGAGGGATCGGAAATCTCCACTGCGCCATAAGGGAATGCTTCAACAACTTGAAACGGCCCCGACCAACGTGACTTTAGTTTTCCGGGAAATAATCGAAGCCATGAGTTGAAAAGTAGCACTTGTTGCCCCGGTTCAAATTTCCTTTCCAATATACGTCGATCATGCCATTTTTTCATCCTTTCCTTATAGAGCTTGGCATTCTCATAAGCTTCCAACCGAAATTCGTCTAGCTCATTCAATTGAAACAACCGCTTCTCTCCGGCTAAACTTGCATCCATATTTAGCTTCTTGACGGCCCAATAAACTTTGTGTTCTAATTCCAACGGTAGATGACAAGATTTTCCGAACACAAGCTTATAGGGAGACATTCCAATTGGCGTCTTGTACGCGGTACGATAAGCCCATAGAGCATCGTCAAGTCTTAGCGACCAATCTTTCCGGTTAGGAGATACCGTCTTTTCCAAGATACTCTTTATTTCACGGTTGGATATCTCGGCTTGCCCATTAGCTTGCGGGTGATACGCAGTCGTCACCTTGTGCTTCACTCCATATTTTGACAAAAGAACATCAAGCCAACGGTTACAAAAGTGCGAACCACCGTCACTTATCAATGCTCTCGGCGTGCCGAAACGACTGAAGATATTCTTCTTCATGAAGCTAATGACTGCTTTTGAATCATCCTTGGGAAACGCACTCGCCTCGACCCACTTGGAAACATAATCAACGGCCACCAAAATATATTGGTTCCCGTTAGAAGGTACAAAGGGTCCCATGAAATCAATTCCCCATACATCGAACAACTCCACTTCAAGAATGGTCGTTAGTGGCGTCTCATTTCTTTGGGAAATGTTTCCTACCCTTTGGCATCGATCACATTGGGACACGAACATGTGCGCATCTTTGAATAGGCTAGGCCAATAGAATCCCGATTGCAACACCTTTGCAGCCATACGATCTCCTTTGAAATGTCCTCCATAGGGTGCAGCATGGCAATCTTTTAGAATTGCATTTGTGTCCTCCTCGGGAATGCACCTCCTTTTGACCCTGTCTGCACAAATCTTAAAAAGAAACGGCTCATCCCATACAAAACTCTTTACATAATGTAAAAACCTTTTCTTTTGTTGATAAGTAAAATCAGGGGGTAGTAAGCCACATACCAGATAATTCACGTAGTCGGCATACCATGGAGTTGGAGATAGTGCGAGGGCAAAGAGTTGTTCATCCGGAAAAGATTCGTTAATAATCTTGGGATCCTCCGTAGTCTTAGCATTCTCAAGCCTAGATAAGTGATCGGCTACTTGATTTTCGGACCCTTTTCTATCCTTGATCTCCAAATCAAACTCTTGAAGCAATAAGATCCAACGGATTAATCGGGGTTTCGCATCTTTCTTTGTCATCAAGTATCGAATAGTTGAATGATCCGTGTAAACTATTACCTTCGTACCAACCAAATAGGCTCGGAATTTGTCGAAAGCAATCACCACCGCCAAAAGCTCCTTTTCCGTAACTGTATAGTTCAGTTGGGCGTCGTTCAAAGTCTTGCTAGCATAGTAGATAGAATGGAAAACTTTGCTTTCCCTTTGTCCCAAAACAGCCCCAACCTCTATATCACTTTCATCGCACATTACTTCGAAAGGTAAACTCCAGTCCGGTGCTACAACAATTGGTGCCGAGATTAGCATTTGCTTCAAAGTTATGAAGGCTTGCAAGCATTCTGATAGGATAGTGCCCTGGAAGCCAGTTCAATTAGCTTGTAATAGATCTATCTTGTATATAACAATCTTTGATTTTATAATAATACGCATGTTTATTTATATATGTATAAGGATAAACAATGGCCAAACTTCATCTCTCGCGAATACATTTAAGCGATTGGTTGAAACCCTGAGATCACTCATGACTATGGGACTATACACTTCAGTACTGAGTGCACTTATCATGAAACAGTCTCAAAGGTCGTGATCTCGAAAATGTTCCAAGTCATAGATTCATATCGAGACGGGGTATCGAGTGAATCGTCAAGACTTGTACGATTATGCATGATTCACACGGAGTGAATTTGTTGTAGTTTCATGAACAAGGCATTTGAGGCCAGTGCATATGACTAGGTGATTCGATGGATGATCGAATGCATCGAACGACCCGAACAGAGAAACCCATTGTGGAAGCGCATGACGCATATCGGTGATGGGATGTTTCTCAAAGGATTATAATAGTGTACGATTTAGTCCTATGACTTGAGGTGCTAGGGCGAATTCGGTGCATGAAAGTGCGTACTTAGATCTAGGTATAGGCCACTTAGCTTGGTCATAAAAATGCCTAGGTTGGGTGCGTATGGACATGTACGCGAGTGGTTAGTACCAAGATGGAATCTGTTGACTCATCGTAATGGATGAGAATATTTCCTATACGATTCTTAGATAATGTTTCCAATGAATCTACGGCCGTAGTCGGTGACGGATTTGGAAAGGGGTTTCCAAATTAGGCAGTCACACTGGAACATTATCCTGAATTAGAAAGTATAGTTATCGAGACAAATTTAGAGGTGCCGATCAATTCACACACCCTAAGTCTTGATCGGGAAATTGGTCGACAGAAGGACCGTATGTACATGGTAATTATATGAGGTGAGGTTCACTAAATATCAATTCACCTGATGTTGGGCTTCATGGGCTTGTGGCTAGACATCGACCATGAAGTGTGGGTACTCATGAGTTAGTAAAGGAACTGATTCTAGGAGTGGTCAATTAAAGGTAGTTTAATTGATCGGAGCAATTTATTGTTCATAAATTAAATCACGAGGTTTCGTGAGCCTGCTGCCAATTGATGGTGAACCCAGAGGGTCACACACAATACAATTGGACGGTGACTGTTCTGTAGGAATATAAAAGGAATTAATTGATTTAAAAGTAATTAAATCAATTAAGTGAATTAAAGTGTTAATTCAAGTGGGAGATAAATTAATTAATTGATTTAATTGATTTAAATGACAATTGATTAATTAAACTAAATATTAATTAAGTAATTAATTAATATGGGCTGAATATTTAATTAAGTAATTAATTAAATTAAGGTGGGCTTGCAAGAGATAGACTCCTAAGCCCATTAGGAATCTTGTAACCCTAGGACTTGAGGAGTGCTTATAAATAGAGTTCTGACAGAACTCAGAGAACTAACACCTAAGCAAAAACCTTAGTCTTCTCTTGCCCTAGGAAATCCGCCCCACCCTGCGCCGCCCAAGCCCTAGCGCCGCCGCCGTGTGCTGCCGTAACACCGCCGCACCGCCGCCGTGAAAGCCCTAGTGCCGCCGCCGCATATCTTCTCCCTTATTCCTTTTGTGCAGAATTTTGATCTGTCAAATAGATCTGCACAATCCTTCATCAACAAGCCTCTTAGATCTAGTTCTGAGCCTAAGACTAAGAGGTGTCATCATAATCCAGTTGGTGTGGACTTTTCTCTGGAGGTGAGACGCTTGGATCACTCCAGTGAACCAGAACCTTAATCAGAGTTCAGAATCGGAGTTGGAGGTTTCCACCACCTTGCCTGTGGTGAGGTAAAAAATCGAAAACCCCCTTTGTTAGATTATTTCTGTGCTTTGTTTTATGTCTTTCGTATATATAACTTGGAGATTTTATTATGGGATCTGTGGGTGTGCCTTGAAAAATTTTAATTTCCGCACTCTGTTGTATTGACAATCAAGGCATATTCCAACAGTGGTATCAGAGCCAACTCCATGATTATTATACGAAAGGCTTGAACATAATATGTGTTTATATTATATGTTTAATTATGTATATTAAAACGCATGATAATTATGTTCTGTCGATTGATTCTTACTTGTTATGACTAGATCTACAATTGGGTAAAACTGTTTTTCAGATCTATAGCGTTTTCATAGTTTTTGAAAACTTCAGGACTCTTTGGGCAAAAATCGCAAACTAGGGTTTTAAAGGGCTTAAAAATTCAAAATTTTAGAATCTGGAAATTTCAAAAATTCTGGACTGTTTTCGCAAACTGGTCGCACGCTTTTTGGGTCATTTTGTAATTTCCGAAAGTTTAGGGACTGTTTTGCAATTACCGAAACTTCAAGGATCTGTTTGGAAAAATCGAAAATTTTCAGAATTCAAAATTTATTTTCTGGAATGCTGGCCGAAACTGCTTTGGGTGTTTTTGTAACTTTTTAAAAGTTTTGGGGTCAAAGTGCAATTTTCGAAAATTGAGGGGCCGAAAATGCTATTTTTAAAAGTTGAAAAACAGAATCTGATTTTCAGCAGGAAAGTTTATTTTGTCATAATTAGTAGTGACTAAAAGTAAGAATCAATGGAAGTTAGTTTTAAAAGGAAGTTTTAAAATTAAAGAAAGGAGAAAGTAAAATGTCGTTTACATGTTTCTTGCTCTACGTGAACTGTTTACGTGGTTTTCGATCGAGCCGAGCTTTGACCTTAGGGTAGATGTGATTGGTTTAATTTAATGTTTGGTTTTTATTAAGGCCTGCGAGCCTTTTATGTTTTTGGGCCAATTTTGAGGCTTTGTAATAGAATAGGGCTTTAATGCTTTCCTAGTCTAGGATGGAGGCCCGTTACAAGCAAGATGGGAGCCCAAGGAGATATGAAGGCCATGTATGCATGGTGATTAATGTAATAGCATAGGCCTGTTTGAGAACCCTTTAGATTGACCAATAGGGCCAACATCAATGGCTCGATGATGGCCCACATAGGAGGCTCCCGATCGAAAACATATTGTGGTAGTATGCATACTAGGCTTGTATGGCTTTTATTTATTTGTCGATTTATATTTGGCTACCCGCTAGAATCTAGATCGTAATAAAAGATAAAGCATAACTGAATCGGTGAGATCTCGAGGAGAGTTAGTATAACTTTCAAACCAGAAATACCCCTCTCGAAATAAAATATTAAGTCATATTGGGTAAACTATAAAATGAAGTTTTATAGATCCAAGCCTTCCATCAATAGGGACTAGTGTATGTTGTCTACTTATCGATAGAGGTGATCCAGAGTCTGGCACCCGAGTCGAAGAAAGGGACAATACACGAAATTCCTCGATTCTTGTTTTTAACTAAACAAGACAAGGGTGGGAACTTGTCGGGATGTGAAAATCGACCGATAACTAGTTACGGGGATTTCATGACCGGGCCTGTTGCTCATCAAGATTGACTGGGTCAGACTTAAACGAGGAGTAACATCTATGATGTAGCAGTGCTAGATAGGTGCGAAAATCGAGGCAAAATAGCTTGAAGGTTGTGGAGTAACACAATTGGTAAAAGTATACCTACCTGGAGAATTACTTGTATGGCCACGAGTCGTGGGTGCAATTAATTGCTGCTGGGACGTCAAGACCTACTAGGAAATAGAATTTCCCGAGCAATCAAAGGGGTGATTGTTTCGACAAAATAGTGGGAGAACTTTTTCGAAACTAAGTCCAACTTCGATAATTATAAGTATTAGACATAAGATCAGTTAGCTTAATGTTGTCTTCTTTCCTATTGTAGATATTAATTACAATGTCTAAGAATCCATTATCTGTTATCCTCGACGCAAACAAATTAAATGGTTCAAACTTTGTCGACTGGCTGAGAAATCTGAGGATAGTCCTAGACTCCGAACGTCGCAGCTATGTGCTCGACACACCCATGCCTGCTGCACCCGCAGCACGAGCTAGTGAGGAACAACGAACCGCCCATGCTAAAAGGGTTGATGATGATCTTCAGGTTCGTTGCCTCATGCTAGCTTCGATGTCAAACGAACTGCAGAAACAGCATGCTGCTATGCCGCTTGCTAGAGATATGCTTCTCCATCTCCAGCAGATGTTTGGGGAAAGGTCTCGCGCTGAAAGATTCGCGACCTCTAAAGAGTTGTTTAATCTCAAGATGGCTGAGGGAAGCAGTGTAAAAGATCACTGTCTGCGTTTCATCAACTTGGTTGAAAAACTGGGGCGATTGGACGTGGCTTTGCACGCTGATCTTAGCACTGACCTCCTTCTCCATACGCTGCCCCGTTCATTTGACCAGTTCGTGTTGAACTTCAATATGGAGGATAGAAACCTCGCTCTTCACGAACTGACCAATTTATTGGTAACGGCAGAATCGACTCTCAAGAAAGAGAAACCTGTAATGATTGCACACCAATCGAAGGCTGCAAAGCCTAAGAAAGGTAAGAAAAAGAAGAAGGTATTTTCTTCAAAGGCAGTCACCAAGGTGGTCGAGAAAAAGCGCAAAAGCCCAGAAGACGAATGTTTCCACTGCAAGAAAGCAGGGCACTGGAAAAGGAACTGCCCAGACTACCTAAAGATGAAATTGGTAGCCAAAGGTATTTTTCTAGTTGAAGTTAATATTTCTGTTAACTGTGCATCGTGGGTGTTAGACACCGCAGCAGGTTCTCATATCTGCAATGATTTGCAGGTGATGGGAGCAGTAAGAACCCTGAAGCCCGGGGATAGAATCCTGCGTTTTGGAAACGGAGCTAGGATCGCCGCCGAGGCTATAGGAGACGTGGAATTAGTATTAGGGAATTTTACTTTAATTTTAAGGGATTGTCTGTACGTACCAAATGTTATTAAAAACATCATTTCTATTCCTATGTTAGACATTGATGGTTTTAATTTTTCCATTCAAAATGGATCTTTTTGCATATTTAAAGGTGATTTAGAGTATGCTCGTGGTACCTTGATAGATGGTCTATATTCCCTAGAACCTATAAATTCCAACGTCATGCACATTCAATCTAGAAAAAGGAAATATGATAATCAAACTCCACAACTTTGGCACGCTAGACTTGGACATATTTCCAAGAGTAGGATTCAAAAGTTGGTTTCCTCTAAGGCTCTTGAAATAAAGAACTTAGATGAACTCCCGACTTGCGAATCTTGTCTCAAAGGAAAGATGACCAAATCACCCTTCACAGGGAATCCCGAGCGAACCAAACAGACATTGGATCTTATCCATACTGACGTTTGTGGACCATTGAGTGTCAATGCGAGAGGTGGATTCTCTTACTTCGTAACATTCACCGACGATTTTAGTCGTTATGGATATGTGTATCTTATGACACACAAATCCGAAACTTTTGAGAAATTCAAAGAGTTTCGAATGGAAGTAGAGAACCAACTTGGACATAGTATTAAAGCACTTCGTTCTGATAGAGGTGGTGAGTATTTAAGCCAAGAATTCCTTGATTATCTAAAAGAGAATGGAATTCTCGCACAGCGAACTCCCCCTAGGACACCTCAACTCAATGGAGTGTCTGAGCGGAGGAACCGGACTTTGTTAGACATGGTTCGTTCCATGATGAGCTTTGCTGACCTTCCCTTTTCGTTTTGGGGCTTAGCCCTATTAACTGCTTCGAAGATACTAAACATAGTACCTTCAAAGTCAGTGCCAACAACGCCGCACCAAGTATGGTATGGTAAAGCACCCGTGTATTCGTTCTTACGAGTATGGGGATCTCCTGCGTATGTAAAGAACAAGAAGGGAGATAAGCTAGATAGTAGATCTAGTTTGTGCAAGTTTGTGGGTTATCCAAAGGACTCTATTGGATACCTGTTCTTCGATCCTAAAGAACGTAATACGTTCGTATCTAGGAACGCCCACTTCTTGGAAGAGGATTTCCTCACCAACCGAAATGGGACAATCGTAGAACTTGATGAAGTCCAAGAATCGGACCCATCCCCACAAACAGTGGGAGCTGAACCAGAATTAACTGAACCTACTAGTACACCTATACTTCGAAGGTCTAATCGAATTCGTAAGGAGCCAGAGCGATTTGGTCTCATTCACGAAAACGAGAAAGTTGATGCTGATCCAAGGACCTATCAAGAAGCGATGTCTGACATAGATTCGGGTGCGTGGCTCGAAGCCATGCAATTCGAAATGGATTCCATGCATTCCAACAAGGTTTGGACCTTGGTCGATCCACCTGAGGGAACTATCCCGGTAGGATGTAAATGGATCTTCAAGCGTAAGCTTGGAATGAATGGAGAGGTAATTACTCATAAAGCTCGCTTAGTGGCGAAAGGGTATTCTCAAAGGCCTGGTATAGACTATGAGGAAACCTTCTCTCCCGTGGCGATGTCAAAATCCATCCGGATATTACTTGCTATAGCCGCGTGGCATGACTACGAAATATGGCAAATGGACGTAAAGACCGCCTTCCTCAATGGAGACATTGATAAGGAGATCTTTATGGAACAACCTGAAGGTTTTGCGTCCAAAGGAAGTGAGCACAAACTGTGTAAGCTTCAAAGGTCAATCTATGGCCTCAAACAGGCGTCCCGAACCTGGAACATACGATTTGATGAGACAGTCAAAGCTTTTGGCTTTATCAAAAACGTATATGAACCTTGTGTGTACAAAAAGAATAGTGGGAGCTCAATACAATTCATTGTTTTGTACGTCGATGACATTTTGTTAATCGGAGACGATATCAAGATGTTAGCGCAGACTAAAGCGTGGTTATCCGCGCAGTTCTCTATGAAAGATATGGGAGACGCATCTTACGTATTGGGAATACGTATCTATAGGGATAGATCGAAGAAGATGATAGGACTCTCCCAATCTCAGTACATCAACACGATCTTGAAGAGATTTAGTATGGAAGAATCTAAGAAAGGATTTGTTCCAATGAGACATGGTATCTCTCTTTCTAAGTCTATGTGCCCTACAACCGACGAAGAAAAGACGAGAATGTCTATCATACCTTATGCCTCTGCTATAGGGAGTATAATGTATGCAATGTTGTGTACTCGACCAGACGTAGCACACGCTCTAAGTGTAACGAGCCGCTATCAGTCAAATCCAGGCGAGAAGCAGTGGACTGCAGTAAAAGCAATCCTAAAGTACCTGCGAAGGACTAAGGATATGTTTTTGGTCTACGGTGGTAGTGGAGAACTGAAACTTGAAGGATTCACTGATGCAAGTTTCCAGTCTGACGTGGATGACTTCAAATCCAACTCTGGATACATATTCCGCCTCAATGGAGGAGCGGTCAGTTGGAAAAGCTGTAAACAGTCTACCACTGCCGACTCAACCACAGAAGCAGAATATATCGCAGCATCAGATGCAGCAAAGGAAAGTGTATGGATGAAAAACTTCGTCCAGGAATTGGATGTTGTTCCTAGCATTGATGAACCTGTAGTCGTCTTCTGTGACAACAACGGGGCAATAGCTCAAGCGAAGGAGCCAAGATCACACCATCAATCCAAACACGTACAGAGGAAATACCACGTGATCAGAGAGATCATGGGTAGAGGTGACATGCACATGGAGTATGTCAAATCGGAAGACAACATAGCTAACCCACTAACTAAGCCACTTTCGCAAAAGGTGTTCGAGGGACATCTAGATAAGATGGGTCTAAGAAACGTTTGTGAATGGCTTTAGGGCAAGTGGGAGATTGATAGGATAGTGCCCTGCAAGCCAGTTCAATTAGCTTGTAATAGATCTATCTTGTATATAACAATCTTTGATTTTATAATAATACGCATGTTTATTTATATATGTATAAGGATAAACAATGGCCAAACTTCATCTCTCGCGAATACATTTAAGCGATTGGTTGAAACCCTGAGATCACTCATGACTATGGGACTATACACTTCAGTACTGAGTGCACTTATCATGAAACAGTCTCAAAGGTCGTGATCTCGAAAATGTTCCAAGTCATAGATTCATATCGAGACGGGGTATCGAGTGAATCGTCAAGACTTGTACGATTATGCATGATTCACACGGAGTGAATTTGTTGTAGTTTCATGAACAAGGCATTTGAGGCCAGTGCATATGACTAGGTGATTCGATGGAGGATCGAATGCATCGAACGACCCGAACAGAGAAACCCATTGTGGAAGCGCATGACGCATATCGGTGATGGGATGTTTCTCAAAGGATTATAATAGTGTACGATTTAGTCCTATGACTTGAGGTGCTAGGGCGAATTCGGTGCATGAAAGTGCGTACTTAGATCTAGGTATAGGCCACTTAGCTTGGTCATAAAAATGCCTAGGTTGGGTGCGTATGGACATGTACGCGAGTGGTTAGTACCAAGATGGAATCTGTTGACTCATCGTAATGGATGAGAATATTTCCTATACGATTCTTAGATAATGTTTCCAATGAATCTACGGCCGTAGTCGGTGACGGATTTGGAAAGGGGTTTCCAAATTAGGCAGTCACACTGGAACATTATCCTGAATTAGAAAGTATAGTTATCGAGACAAATTTAGAGGTGCCGATCAATTCACACACCCTAAGTCTTGATCGGGAAATTGGTCGATAGAAGGACCGTATGTACATGGTAATTATATGAGGTGAGGTTCACTAAATATCAATTCACCTGATGTTGGGCTTCATGGGCTTGTGGCTAGACATCGACCATGAAGTGTGGGTACTCCCGAGTTAGTAGAGGAACTGATTCTAGGAGTGGTCAATTAAAGATAGTTTAATTGATCGGAGCAATTTATTGTTCATAAATTAAATCACGAGGTTTCGTGAGCCTGCTGCCAATTGATGGTGAACCCAGAGGGTCACACACATCACAATTGGACGGTGATTGTTCTGTAGGAATATAAAAGGAATTAATTGATTTAAAAGTAATTAAATCAATTAAGTGAATTAAAGTGTTAATTCAAGTGGGAGATAAATTAATTAATTGATTTAATTGATTTAAATGACAATTGATTAATTAAACTAAATATTAATTAAGTAATTAATTAATATGGGCTGAATATTTAATTAAGTAATTAATTAAATTAAGGTGGGCTTGCAAGAGATAGACTCCTAAGCCCATTAGGAATCTTGTAACCCTAGGACTTGAGGAGTGCTTATAAATAGAGTTCTAACAGAACTCAGAGAACGAACACCTAAGCAAAAACCTTAGTCTTCTCTTGCCCTAGGAAATCCGCCCCACCCTGCGCCGCCCAAGCCCTAGCGCCGCCGCCGTGTGCTGCCGTAACACCGCCGCACCGCCGCCGTGAAAGCCCTAGCGCCGCCGCCGCATATCTTCTCCCTCATTCCTTTTGTGTGGAATTTTGATCTGTCAAATAGATCTGCACAATCCTTCATCAACAAGCCTCTTAGATCTAGTTCTGAGCCTAAGACTAAGAGGTGTCATCATAATCCAGTTGGTGTGGACTTTTCTCTGGAGGTGAGACGCTTGGATCACTCCAGTGAACCAGAACCTTAATCAGAGTTCAGAATCAGAGTTGGAGGTTTCCACCACCTTGCCTGTGGTGAGGTAAAAATCGAAAACCCCCTTTGTTAGATTATTTCTGTGCTTTGTTTTATGTCTTTCGTATATATAACTTGGAGATTTTATTATGGGATCTGTGGGTGTGCCTTGAAAAATTTTAATTTCCGCACTCTGTTGTATTGACAATCAAGGCATATTCCAACAAAAAATTCCCACAGTGAATTAACTAAACCTTTGCGGTTAGGTTGTCCCTTTGAACCTAGATCTTGGGATCTCCAGTCAACTAGGTTGGGTTTTCCTTTGCTAAGTTTTTATTACATGGGCTTAAGTCCTATTTCTCTTGATGACTTAGCAACTATCTCTCTTGTTAACTATTTGGTTAACGGATCCGCTGGATTATCCTTTGACTTTACATAGTCAATAATAATCACTCGAGTTGAGAGTAGTTGTCTAATGGTATTATGCCTTCAGCGTATATTTTTTTTTTTTTGGTAATGCCTAGACTTGCCATTGTACATTTTACTCTATGCTCTTCCAATCGCAGATTGGCTATCACAATGAATGCATACTACTGGCACATGTTTAGATCATTGTGGAATACCCTCTAAGAATTGGGTAGCCACTCAACCTCTTCACCACATTTGTCTAGAGCTATAAACTCAGACTCCATTGTGAATCTGGCTATCACAGTTTGTTTAGAGGATTTCCAAGATACAGCTGCACCACCTAAAGTGAATACATATCTGCTGGTTGATTTTGAATCTATATCCGGTCTTGTACAACTCATCAGGTACATTAGACTTCCAATAATCCTTGAGTACTCCACTTGAGAGATGCTCTCATCTTTATTCTTTGATAAAGGTGGACTTAGATATATATGAGTTTTAGCCTCATTAGAGTCATCCTTGTTGAATTTTTCAAGGATTTTTCCAATATAACTGGACTGACTCAAAATTATGCCATCTGATTTTCTCGCGATTTTAACTCTCAGTATCACATCTGCTAGACCCATATCTTTCATTTCAAATTTAGCCTTCAATATATCCCTAGTGGATTTAATCATCTTATCATTACTTCCAACGATAAGCATGTCGTCAGCATAAAGACAAAGAATGACATAGCCATTTTTTGTTTCTTTCAAGTAAATGCATTTGTCGCAGTCACTGGTTTTAAAACCTTTTGATGGGATAATACCCTGCAAGCCAATATATTTAGCTTGTATTAGAACTATATTAATACTTCTCTAGTATAAATGAATTAATACGCTTGTTTGTTTATAGTATGTAAATCAAACAATGACCAACTTCATCTCTCACGAATAACTTAAGCGATTGGATGAAATACCTAGATCACAATAGACTATGGGATGATTCACTTCAGTATGAGTGCAATCATGAAACAATCTCTAAGGTCGTTATCTTAAAACTGTTCCAAGTCATAGATTTTGAACGAGACGGGTTATCGAAGGAATCGCAAAGACTTGTACAAATATGCATGATTCACATGGAGTGAATTTGTAGCGTTTCATGAGCAAGGCATTTGATGCTAGTGCATATGAGTAGGTGGTTCGATAGGGGATCGAACGCATCGAACGACCCGTACAAAGAAACCCATTGTGGAAGTGTATGACGCACATCGGCGATGGGATGTTTATCAAACTAATAATAGTGTACGATTTAGTCCTTAGACTTGAGGTGCTAGGGCGAATTCGGTGCATGGGTGTTCGTACTTAGATTTAGGTGTCGGTCACGTAGCTTGACCATTGTGTGCCTAAGTTGGGTGCTTATAGTCGTTTACGCGAATGGTTAGCATCAATATGGGAACTACCGACTCAACGTAGTGTGTTGAGAGAATTTCCTATACGTTCTTAGATAATAGATTCCGAGAAACCTATGGCCATAGTTGGTGACGAATTTGAAAAGGGGTTTCCAAATTTAGCAGTCACACTGGAATCATTATGCGGAATTAGAAAGTATAGTTATCGAGATAATTAGAGGTGCCGATCCATTCACACACCCTAGGTCTAGATCGGGAAATTAAGTCGATAGAATGACCGTATGTACATGGTACTTATAAGAGGTGAGGTTCACTGAGATCAATTCACCTGAAGTTGGGCTTCATGGGCTTGTGGTTAGACATCGACTATGAGGTGTGGGTACTCATGAATTAATAAGGAGATTAATTCTTGAGTGGTTAATTTAAGGGGTTCAATTAATCAAAGCAATTAATAAGCTCGCAAATTAAATCACGAAAGGCGTTGGCCCGCGGCCAATTGATGGTGAACCTAGAGGGTCACACACAATACAATTGGACTGCAACAAATCATATAAGGAAAGTTTGATTTAAAGAGTTAAATCAAAACTAAAGAATTAAAGTGTTAATTCTTGAAGAAGAAATACTAATAAATTAAATTGTTAGTTAATAAGAAAGTAATTTATTAGCACATACGAAAGCATGGTTATCCATGCAATTCTCCATGAAAGATTTGGGGGAAGCATCTTGCGTATTGGGATACGTATCTATAGTGATAGATCGGAGAAGATGTTGACACTTTCTAAATCTAAGTACATAGAAACAATACTGGAGTATTCAGTATGGTAGAATCCAAGAAGGATTGCTTCCAATGAGACACTGTGTTCCTTGTTCCAAATCGATGTGCCCTACATCGAATGAGGATAAAAGGAGAATGTCTCAAATACCTTATGTTTCAAACAAAAGGTAGCATGTGACATGATATACTATGTACCAGACCAGACATAGAACCTGCTCAAGTGTCACGAGCAGTTACTAGTCAACCTCCAGTGAAGAGTACTGGACCACCGTAAAAGATATCCTTAAGTTCTTGAAAAAGACTAAGGATTTGTTCTTGGTCTACGGTGGTAGTGGAGAATTAAAACTCGAAGGATTTACCGATTCGAGTTTTCAGTCTGATGTGGATTAATTTTTATATCCGTTTTTGGATAAATATTTTGCCTCAATGGGGTAGCTGTAAATTGGAAAGGTTCCAAGAAAAACAACGTAACCATCTTAACCACTGAAGCAAAACATATTGCAGCATTAAATGATGCGTAAGAAAGTGTTTGGATATAAAACTTCATCCAGAGATTGGATGAAATGCTTAGCATTGCGAAGCTCATGGTTATCCCATATGATAACAATAGAGCTATTGCTAAAGCAAAAGGATTCGAGATCTCATCAGAAATCTAAACACAATGAGAGAAATGTACCATTTGATTAGAGAAATCATTGGTAAAGTTGACACAAATAATGGATCGTGTCGACTCGGAAGACAAACTAAGCGGATCCACTAGAAAAGCCTATATCACGAAAAGAGTTTGAAGAACATCTTTGAATGATGGGTCTTAGAAGCGTTTGTGATTGGCTTTAAGGCAAGTGGGAGATTAATGGGATAGTCCCCTGCAAGCTAATATATTTAGCTTGTATTAGAACTATCTTAATCTTTCTCTAGTATAAATGAATTAATACGCTTGTTTGTTTATAGTATGTAAATCAAACAAAAGCCAACTTCATCTCTCGCGAATCACTTAAGCGATTGGATGAAATCCTTAGATCACAATAGACGATGGGACAATTCACTTCAGTATGAGTGCAATCATGAAACAATCTCTAAGTTCGTGATCTTAAAACTGTTCCAAGTCATAGATTCTGAACGAGACGGGGTATCGAAGGAATCGTAAAGACTTGTACAATTATGCAGGATTCACATGGAGTGCATTTGTAGCGTTTCATGAGCAAGGCATTTGATGCTAGTGCATATGAGTAGGTGGTTCGATAGGGGATCGAATGCATTGAACGACCCGAACAGAGAAACCTATTGTGGAAGCGCATGACGCACTTCGGCGATGGGATGTTTCTCAAACTTATAATAGTGTACGATTTAGTCCTTAGACTTGAGGTGCTAGGGCGAATTCGTTGCATGGGTGTGCGTACTTAGATTTGGGTGCAGGTCACGTAGCTTGACCATTGTGTGCTTAAGTTAGGTGCGTATAGTCATGTACGCGAATGATTAGTATCAATATGGGATCTACCGACTCAACGTAGTGTGTTGAGAGAATTTCCTATACGTTCATTCAGAGAAACCTATGGCCATAGTTGGTGACGGATTTGGAAAGGGGTTTCCAAATATAGCAGTCACACTGGAATCATTATCCGAAATTAGAAAGTATAGTTATCGAGATAATTAGAGGTGCCGATCAATTCACACACCCTAGGTCTCGATCGGGAAATTAAGTCGATAGAAGGACCGTATGTACATGGTACTTATAAGAGGCGAGGTTCACTGAGATCAATTCACCTAAAGTTGGGCTTTATGGGCTTGTAGCTAGATATCGACCATGAGGTTTGGGTACTCATGAATTAATAAGGAGATTAATTCTTGAGTGGTTAATTGATGGGGTTCAATTAATCGGAGCAATTCATAAGCTCGCAAATTGAATCACGAAAGTCATGGGCCCGCAGCCAATTGATGGTGAACCTAGAGGGTCACACACAATACAATTGGACTGCAACAAATCATATAAGGAAAGTTTGATATAAAGAGTTAAATCAAAACTGAAGAATTAAAGTGTTAATTCTTGAAGAAGAAATACTAATTAATTAAAGTGATAATTAATAAGAGATGAATTAATTAATTGATTAATTGTATTAATTAATTAAATGGGCTGAATTAATTAAAAGGGTTTAATTAATTAAAAGGAGATCTAAGTCCATTAGGAAAAAAAAATAAAGGTCATTAGTAGACAACATATGCTATTCCCTATTGATGGAAGACTTGGATTTATATAAATACTTCATTTTCTTTTAACCCAATATGACTCAATATTTAAGTTGGTCTGCACTGACCTATTCACTCAGGGACAACCTTTAGATGTATTTCATTGTACTTTACACCCTTTGCATATTAGGAAGCCCTTTGTTTTATTTTCTGGATGAGTTCTCTGGTCCATTGACAATTCTACCATTTGGTTATCCTTGCTTCCAATACCTGGCAGTCATTTTTTGCATGTAGGTCTGGTCATCTTACACAACTGGACAAGTCCATTCATCTCACATGTGTGGTCTACACTCATTTTTTCTTTCAAGTATTTGATTCCAGTTAATCACCACTTCTATACTTTACCATGCCTATGCACTTTTCACACATTATTCTATGATGGTTGTGGTTTTGTTGAGGGGTTGGTGTTGGTAGTTTTGGTAGAGTTTTCGTTCAGGGATTTCATCTCAGGGGTTGGAGTTGTGGTGGTGAGCTTTGCTTTATGGCCACCACTTTGGTTCTTTGTGGTGGTTTTGGATGGCGGATTATTTGCTTGTGGTCCAGCTTTTCTCTCAGGGCTCAGAGATGCCTATATGTTGGAGGTTGTTTGAGGAGTTGCTACTTTTCTTTGACTTCAGAGGATTATTGATAGTGACTATTGATGGATTATTGTTAGTGGCTCCTTTTCTCATCAGGTCTCAAAGGTGGCTATATTGTAGAGGCTGATGGAAGAGGTTGCTAGTGTGGGTTGGTTGTCAGCATGTTGGCTGTTCATTTTGTTTTCTAGCTTTGTTGTGTAGGTTTATCTTTTGTCTCTTTTATTTAAGGGTTGGTCCCTTTTGTCTTCGTACAATTTGCTGGGGTTAAATAAATTGAGTTTCCCCTCACCTTTATTATTACAAAAAAAAAAAAAAAAAAACAAATCTAGGTCAAGATTCCTTATTATATAAGGAGCTCAAGACCACAAAAACCCTAGCCCCCAAGAGACACTAAAATGCGTGCCCCCCTCTCTCCCAGATCAGATTTGCGCCGCCCCCTCTCTTACAAAGAAGGGTTCGGCCGAACCCTATGGATCCGCACAGGGTTCATGCGATTCTTCTCTTCTTTCTTATTTGCTTGATAACCTTTGGATCTTAATTCTGAGCCTGTGGATTCAAAAGAGTTGCTGCAATCCAGTTGGTGTGGACACCGCTAGAGACACAATGCTTGGGGTGCTTCTCACGAACCAAATCCATCAGATCTGAAAGAAGACCGGAGAAAAACCACCACCGTTCCAGTGATGAGGTAAATTCTAAAACCCCTTGTGATTGGTTTTTATTTTGTGTAAAATCCTTTTCGTATAACTAGATGAGTAAATATCTTGATTGGATTATTTTAAAAAATTTAAAATTCCGCTGCTTTTAACGTCCCGACGTTACCAATAACCTAACACCTTTCTCAAACATGACATCATCAAATTAATGATGCCACTGTTTCGGTGCCTATTTTAAGCCATACAATGACTTAACCAGTTTACATTTCTTTTCTTTCCCTGGAGCAGAAAAACCCTCAGGTTGTTCCATGTAGATTTCTTCTTCCAAATCTCCATTTAAGAAAGCTATTTTTACATCCATTCGATGTACTTCCAAGTTTCACAAAGCTGCAATAACAAGTATCATCCTAATGGAAGTTATTCTCGTCACGGGAGAATACATGTCAAAGTAATCAAGGCCTTCTCGTTGTCGATAGCCTTTAATCACTAGTCTGGCCTTGTATTTATCAATAATTCCATTTGGTTTCATTTTCCGTTTGAAAATTGACTTATATCCTAATGGTTTGCAACCTGGAGGAAGATCAACTAACACCCAGGTATGATTTTGCAAGATGGAATCAATTTCACTATTGATTGCCTCTTTCCACAAAGGTCCTTTAGAAGAAGTTACATCTTCTTTGAAGTTTTGAAGTTCAGTTTCGAGCATATATGTCAGAAAATCTGGGCAAAAAGATTTTTATGTCCTTGCTCTTTTACTTCTTCTTGGATCAAAGTTGACTCATCCTCAGTTACCTGTTCAGACTCATGGTCTTGACTATGAGTTCTTTTGGATGATCTCACTTCTTTTCTAGTTTTTGCCGAAAATATATTTTCAAAGAAAGATGCATTTCTAGATTCCATTATCATGTTTTTGTGAATCTCAGGATTGTTAGATTCATGCACAAACAGATAAGCATTACTGTTCGGAGCATATCCGATGAATATGTAATCAACAGTATTAGGTCTTATCCTTTCTTCCTTGGGTATAGGTACTACCACTTTAGCAAGACACCCCCACACTCGCAAGTATTTGTAGGAAGGTGTTCTACCTTTCTATAATTTATATGGAGTTTTCTCCTGATTTTTCCGGGGTATCTTATTTAGAAGATAATTGCTAGATAGGATAGCTTCCCCCCACATGTTCTGTGGTAATCCAGAACTAATCAACATTGAATTCATCATTTCTTTCAATGTTCGATTTTTCCTTTCCGCAATTTCGTTTGATTGCGGTGAATAAGGTGTTGTTACCTCATGTATGATTCCGTGTTCAGCACATAATTCACTAAATGGTGACACATATTCACCACCTCTAACACTTCGAAGTACTTTGATCTTTCTATCAAGTTGATTCTCAACTTCTTTTGTGAATATAATGAATTTATTTATCGCTTCACGTTTTGCTCTTAGCAAAAATACATTGCAATATTTTGTACAATCATCAATGAAGATAATAAAATAACTATAACCTCCCATTGATTGCACACATTAAGATCACTTATGTCGCTATGTATCAAGTTTAGTGGTTTAGTATTCCTTTCAACCTTTTGAAAGGACGATCTCGTTAATTTAGCTTCAGTACAAGTTTCACACTTGTGCTTTTTATTAATTTGAAATTTAGGGATATGTTTCAAATTAATTAATCTACACAGGGAATCGTAGTTAACATGTCCTAGTCTACCATGTTATAGATTAGGATACTCAACAAGTAAGCAGAATTATTATCTTTATTAATAATTTTGGGCTTTTAGCCATTACATCCAGTTTAAACATTCCACCACACTCATATCCCATTCCAACAAACATACCACCCTTAGTCAAAATAAATTTGTCAGATTAAAAAATAAGGCAGAAATCATGCTTGTTCAGCAACATCCTAGAAACCAAATTCTTGTGAATATCCGGCACATAGAGAACATCCTTCAGAGTCAGCTCCTTCGCAGATGTAAAAGCCCCAAATTTTTGCTTTTAAAATTTTAAAATTTTAATCCAAAGCTTTAGAAAATTAAATAAAGTGTTGAAATTTTAATTGGGACCTAATTGTTCAATTCTTGAAATTTTGGGGTCAAAATGGAAGCTTCAAAAAAATATAGGGGTTCTTTTGCAATTTCGTCCTAAATTAACCATATGCTTAATTCTAATGAATACAACTCATGGACACTTGTTTATAATCTTTCTCTCTAATGGTGTTTAGTGGAGCCATGCAAACTTCCACGTATATGCAAGCTTGGAAAATTTTGATTGGATAAAAACATCTATAAATACTTCCTCTACTTGAACTTGAATCTCCACTTGAACTTGAATAGCATAAGACATCCACCTTGGTAGTATACGTGAGAGAGAGAGAGCAAGTTACAAGAAAAATATTTGAAGGAAAAGAAGATAATAGAAGAAAGAAATTGTTGAGGAAATAGGAAACTTAGGGGAGATAGTGAAGGTAATTGAGAGGGAATAAAGGGAGTTTATTGTTGGAACGTCTCGGCACCACCGCGGCTATTCTCGGCAGCCATTACTGCCGCCAGCAGCAGCCATAAGCTGCTGCCCGTAGCAGGAAAAATGGCCACCGAGAACAGCGGCATTTTCCTCATTTGCTAGCCGCAGTATGCTGCTGTGAACAGTAGCAAAATGCTGCTGTTCCTGCAGCCTTTGAAGGTGGCCTGGCGACGTCGGGCCACCCACGAGTCGATATATTTTGGAGTTCGTTCCGTTTCATTTTCGAGTTATGTTGTTTCGAATCTTTTACCGCATTTAATCGTTGAATTTTATCATGTTATAGGTGACCGTTTGGAGTAAGGGAAGCGTTTTGGTAATTCGAATTCCCGGTGAAAAAGGTGAGCGTGGGAGTTTAAATAACGAGGAGTTAATCTCGACTCATCGTTATTTAAGTGCGTTATAATTTATTTATATTCGTTAAGTTATAGGTAGTAATAATTATCTTAAACTTTAAGAATTCAACAACAAAAATTACTCCTATGATAAACTTTTAATTAAGTAGTTAGAAATTTCATAACTTTTATAAAGATTGGTATAAAATGTCTATCTATAATTATAATGGTAAGAAATTGTTATTACTTGGATATTTTTGGTGGTTTAATACATGGTAGTTGATGTGTGATTAAATAGACTGATTTTGTAATTTAAGTTTAGAATGTGATAATGTGTTATTTGTTGATTTCTATAGGAAGAGTTCTATGTGGATAATTATCCGGGTGTAGTACTTTATCTCACCCGGATAAAAAGTTGATTATGTTAATTGATTATCTGCTGTTGTTTTGGGCCCACTTGGCTTGTGCGGTTATGTGATTAAGTTGAACAGCATGGGCTATTAACTCGATCATGAGCCCCTGGCCTGGCTCGTATATTCGAAAGAACGGGGTCTCTCGGATATACGTAGTCGTTTTTGGATGCACTGACTAGTCATGCATAAGGTGTGTATGGGGAGATATTATAAGGTGTGTTTGGGGGAGCAAGCTTTGGAAGTCTACAGACACCGAGACGTATCCTTTTATACTCTATATTAATACTTGTTTTGTTTACTTTATTTGACATTCTTTGCTCTTTTCTTTGAAATTATTAGAATCACGCTCACCCACCTCACTAAGTTGCATGTCAACTTACGCAATGTGTTTTATTTATTTTCAGATTTTCGGATATAGCATAGAAGCCCGGGGGATTTTCGTCAGCCTTAGATTAGAATTTTGAAGTTTATATATATGTATAATAGCTACTATTAGTTCTAACTTATATTTTGTAAAAATTCAACTTATGTAAATATTAACTAGTAATTATAGTCGGGGCGTTACAGATGGTATCAGAACTTAGGCTCGAAGTCAGGAAAGGGTCCTCGGCATAGGATATAACTTGTAAAGCATAATAAACCTAAGAATTTGAAATTGGCGAAGATAGAAATTAACTTAGATCTTTCATAACATCACTTAAGTATCTTAAGTAGTAAATGAATTAAGCATAACTTGCACACATGTTTCTACGTGGTTCTAACTAAGATTTATGTCCTAGAATTAGTGTAGTATATCAAGCACTAGTGAACCGAAACAAGACAAATATGTAAGAATAGTAAAATTGATGATGTTAGGTAAAATAGAGAGTTATAGATATAAACTATTCTTATAATTGTTAATTTTTTATATGTTTAGATGGCAGAAAATGATGATGTAGCTCGAAGCTCACCACCTAGAGACATTTTGTATCAAAAGGAACCAAATCGAACTTATAAGCGACCCATGTCCCGAAGACCAAGACGTCGTCCACCTTTGAGGGGACATTATCCTAATTGGGTAACCCACTCTTTAGAATCGGATAGAAATTACTATCACTGGCAGTGGCAGCAAGAGAAAAGTCGTAGAATAGAAATTGAGCAATGGTATACCGAAGTTTGTGAACAAATAAATTGGTATCTTCATCAGTATAAAAGAATACGATGGCGTTTTAGGGATGAACTTGGACAACCCGCGGAACTCAGTGACGTTAGCTCGGAGAAAAACTCAGCAAGATCCGTTACGGGTCCTGGTCCTTAGTTAACAAATCGAACCTTGTTTTGTTTGTGAATATGTGCATATGCTAATATGTATAAATACTAGTGTGTAGATGCTAATATGTGTAAGTAGTTTATGTATTGAGACTTATGTTATAGTCTCAAAATTTTGGTTTCGACGTATGTAAATATATTAGATTAAAAATATTGAGACTTTCGGTATAGTCTCAAAGTTTTGTTTAATACCTAGCTTAATTGTTAATTATTAGTTTTAATATGCAATTGGTTTTCAATGCAGCAAGCTAACTTAATTGCTTTAATATGGATTCGAATAATAATCCTGAGAACATATCCCTCCATGAAAAGATAGATCAAATGCTTACGCTATAGGAATGTTAGCTCAGGCCATACAATCCACTTCAGTTCCGGCAAGTTCCTCACAACCAGCCCGAGCTCCAGAAGTAAATCCAACTCCTAACCTTGTCCCCATCCCAGAAAACCCGATAACTTCTGACCGACTGCTTGATCGATTTCTTCACTTTCAACCACCAAAATTTAAAGGGGATCCCGATGATCGAAAAGCAGAAAGCTGGTTGGAAGAAATTGAAAATATCTTTGAAGTTTTAGACTATACAGAGGAGCAAAAAGTTTGTCTTGCAGTATTTCGGTTCGAAGGAGCAGCTCGGGATTGGTTGAGATCTATCCGACGCAACTGGGACCAAAATGGCGTTGAAAAGACGTGGACAAATTTTGTCAAAGAATTTAATGACAAATACATTCCACCACTGGTAAGGGAACAACGAGAAGACGAATGTAATGCTTTGTGCCAAGGAAATAATACGGTCGCTCAGTACGATGCGCAATTCTGTCGACTAGTGAAGTATGCTCCACATTTGAACAATGACGAGCCAAGGCGAACACGAAAATTCATTAGAGGCCTTCGTCCAGAAATACGTCAAGGACTAATGTCGCATCATATTGAAAGGTACACAAAAGCAGTAGAAAGAGCTTTGCGAATTGAACGCGGCTTAGCAGAAATGAGCAATCAATTTATGACTACAAAGAAGAACTACCCTCAACCCTCTAACTGGCAACAAAACAAACAACCGGGAGGAGGTACAAAAATGATGCCACCATTCAAAGGAAATCAAGGCCCGAATGAAGTACAACCAAGGCAAGCCTTAGGAAAAAGGGAAAGATCCTATCGAGAACATACATGTACTTATTGTAACTTACAAGGACATACCGAAGATCGATGCTGGAAGAAGACAAAGAAATGTTTTCGATGCGGTAGTAGTCAACATTTTGTTAACAAATGTCCTTTGATGTCAAATCCACAAACACCAATGGAAAATAAGAAATCGCATAACAACCAGTCTCAAGTGGGGAAACCAAAAGTACCTGGACGAGCCTTTGCAATTGAGGGAGAAATCATCCCTGGACCCGAACCCACTGATGTGGTAGAAGGTACAATTTTAATTTCCAACTATCCTTGCAAAGTTTTATTCGACTCTGGTGCATCCCATTCTTTTGTGACACCAAATTGTGGGTCCAATTTGGGAATTAAACCCGAATCTTTGCCTTTCGACTTAGAAGTTAGCACATCAATGGGAATTTCATGTGTTACGGGATCGGTGTTAAAAAATTGTAGTGTCCATATTGAAAATAATAATTTTCCCGCGAATTTAATCGCATTACCCATCCAAGGTTTTGACGTAATCCTTGGGATGGATTGGCTTTCTACCTCCTTTGCGAAAGTAGATTGTCACCTTAAAATGGTAACAATGCGTTTACCCGGTCAACCTGAAGTATGCTTCAGGGATAATCGAAAACTTTTGAAAGGACCTCTACTATTCGCGGCACAAGCTCGACGAATAATGCACCAGGGAGGGCAAGGATTTTTGGCTTACCTAATTAATAAGCCAAAAGATAAACATGAGCTAAAAGAGGTACCCATCGTGTCCGAATACGCTGATGTTTTCCCAGAAGCATTAACTACACTACCACCAGACCGTGAAGTGGAATTCACAATCGATCTTATTCCAGGAGCGTCACCTATTGCCAAAACACCCTACCGAATAGCGCCAGCCGAACTTAAGACACAACTACAAGAGTTATTGGAGCAAGGGTTCATCAGACCAAGCACGTCACCCTGGGGAGCTCCAGTCTTATTTGTAAAGAAGAAAGATGGTACGATGAGAATGTGCATCGATTATAGAGGATTGAGCAACGTGACCATCAAGAACAAATATCCGCTGCCACATATTGTAGAACTATTTGACCAACTTCAAGGCTCTCGAGTTTTCTCCAAACTTGATTTAAGACAAGGATATTACCAGTTAAAAATCAAAGAGAAAGATATACCCAAGACGGCACTCAACTCCAGGTATGGGCATTTCGAATTCGTGGTCATGCCCTTTGGACTGACCAATGCGCCAGCCGCTTTCATGGATTTAATGCATCGAGTGTTCAAACCATTCCTGGATAAGTTTGTGGTGGTATTCATCGATGATATTCTAATCTACTCAAAATCGGAAGAACACATGGAACATCTACAAAAAGTTTTACAAGTACTTCGAAAAAATAAGCTATACGCTAAGTTCAGCAAGTGCGAGTTTTGGTTGGACCGTGTCTCTTTCCTTGGACATATTATATCAGGAGAAGGCATAGCGGTGGATCCATCAAAAGTGGAAGCTATTACTGAATGGAAGAGACCCGAAACGGTGACCGAAGTACAAAGTTTTTTGGGATTAGCGGGATACTACCGTAGATTCATCAAGGACTTCTCAAAGATTGCTACACCATTGACAGGGCTCACGCAAAAGAAGACTCCCTTCATATGGAACGAAAGTGTGATAGCAGTTTTCAAGAACTCAAGAAAAGATTAACGACAGCACCGGTGTTAGCTTTACGTGAAGGAACAGAGAACCTCGTGGTTTACACCGATGCATCAAAAGAAGGCTTGGGATGTGTTCTAATGCAGCATGGGAAGGTCATCGCTTATGCATCTCGTAAATTGAAACCGTACGAAAAGAATTACCCCACACACGATCTTGAATTAGCCGCAGTGATCTTCGCATTAGGAAAATGGAGACACTATCTCTACGGAGTATCGTTTGTGATCTTCACCGATCACAAAAGCTTGAAATACTTGTTCTCCCAAAAAGAATTAAATATGCGTCAAAGAAGATGGATGGAGTTCCTGGACGACTATGAATGCTCAATACAATATCATCCCGGGAAGGAAAATGTAGTCGCTGATGCTTTAAGCCGCAAAGTTAAAGTATCACACCTTATGTCAAAGGAAAGGGAAATGTTGGAAGAAGCATGCGAATGGAGACGCGAGGAAGTACGCATGTGCATACTTTTTAATGGATTGCAAATCCAACCTGACATTTTTCAAGAGATCTTTGCAACTCAACATGACGATGAAGAAATTCAGAAGTTAAAGCAAACATTACTTGAAAAATCAGGTTCACCATTTCATACGGATACTACTGGAACACTAAGATTCAAGACAAGGCTATGTGTTCCCAGGAAACCCAACTTAAAAGAACGCATTCTCGGAGAAGCTCATCGATCGCGTTACAGCGTCCATCCTGGAGGTACCAAAATGTATCAAGATCTAAAGCAACACTTTTGGTGGCCTAATATGAAACGAGAAATTGCTGAGTACATCTCACGATGTCTAGTATGCCAACAAATAAAAGCTGAACACCAAAGACCATCAGGTTTGCTTCAACCTTTGTCGATACCACAATGGAAGTGGGAATCAATAACCATGGATTTCGTCACCAACCTACCGCGGAGCCAACTCAAACATGATGCAGTTTGGGTCATCATCGATCGACTAACTAAAGTGGCTCATTTCATACCTATCAGCATCAACTTTACAGTGGATAAGCTGGTAGAACTATATAAAGACGAGATTATCCGCTTGCACGGTGTACCAAAAGACATCACATCTGATCGAGACCCGAGGTTTCTATCACGCTTATGGAGAAAACTCCAGGAAGCCCTTGGAACTCAGTTACAATTCAGCACTATCGCTCACCCATCAAACTGATGGCCAGTCTGAACGAACCATCCAGACGCTTGAAGATATGCTACGTGCTTGCGTCCTAGACTTCAAAGGCAGTTGGGACAGACATCTACCGATGGTGGAATTCGCATATAACAACAAATATCAAGCATCTATTCAGATGGCCCCATTTGAAGCCTTATACAGGAGAAAATGTAGATCCCCGATTCACTGGGACCTAGGTGAACGCCAAGTACGATCATCTGAGACCACTCAAGTCAATTTAGACCTACTCCAAGAAGCATAGGAAGTTATTCAGACCGTCAGAAAATGAATGCTAACCGCCCAGAGCAGACAAAAGAGCTACGCAGATCGTCGAAGAAAACCTCTGGAGTTTGAGGTCGGAGATGAAGTTTTCCTTAAAGTCTCGCCAAACAAAGGATTGATAAAACATGGAAAAGGAGGAAAACTTAGTCCACGATATGTCGGACCATTTGAAATCCTGGAAAGGGTTGGGGTTGTTGCCTACAAACTTAATTTACCTCCAAACTTGGGAAGCGTTCACGACGTTTTTCACGTATCTCTCCTGAAGAACTACCATCATGATCCGTCTCATGTACTCGATTATCGGCAATTACAACTTCATGAAAATTTGACCTACGACGAAAGACCCGTACATGTGCTAGATCGAAAATTTCAAGACCTTCGAAATCGAAAGATACCTTTGGTAAAAATATTATGGAAAAGTCACACCATCGAAGAAACTACATGGGAGCTAGAGGAGGAAATGCGTAAACATTATCCAGAACTGTTCCAAGTTTCAGGTACGAATTTGGGGACCAAATTCATTTAAGCATGGGAGATTGTAAAAGCCCCAAATTTTTGCATTTAAAATTTTAAAATTTTAATCCAAAGCTTTAGAAAATTAAATAAAGTGTTGAAATTTTAATTGGGACCTAATTGTTCAATTCTTGAAATTTTGGGGTCAAAATGGAAGCTTCAAAAAAATATAGGGGTTCTTTTGCAATTTCGTCCTAAATTAACCATATGCTTAATTCTAATGAAGACAACTCATGGACACTTGTTTATAATCTTTCTCTCTAATACTGTTTAGTGGAGCCATGCAAACTTCCACATATATGCAAGCTTGGAAAATTTTGATTGGATAAAAACATCTATAAATACTTCCTCTACTTGAACTTGAATCTCCACTTGAACTTGAATAGCATAAGACATCCACCTTGGTAGTATACGTGAGAGAGAGAGCAAGTTACAAGAAAAATATTTGAAGGAAAAGATAAGAGAAGAAAGAAATTGTTGAGGAAATAGGAAACTTAGGGGAGATAGTGAAGGTAATTGAGAGGTAAGAAAGGGAGTTTATTGTTGGAACGTCTCGGCCCCACCGCGGCTATTCTCGGCAGCCATTACTGCAGCCAGCAGCAGCCAAAAGCTGCTGCCCGCAGCAGGAAAAATGGCCACCGAGAACAGCGGCATTTTCCTCATTTGCTAGCAGCAGTATGCTGCTGTGAACAGTAGCAAAATGCTGCTGTTCCTGCAGCCTTTGAAGGTGGCCTGGCGACGTCGGGCCACCCACGAGTCGATATATTTTGGAGTTCGTTCCGTTTCATTTTCGAGTTATGTTGTTTCGAATCTTTTACCGCATTTAATCGTTGAATTTTATCATGTTATAGGTGACCGTTTGGAGTAAGTGAAGCGTTTTGGTAATTCGAATTCCCGGTGAAAAAGGTGAGCGTGGGAGTTTAAATAACGAGGAGTTAATCTCGACTCATCGTTATTTAAGTGCGTTATAATTTATTTTTATTCGTTAAGTTATGGGTAGTAATAATTATCTTAAACTTTAAGAATTCAACAACAAAAATTACTCCTATGATAAACTTTTAATTAAGTAGTTAGAAATTTCATAACTTTTATAAAGATTGGTATAAAATGTCTATCTATAATTATAATGGTAAGAAATTGTTATTACTTGGATATTTTTGGTGGTTTGATACATGGTAGTTGATGTGTGATTAAATAGACTGATTTTGTAATTTAAGTTTGGAATGTGATAATGTGTTATTTGTTGATTTCTATAGGAAGAGTTCTATGTGGATAATTATCCGGGTGTAGTACTTTATCTCACCCGGATAAAAAGTTGATTATGTTAATTGATTATCTGCTGTTGTTTTGGGCCCACTTGGCTTGTGCGGTTATGTGATTAAGTTGAACAGCATGGGCTATTAACTCGATCATGAGCCCCTGGCCTGGCTCGTATATTCGAAAGAACGGGGTCTCTCGGATATACGAAGTCGTTTTTGGATGCACTGACTAGTCATGCATAAGGTGTGTATGGGGAGATATTATAAGGTGTGTTTGGGGGAGCAAGCTTTGGAAGTCTACAGACACCGAGACGTATCCTTTTATACTGTATATTAATACTTGTTTTGTTTACTTTATTTGACATTCTTTGCTCTTTTCTTTGAAATTATTAGAATCACGCTCACCCACCTCACTAAGTTGCATGTCAACTTACGCAATGTGTTTTATTTATTTTCAGATTTTCGGATATAGCATAGAAGCCCGGGGGATTTTCGTCAGCCTTAGATTAGAATTTTGAAGTTTATATATATGTATAATAGCTACTATTAGTTCTAACTTATATTTTGTAAAAATTCAACTTATGTAAATATTAACTAGCAATTTTAGTCGGGGCGTTACACCAGAGGTCATTTTGATAATTACATTCCCTTTGCCTTTTATAGCTAATGTAGCTGAGTTTCCCATGAACAGTTTTTCTCCATTCTTGATCGGCTCAAAAGTGGTAAACACTTCCCTGTCAGAGCACACATGCTTTGTAGCCCCTGTATCTATCCACCACTTTTTAGGATTAGACTCAACAAAGTTCACCTCCGAAACAACAGCACAAGGGTCCACATCACCATTGTCTTCAATAACATTTGTTTCATTAGGTTTCTTCTTTTTCGGTAGCCTGCAATCTGCCGATTTGTGACCCATTTTGCCACAATTAAAGCATTTCCCTTTAAACTTGGTTTTCTTGGAAATACCGCCATTTGGCCCCATTGGACCCTCTGTTATTTTTTAAACTTTGAACTTTGACCATGTTCCACGACATTAGGCTTAGGTTAAGTAGAAGTGAGCCCTGTTTTCTCAGATTTCATGTTCTCTTCTTCAATACGAAGTCTAACAACAAGATCCTCCATTCTCATTTCCTTTCGCTTATGCTTCAGGTAATTTTTGAAATCCTTCCATGCAGGGAGTAACTTTTCAATGACACAAGCCACCTGGACGGTTTTACCGAGCTCCATCTTTTCAGCCTGAATTTCATGAAGAATCAACTAAAATTCTTGCACTTAGGCCATAAGTGGTTTGGAGTCAACCATCTTGTAGTCCAAATACCGACCCACAACAAATTTCTTGGTACCGGCATCTTCAGTTCTGTATTTCCGGTTCAATGCTTTCCACAATTCCTTTGCAGTCTTTTTATACGTATACACATCGTATAGCGAATCACTTAAGCCATTCATGACATAGTGACAGCAAAGATAGTCCGACTGATTCCATTCATCAAGAGCCATTAGGTAAGCAGTGTCTTTCTCACCATCTTTCTTGGGTGGATCTTCGGTTAAGTTCCTTGCCAGGTGCAAGGTGGCCAGGTAGAACATCATCTTTTGTTGCCACCTCTGAAATTCAACCCGTTGAATTTCTCCGGTTTTTCAGCTTGGCTCAGAGGTGCCACAGCTCCAGCTCGGCTCAGAGGTGCCACAGCTTGATTTGGTACTGGAGCTCCAGATGAGTTCTCAGTAACCACCACATCAACGTTTGATTCGGTTGCCATTTTCTTCTGGTTTGTGCTAGAAGTTTTATAAACATGTTCTCCTTTTACGTAAACGAATTTGTCGTAAGATTGTAGGAAAATATGTATGCATAAAAGGAAAATTTTGAATTTAAATACTAGATAATCTGGACAGAAAGTAAACGACAATTATAAAAAAATGATCCAAACTGAGGCCTGTGTGAAAACACAGTGTCCATAAGATAAATTTGCTCCCTCACCCTTCCGGTTTGTGCTCGAGGCTACTTGAACGTCTGTCTCCCAGGATACAACGGTACTAGCAACGAAACTTTGCATCAAGCTTTTGCTAAACGAACTGAAACTTGTTGGAACTCAGAAAAGGAAAGAGAGGATTATTTTTTTTGGTGTGTTAAAAGTGAAGAATGAAGCCACTATTTATAGGAAGGAGGAGGGCAAAATCGGGACAAGTAAATTAAGGGAGATTCCCGTTACGGGAGTTACAATTAGGCTACACATTACACATTTAAAAAAAATTAAAAGCCTTAAGTTACAAGTTCAAAAGGTCTTTTATTTTTTTTTTTCATTTCAAGAGGTGAACTTTGAGTAACAATTTCTCATTCACGAACTCCGATTTGGACATACAATGTACCATTTTAATTTACTCACGGAGTAGAATATAATTCCGCAAAGACCCGACACTTTTCTCAAAATGGGTTCCACCTAAATTATGTCCAAGTTACTCCATTAACTTACTATTTTTCTAACAAGATCGAGATGGATCTGGTCGTGGAAGGTCATTTTTTTCTTGTTTTGGTCAGAAATGATTACATTTAATTAATGAGTTGAATTTGACTTAAGGGTCAAGTTGCGATACATCAAGGTAAGTCGATGCCTTGATCAAAAGTCAACTCAATATTTGCATTTTTTTTTCAAGGGTTTAATCCCTCTCGAGACTGGTTGAACACATTAATGTGGGTACCTCTCCGAATAGGGATTCGAACCTGAGTCCGCTTCTTTGTAGTGACTAATCCCTTTCACTAGACCAATCACCTGTTGGTCTTAATATTTGCATATGCCTAAATGAAAATGATTTGAGCCAACTTCCGAATTTATTTTTCTGCGTTCGTACATTTAGAGACGAGTGAATCGGAGATTCAAAAGTTTAAAATTTTCTATTACATATGTTAATTCCAAATTTAACACAAGGCATGAAATGCCTTCATTTGATTAAATTAGTATATATAATTAAAAAATATTGTGGGGTCAACATTGATCAACTAAAATCAGGCCGAAAAAAGGTCGATCGACCCGTTGAATTTTGAGTCAACTTAAGTAATTGAGGTTAAATGTGCTTTGAACCTTAAGGGTCTATTTGGATGGGTTTTGGCTCGGTTTCGCGAGTCTCGGTTTAAAAAAATTGGTTTGGGTGGTTTCGATGAAACCTTTGAGACTTCATTTGGATGGGTTTTGATTCTTGGGTTTTGTGGTTTGAATAAGTTGAAACCCCACTTGGATTGGGTTTGGATGTTGGGGTTTAGGGGAAAAAGTAGGTGATAGGTGTCAAATCAATGTCTTTTTTAGTGAAATTTGGGAGAAAAAGTAGGTGGTAGGTGTCAAATCAATGTTTTATAGGTTTGAAGAGTTTGAGTGTGAGTTTCTGAATAGGTTTTTGATGGTTTTATGGGTTTGGCGAAAACTCATTTGAAAGGGTTTTAGCTCGGTCGCGAGACCCGCGAGACCGGGCCAAAACCCATCCACACACACCATAAGATTGCAACCACTTAACATTTTGCACCTCAAAAGAATATAAAATACACTTTGCACCTTCAAATTAATATTATGCAAAATGCATCTCCGAAAAGAAAGAACAAGACTTTACACACTCACTCATATTAGCATTTAATTGGCGAGAGAATAGCAAATTAACTCCCTGTTTTATTTTAAATAGGCAATCTAACTCTCTGTAATAAATCAAAGAGCAAAATACCTCTCTATGATATACTAAATAGGCAATTTAATTTCATGTGATAATAAAAATGGCAAAACACCTCGTTGTGTTTTTATGAAAGAAGCACATTGTCTCCCTCTAAATTGCTAATTAATTCATATCACAGGGAGTTAAATTGCTCATTATTTCATTTCACAAGGAGGTAAATTGTCTAAATTGCTCATTATTTCATTTCACAGGGAGTTAAATTGCTTATTTTTATTTCACGGGAAGATAAATTGCCCATTAGATATATCACAGGTAGTTAACTTGCAAAAAAAACCCATTAATTGACATATAATGGCAAACTTAAGATATATTCCATGACTCGGCAACAAGGCCGTTCATAATCTCGCAAATGGGGAAAACCTTGTAATTGGGAAGGACCTATTCCTCTCTCCCTCATTCCCCCAGATGTTTTTGTAGATTTTTGCTATCCTTATTTTCCTAGAACTTCTGTAACAAACTTATTTTCGATTCTTTATGCTTAATAATTTGCTTATAAAAAAATAATCGGCGATTGCTATATTGAAATAAAAATGAATATATCAAAAGAGACCGAACGAAATACATATTATCAAAGTTTTTCTTTATCTACAAGCTACTGATAAATGGTGACATGCACATTAAATCCTGTCAAATAACAATTTTCCCGATTTATTCATTGAAGAATTACCTACTACATTATTCACCATATCGGAATGAGTCAAACCTCGTGTCCCCATCAGAGATTTTAATAGTTACTTGTTCCTTAATCAAATTCTCTTTCGACCTACAATAGCTCAACCTAACCTGACAAGGAATGACAAAATATAGGTTATGTTAATTAGGCTGACGTGGAGCAACTAGTTAGAAGTACTTTTTTGCTTCTTTTTTTTGCTTAAAGCACTTTAAAAGTATTTATAAATAGTGCTTATTCTATTACTTCTTCAACTGAAAAAGTAGAAAAAAGCACTTTTAGAAGAAACATCTAAGGAGGTGCTTTTTTGGTGTGGTGGCATTGTTGTAATATTTTAGAATTAGTTTGTGACAATTTTGTCCTCAGTAAATTATTCTATTTCCATATAAATCATTTATATTTACTTGTACGCTCCTCTCACTTTGGGAGAATTCATTTCGATTAACCAAAGTATCTTTGTAAGGTAATTTCAAGTATTCTTTCATTATCTTATTTTAACACCTCTTTGGTATTGTTTGCAATATTTTGAAAACATTTATTCTACAATACGGGTTTTTGGTGAAATATGAGTTTTCATTGAACTATATAGGTATATAGAAGTCATATTTTGTGGGAATATGTTTCTTTCAAAACAATCAACTTGCTATTTGATATTGGAATAAAAATGAGGGTAAATATGTAATTGAATAGTTATTAATACTAGAAACACAAGAGTCAATTTTTGAAATGCAAACAATAAAGAATCTGTTTAAAGTTGTTTTTTTTTTACTTATTTGCAAACACTAATTGCTTCTAAATAAAAGTACTTATTTTTTACTTTTGCTTTAATCAACTAATTCCAAAAGCAATTGCAAACACCCCTTTAATTAAGGCGGCAACATAATCACTACCAAAAGTTTAAATTTTAGTGAATTTTTTTTAATATTGTCACTAAAGTGATATACATAGACATATTTGTGATAAGAAATGTGAAAAAAATTTAATTATTGACATTTAGTAATACCTTAAAAGTGACAACTTAAGTTCCATAAACTTGTCACGAATAGCCATTAGTGATAATTTAAAAATAGATTTTGTCACTATTATTATTGTAACAAAACTAATATTTTTGTCAATCGATACTTGCAAAAAAGTGATAACTTTAACAATGTCACATAATATTTTTTCATTAAAATTTAATTTTCTTGTAGCGAGCGCATTTGCTACTGAGATAGCGAACGGTCAACACGAAGGTTCAAGACTTAGTCGATTACCTTGAGGAAAATTAATTCTAACCCAAATCAGACCTTTTTTTAAAGAAAGAATCCAAACCAGACTTGATCGAACCAATCTAATCAGAGCAAGTGTAATATAATTGTTTTGTGATTGGTTGAATGTTATCTAAGTTCAAAACAAATGTATTACTCTTAATATGTGAATGTTTTGGTCCAGTCAAATTCGATTTACTTAAATTAGCCTTACCTCGATTATCCACTCATAATAAAGATGGTATGATACCCTTATAGTATATATCCTTCATAAAAATATTAAAAGTAATTGAATTTTCGTATACTGTAGACAAAAATGGTTGTGAAGAAGTGAAATATAAAATATAAGTGAAAATTATAATTTATAAATTAATATGCCAATCCCAATATCCGAATCCAGGACTGTCTAGACTCGTGTTTTTGATTTAATCCTATCATTGGTAGGTTAGATCAATACCAATATATAAATTAAGGTTACGTCCTTTCTTATGTCTGAATTTTGGGTAGGCTTAATCAAATGAAATGGCTTTCTGATTAAACTATTAATCCTATTTAATGAATTTTGTATATTTTATTAAAGCTCTTAAACTAATTAGATTTTATATATAATATATGTAAATTACATAATATTTTATATAAAATTTGGAAATATAAATATCAATTAAACTTATCAGATATTTCAAATTTTTATAAAAAGATTATCATTTAAAACAATTAAAAAAATACAAAACTCTAGCCCTCACCTGCCCAACCTCTAACCCACCCACCCTCCAAGATGGAACTGTCGATGGCCTGGATCTAGCGAACCCCGGCTACTGGTTGCCTGGGTTCCATCATGGGGTGGGTGGGTTAGGGCCAGGATTTTGTATTTTTTTAGTTATAATAATAGATGTAGGGTTGAATCACGGTCCGAGTTACTCTACATCAAAATCCTATCAATCTTTGCCTCCTAATTCCAGCAAAACAATGGTTACACATCGGGGAGGGGGGTTACTGACTGAATCTCCTCTAGTTCTTAAGTCCGAAAGCTGCTCATAGATTATACTTTAAACAAAGAGAATTCCAGAGAAGGATGTGGATGAGATTGTAAAATTAGGGTTTCTTAGTATACCATGGGTGTATTTATACCTTTAGGAATAAGATTTCGTCTTGTTAGGATACCCCTTGATTTGGGGGATTGGAGTTTATGTGCATGGTAACTCTTTATTCCATATATTAACAATTTTTAAATTGCCCATCGATGGAGTGCGTCGTCCCCCCGTTGATGTCATCATCATCTGCGTAGACAAAGTTTTAGGCCCTAACTAACGACGTATTTCTAAATGTGTTGATGGGATGGACGTTGATGGCAACGATGCCATCTGCGTCTCAATTGATAAACTGCTCGATTGCCAACCATTTGGCTACGTCAACTGCATGGCCTAAATTGGTGGAAGTTATAAGACCATGCGTGTGGACTTATCCTCTCAGTTAACAAGACCATTTGAACCCAAAAAGCAAGATTGACTAGGCCTCTTAAATGCACGAAAATAGAGAGGAGTTACAACTAGCCTATCACCGATCTGTAATCAGTGCTGGATTCAAAATCTATCGATGAAAGACAATTTTGCTCCCCAAAATATCTATAAATAGAGGCCTCATATCAACATGAAAAAAAGAAAATCTCCAACATAACAACTCTTACTCTCTAAGAGTCAATCAAGCATATAATGCCAGCAACCACTTGCTTCTAAGCTCCAAAACGGGGACTTCGCACTCATTTTGGATGATCATAGCTTATGGTGACTTGCACCTTATTAGTTTTTTCCAATGAATCTATAGTTTGTAGTAGGATAGGACTTTGGCGATTTAAACACTGTTTACGTAGCAATCGCAGTAGATTAATGTGTATTCCGACTGTTGCCCAATAAATCGTTCCATTGTTAATATATTTGTTGGTTACAATTGCAACACAAACACACACACATCGATCACATGACCATCACTGATTCAAGGGTAGTGTGATACAACCCCATATAGAAACTTAATAGATATTAGATTATCCAAAGTCCTGCGGACATGTAGGAATTAAGAACCATCAAGGAGCAATAATTTGGATTGCTCCACCAGTCGCTTAACTTAGTTAGGTTACAAATAGGTACACTACTTGGCAATCAAATTTCGTTAGTTAAGTTGTACGTTGATCGTCAAGCGTACTGGCATGCCCTCGCTCTATATCTCTATCTCTTGATCGTCTATAGGATAAGAGAAATTTCCGACCAAACATGTTATCTGGCACGCCTAATGGGACTGTATCATTCAATTTTTGTCTTTCCGCCAGTTCTTTAGGGCTCAATTAAGCAGTTAGTTATCCCACTCTAAACCAACCAGCCAGTGGTCGAGATTTGATTATGACAAGGAGTACTCCAAGAAAGATACCCTTTGACCCCGCATCCAAGCATGGTGGTAACGGTATAAATGACCAACCAAATATTATCGACGTTGTACAAGTAGATGATTCAACCCACACGGTAAGAAGAATTGAAGGTTCCCAAGTAGCGTTGACTGATGTGGGAAGACTCGAGCGGATCGAGGCAACCGTAGATCGCATAACACATAACATAGACAACATCGTCGATGGTGTTAGGAGAACATTGAAGGATATAGCATCATGCTTCATTCAGACACTCTAACGAGGTCATCATCAAGTCTATCAAGAAACTAAACAATTCACTAGCTAGAAACAATGAAAGAGTGTCCGCATTAGCCATGGAAACTTTGGCCATAAGAGAGTCATTAAACATAAACCCTCGCGGGGAGGCCTTAGAGCATAAATGTTCGTGAATAGACGTGAATATAATTGTGAAACCCCAAAGAATTTTTGATGAGGGGTAACTTGGACAGCCTAGCAAGGTCGAAATTCACTAATCTCGATCTCATGAGCATAAATTCGAGCCCAAAGCTCAAGAGTCCTACGCTGACTCTACAAAGGAAGCTTAGGGTCCAAAATCACTGTTGGGCCAAGCTCAGGCCCAGGCCCGTGGGCTGAGAAATACACACCTGTGGGCGGTTCACCTGATTCCAGATCTCAGCTATAAATACCCCAAGAATTTATGACGACGACACAACTTCCCAGGTGCTCTTCCTCCGAGGCTGCTGCTCGGAACTACTTAGGAAGTATAGTGTTGGCTTTCTTATATGTATTTCACCCTCTAGCTTGTACGGCATCCTATAATGCTCGGATAGGACTCTCGATACTTGTAATTTGTACTCAACCATTCTTAATACAATATTATTGATCTTTTATTTCTTTTCACATGCATTAGCAAGACATTTTACACCACTCAGATCGAACAAACGAAAACGCGTAAGATCAATTGGCGCCCACCGTGGGGCCTTATTCGAGTATTAGATCGAAATATGCCTACTACGAGGAGGAATACATATAACCGAGGAGAACCTTCCCATGCAGCAGGAGCGCAGAATTCGGTCAATAATGAGCCCGATAATCTGTCGCGTGCGGCTCAACAACCAGAGGTTCCACCGGTTGTACCGCAGGATAATGTTCCAATCCACACGACAGTTGGAGATCTAAGGTCCATCATAGGCACGATGTGTAGGGAATTTCTGAACGGGGAAAGGCCTGATCAATCGCCTGTAGATCAGCCAGCAGTTCATGGGAGACCTGAAATAGTATCATGCGTTGTTCGCCGTTTTGTCAAGAAATACGCGAAGCTCGAAACGCGGAAACAATACCGACCAGGCTGCCACGGTATAACGGGACTACCGACCCCGGGGAACACATCAACAGCTTTATTAATGTGATGAACTTATACGGACATTCTGAGGACTTTTGTTGCAAAATCATGGTTACTACCTTTGAGGGAATTGCCCTCGACTGGTTCGGGAAGTTGCCACCTAACTCCATATTTTCCTTCGAGGAATTTTGCGATAAATTAAAACACCAATTTGCTAGTCAAAGGAAACCGAGGTTACCGGCAAATCATTTGGGAACCGTAAAACAATAGGAAGGAGAAACTTTGAGACAATGGTTAGCGAGGTTCAGTAAACTTCTCAAAGTTGACACTCCGCAAATCGAATATCTGTCCTCATTAATGTTCGAACTAACAAGAAGCACTCAGTTCGGAAACGCCTTATGCAGAAAACAACCGAAATCCTTTGAGCGAATTATGGAGATCGCTGAGAAATACATGATTCAGGAAGAGATGAATAAGTTAAAAAGTTCGCATACTGTGAAACTTCCTCTTAACAAGAAACAAGATCGGGCTCCTATCCCAAAGCCCAGTGATTACGGAGGATCGACCAGGGGGTCTGTTTGGCAACGAATTAACACTTATAAACCACATATGCCGCCACAAGGGTCGAACTCCTATGGACCTCCCTATGAACGAGCTCGACCTCCAAGACCGGGAAAAATCCAGTTTACCGAACTTAACAGTTCAAAGGAAGAGGTGTTAACTGTGTTAGAAGAAGGAAATTTGATTCCCGAGGCTCAAAGGATCACTAAAGCTAGGCCAGGTGCATTGGGTTACGACCAATACTGTCGATACCACCGGGCTCGGGGGCACAACACCGAAAACTGTTACCAACTGAAAGTCGAGATAGAAAAACTAATTGCACAAGGAAAACTCAAAGAATTTGTCAAAGGATGTAACTATAACAATCGTTATAGGTCCAGGAGCCCACGAAAGTTTAATACTCAACAGAAGCAGGGTCGAAATCAGACGGAAGAGCGGTCAAACGGAGTGATAAACATGATTGCTGGCGGACCAGCAGGAGGAGATAGCAGAAATGCTAGAAAAAGAACGTTGAGATCGATAAGGACGGGGTTCTCTACAAAGAGGGAAATTCTATCCTTGGAGTTTCCCTCCATGGAAAATCAATTCATAAGTTTCAGTGAGGCCGATCGACCTTCGGATGTCAATTGGGATGTAAATGAAGATGATCCGGATTTTTCCATGGTATTGACATTGAAGATTGCTAATTTTGAGGTCAAGAGAGTACTGGTCGATAATGGAAGCTCGACAAACATTATCGCTTCGGAAGCTCTCACAAGGATGAATCTTTGTCACCTGCATCTGGATCGAGTAACCACTCCTTTGGTTGGTTTTGGAGGATCGGAGATCGTCCCGCTTGGGACCATACTTTTGAGCACGACCCTAGGAAGCAAGCCAAAGAATGTAACAAGAATGATCAAATTCCTAGTGGTAAATACGTCGTTCGCTTACAATGCCATATTAGGGAGACCAGCTCTAAATATCTTCAAAGCAGTTGTATCTACCTATCACCAACAAATAAAGTTCCCAACCGAGGGAGGAGTAGGAGAAATGAGGAACGACCAATACATGGCCTGGGAATGTTATAATTCATCTTTAAGTATTAAAAAGAAAGTGGAGCCCGAGCTCCCGATTAAGAGGAAAATAGCTGAATTGGAGTCTGGCGAAAAATCACCAATTCCCGACTACGAGAAGTTACAAGGAAAGAAAGGGAAAAATGTCGACATGAGTGTGCAAGCACCTGGCCACAAAAAAGTAACTTTAGTTCCGGGATCCCCTGAGAAATTCACCAAAATTGGAACGGAGTTAAGCGAGGGCATGGAAACCATGCTCGTTGAATTTTTACAGAAAAATGTGGACGTTTTTGCCTGGAGCTCAGATGATATAGTTGGAATCGATCCGTGGGTAATAACACATTCATTGAACATCGATCCGAAGGCAAAACCTGTAAGGCAAAAGAAGCGCAATCATGGTCGCGAAAAGGACAAAATAATCAATGCAGAGGTCGATAGATTGCTAGCAGCGGGCCAGATCAGGGAAATAAAGTTCACAGAGTGGTTGTGTAATGTGGTCCTAGTTTCTAAGGGCGAAAAGGTTGAAAACAAATGGAGAATGTGTAATGACTTTACAGACCTAAACAAACTATGCCCAAGAGATCCTTATCCATTACCTCGGATCGATATGCTTGTAGATTCCACCGCGGGGTTTGTATTTTTTAGTATGATGGATGCTTTCCAAGGATTTTATCAGATTTTTATGAATGAAAGAGACCAGGATAAAACAGCGTTCATCACCGAGCGAGGAGTCTACTGCTTCATTGTCATGCCTTTTGGCTTGAGGAATGCAGGCGCAACCTAACAAAGTTTAGTCAATATGATGTTTAAAGACTTGATAGGGGAGATCATGGAAGTTTATGTAGATGACATGCTCGTAAAGAGTATGACGGAGGAGGACCACATCAACCATCTTGATCGATGTTTTGGAATTTTAAGGAAATATGGAATGAAGTTGAATCCTGCCAAGTGCACTTTTGGTGTGCGATCAGGAAATTTCCTCGGATATCTCGTCCACGAAAGAGGCATCGAAGCCAATCCCGAGAAAATTCGAGCAATTACTGATCTACACCCACCAAGAAAGCTCTCAGATGTCCAAAGCCTGATTGGGAAGATTATTTCGTTGAATAGATTCATCTCACGATCTGCTGACAAGAGTTTACCATTCTTCAAACTGTTGCGTAAATCTAAGAACTTTGAGTGGAATGCAGAATGTGACAAAGCTTTCGAAGACCTGAAAGCATACTTAACCTCACCACCAATGTTAGCCAAGCCATCCGAGGGAGAACCTCTATATTTATACATAGCCGTGTCGGAAGAGGCTATTAGCTCGGTTTTGGTAAAGCTCGATAAGTCTGAGCATAAACCAGTTTATTATTTGAGCAAGTTATTGCAGGGTGCTGAGAAAAATTACATGGAGATTGAGAAATTCGCGCTTGCCTTGGTGGTAGCTGCGCGAAGGTTAAGGCCTTATTTTTAGACATACAAGATCGTCGTCTTAACGAATCAACCTCTAAGACAGGTCCTATCGAAGCCAGAAGCATCAGGCAGATTGATAAAATGGGCGGTCGAGCTGGGTCAGTTCGAGATTGAATATCAACCGCGAGTCGCCATAAAGGCCCAGATATTGACTGACTTCGTGGTCGAATCAACAGGCATATCGAGTGTAGAAGAAGGAGCAATCTCCGAGGTAAGAATGGTCGAAAAAGCCGAAGATCAGGTCTGGCTGATGCACGTGGATGGTTCCTCGACCAGGGAAGGAGGTGGAGCAGGAATTCATTTTCAAGGACCAAATGGTGAAGACTTGAGTTATGCTATCACTTTGGACTTCGTCGTTACAAACAACGAAGCGGAATATGAAGCCCTGATCGCTGGATTAGAAATGGCCACAAAGGCAAAGGTAAAATCAATTGTTGTGTTAACAGATTCTGAACTCGTTCATAGACAGGTGAAAGGCACTTACGAGGCCAGGGAGTTCAATATGATCAAATATTTGAACAAGACAAAGAAGTTGATCTCTGAATTCGACAAGTTTGATATTCAACATATACCAAGGGAGGAAAATATGTGGGCAGATCTATTATCGAAGTTCACAGGACTTGCCGATGGAAAGAATGAAAGGATAATCACATGGCTATTATCGAATACGTCTGCTATCGAACTGGATGTGACTCCCTCAGTCGATATCATTGAAATCGATGAGCCTAGGATTTCTTAGATCGACCCTCTTATTGCCTATCTCAAAAAAGGAAAGCTTCCAGAAAACTCAAACGAAGCTCGAATGATCAAATACCGAGCACCATCGTTCACTCTAGTTGATAATCAACTCTATAAAAGATCTTCTTCTGGAATTTTATTGAAATGTATCTCCGAAGTGCACTATAATGCTATTTTAAAGAAGTTCATGAGGGAGAGGCATGAAGTCATTGCGGTGCTCGGGCATTAGCTCTTAAATGTTCAAGGTTCGGGATTCCCAGGATCTTAATATCTGATAACGGAACGCAATTCGCCGGGAAAAGAATCACGGAATGGTGCGAAAAATTCGGAATACAGCAGAATTTCGCATCAGTGGGGCAACCTCAAGCTAATGGACAAACTGAAGTCGTGAACAGAGAGATCGTTCGATCTCTAGAAAAACGTCTATCTGAGGCAAAAGGAAAATGGCTCGACGAACTGCCAGGGGTTTTGTGGGCCAATAGGACTACTGTTAAAGCTGCGACGGGAGAAACTCCATTCAGTCTGGTTTATGGGTCGGAAGTTGTTATTCCAGTCGAGAATCTCGTGCCTTCTCCCAGGGTCGAATTTTATGATCCCGAGGAAAACCGATCTCTAAGGGAAATGGAAGTTGATCACGCAGATGGTCGAAGGGACCGAGCAAAGTTGAAAATTCAATCCACCAAGTCTAGCATGGAAAAATCTTATAATCGAAACGTTCGAATCCGAACATTCAAAGAGGGAGATTTAGTGCTCAAGAAAGTGGAAGTGTCGAAGCATGTCGGAAAACTTCAACCTAATTGGGATGGCCCCTTTGTGGTCGTTGAGGTTGGAAAGAAAGGTTCTTACAAAATTGCTCATCCTAATGGAGAGGTCCTACCTCGAGCGTGGAATGCTGTTAATTTGAGAAGATATTATGGAAGATGAAGATGGATAGTTAAAATTCTAGACTATTACCATTTAGTCATCTCGTTCTGTTTCTTTGTTTCTCGTGATTAAGAAAACTATCTGTTCAATGAAAGTTTATTTCGGTTGAGTTATTTATTCAATGAAAGTTCATTTCGCCAAAATTATTATTTATTCGTCATATTCTGAATATTCTCGATCTATATTCATCTATTATCAATCTCTGTTGTTCTCCATCAACTATTAAACGGGTGAAAGCTATTGCTACGACCCTCGAAAATCAACCAAGGGTGAAAGCCGTTGCTACGCCCCTTGGATCGAAAAATTGGGTGACGACCCTCGGGCTAAAAATGCTCTGAAACGACTAAGGGTGAAAGCCGTTGCTACGCCCCTTAGATTCGAAATTATTAAATGGGTGAAAGCTGTTGCTACGACCCTCGGGCTAAAAATGCTCTGAAACGACTAAGGGTGAAAGTCGTTGCTACGCCCCTTAGATTCGAAATTATTAAATGGGTGAAAGCTGTTGCTACGACCCTCGGGCTAAAAATGCTCTGAAACGACTAAGGGTGAAAGCCGTTGCTACGCCCCTTAGATTCGAAATTATTAAATGGGTGAAAGCCGTTGCTACGCCCCTTAGATTCGAAATTATTAAATGGGTGAAAGTTGTTGCTACGACCCTCGGGCTAAAAATGCTCTGAAACGACTAAGGGTGAAAGCCGTTGCAACGCCCCTTAGATCAAAATTATAATCAGGATCGATCGAAAATCTGTCACTTCCCTTCTACGCGATCATTGAATTAAAAGGTAAGGATATTATTCGAGCTAAGGAAAATATTCTTTCGAACTTGGGGAACCCCTAAGAATTCTGCGTTCAACAAAGGTAGTATTATTTCAAAGTTGTTCCTATGAAGCTACAAGACCGTGAATCATTAGGTGATGGGGATAAAAGTTCATTTCCGTTAAGGTTTTCGACTTGCCTCATAAGTTAACGAAATCATGGAACGACAAAATGACTGAGGATCGAAATCAGGATCCGTTAAAGTAAAGATAGAACAAGAGAAGTATAAAGATAAACAGTTGCATTTATAAGTTGTTCGAACAATTACAAATGATTCATCGAAATAAGAGATCAAGATACAACAAGAAAATTCGAACTCAGAAACGTTACATTTGTTCCTATCCTACTACAAATGCTACAAATAAGCTAGAGGTCTTCGAAGCCAAATGAGGAAAAACAAGGGAACAAGATTGGAGCTTGCCTCTCGGACTCGTAGCAAATCCAAAACCTTCGTCCATAAACCAGCGGCGAGTAAACAGTTTTCCAGCATTCTTGCTACCGGACCCCCGCTAGCTCTCTAAGACTATCATCCAGTCAAGGGAAGATGGAAGTATATCCAATTAGATAGTAATCCACTAACCGACCGGATGAAGCGACAGGATATCGGAATTCTAACCCATCTCATGAGAGATGACTCCAAAGAAGCAGGTCGCCTGCCGGTACCCTAGTCGCAATCCTTTTCGCCTGTCGATACCCTAGTCGAACTTGTTTCCCATATAGGGACGCTGAGGAGGTCGAGAAAGAAAGTTCGAATTCGAATCTCGAACACTTTAATCGCAGAGATCAAATGGAACATGGAGTCGATCGATGGGAGTAAAAACAAAACCATGCTGATCGAACGAAACATTTACAGACAAGTAAAAATTTGAAGGTAATTTTGGAACTATATATAGGGGAAGGAATTTAGCATCAACGGTATAGATCTGGTGGGATGAACGGCCACGATACGAGCATTAAACGCTCTGCCCGTCCCACTTCCCAAAAAAAAAAGGAAAAAAAAAAGTGAGAAGAGAGAGAGGAGGGAAGAAAGAACAACATTTCGACAATATTACCGTTACAACAAGATTATGTTACAACAAAGAAAAATCTTAGCAGGCTTATGATACAACGAAGGAAAATCTTAATACAACTAAACGAAAATATTCTCGGAAAGGATTTTTCAAACTTCAGCACTGCGATCAGCATACCCGCGGGTATAAGCTTCCCTCTCCCGAAGCTCGGAATTTTTCTTCTCACGTTCATAGATATCTTTGAATCTCTCTAATTCCGAGCTCAATTTGTCCTGAGACAGTTTCTCCTTAAAAAATCTATTAGCTTCCAGTGCGCGATCCAGCTCAACCTTCTTCCTGGCCAGCTCGAGAATAATGGTAGCTCGTTGTTCGATCTCACGCTTTGCCAACGCATAGAGCCCAGAATACTCTTCGCCAGCCTAAACTTATAAGAAGACATATCAAGGCTAAAAATAAAGAAACTAGAAAACCAGGATAAGGAAATTAGCAAGAATTACCCGGGCAAGAAAATCCGACCCAGACTGAAACAAGAACGAAAAATATTCTCCTGATGATAGAATTGCCTCGGAGATAGAGATATTGGCCCGAAGAAGGCTCAGATCGGATTTCTCATGTGATACTTTATCGAAATGAATTATGTCCCTCTTAAAGGGAGAAACGCCAGAAGGAAACAATAAATTGAAAGACTCAGCAACCTTCGAAGGCGTGGACCGAACAGAAAAAGATGGGCGCACAGATTCATCCTCCCCAAAGGAAACCTTTTTAATTTTCTCGTTTGAGCCCTTGGTTTTCAAGCATGAAGATAGGGCGACAGTCGAAGATTTACCTCCTCCGTGGAAGATCAGCTCGTCGGAAGTAATGGACTTAACCGGAGCTTGTCTCTTTTTCTTTATATTTCTACCATCATTGGGTTTGGGGAAAGGCACGGAAGGAATTACAGCGACGTTCAAATTTTCATTCATCTCTTGGTTTTCGGATAATTATTCGACCGTAACAATTTCCCAAAGCTCCGATCACTGTGTATGATGTTATCGTAAAGACAAGGTAAAATGGCCTTAGTATTTATAAGAGACGCGACATCATGCGAGTTACAATCATTGGTAAATCACCACTCCCAAGAAAGTTTCGATGACGCAACCAAGTATGCAAGAATGACGTTATAAAGTTCAACAAAATGGTCAAACTAGCAGTAAATTAAACATGGCACTAAAAGAAAAGTGTAAATTCAAGCATCCACCAAATAGAAAAAGGCAGGAGACTATAAAAACAAATTTGCAATTACAATAATTCGCCAAGTAAATCCTATTACATGGTAATCTTTAACGGCTGGATTCCTTCACGCCAGAACCATGGTCCGATCTCTCTTGCTCTTTCCCTTCACTAGAATCGCCTTCCGAGCTATCAGAATCATCACTACTCGAGCTGCTTTCTTCTTCATCATTACTTTGCATATCAGCTGCAGATTTACTCGAGTTGAAAGACGGAGTGCCTTGCTCTCCCTGGTCGCGAGAATCCCCTTCAATATCTACATCTTCATCCTCAGATTGCGCTTCGAGCATATCAGGATTTGGCATCGGCACTCCAAATTCGTCAAGAAATGGAGCGAACTCATGATCGGCTAAGCCTTCGAGCTTGGGAGGAAGAGAAGAAGCCTTATAATTTTTCCCAAAAATGTTCTTATAAGGATCCATGTAAGGAAGATAATCATCAATGGTGCCTTGAATCCTTCCAGCCATGAGGAGCTGCTGAATTCCTTTATAATAGAAGGCTTGATTAACTTCGCCCGACCGCAAACGAACTAAGGCATCGAGAAAGGGTGACTTTAAAAATTCTCTTATGGCGGGAAGTCTGCCTTCTTCTCGGCCTCGAGCATGCGCCTGTTCGGATAATGCCTTAGCCTGCTCAAGATCCAATTTTAATTTGGTTACCTCTTCCTCGAGGGCTCTTTTTCCGTCAAGATCCTTCTTGGCTTCCTCGAGCTCCTTCTCGACCTCGGATAACTTGGTCGTAGTATCCCTCAACTGATCAGCCTTGGTAGCCTCTTCCCTCAGGATATTGTGAAGGGCATTCTGAGCCATCTGAGATTCCTCGTTTAACGTGGCCAGTCGGTAAGCTTGATGACTGAACAAGTCTCCGACCTAGAGAAGAAATTAAATATTATGGACGAAGCAAAGATTTTGGGGAAAAGTTAGTATTTGTAAAAAAAAAACTTATATACCTTTTGCAGAGCATAGGCATAATCACCCGCGATCTCAAAGTCATTTTTAAGAAACAGTGCGGTATTATCATCCTTAAATCTCCCGGCCATGAATATTCGAAGAGACTTATCCACTGCATGTTCCCCATCTGGGCCCAAATCGGACTCGATGGTTCCATTCTCCGGGAATCCAACAGCCCTTGGTCCTTGGAGATGGTCCTCTATGAAATCAGCCAGGTCTGGCTCGGAATGGCCTGCCCGGTATTGGATTGGACCCGGTCCTCGACCAAAAGGCTTCACCCTTCTAGAAGACTCGGGGGTATCGCTACTTCTCTTACGAGCCGTTCTCGCTTCCAGTATCTCCTGAGCTCGGACCTCTTGTAGGGTATAATGGCTGAATCCCGCCTCGTTCGGATTAGAAGAGCCAGTTGGAAAAACGGACCGAAGATCGAAAGCTCGAGATTGGGAAGTTCCCTCGGTCACAGAATGAGGTTGGGAAGTTCCCGCAATGGCAGTTTGGGGAAAAGTCACCATAGCGTTCGAAACCACAGCGGTATCGATCCCGGGAGCGGATTTTACTACCTTACGGGAAACTTTTGATTTTTTATGGCGAGGTCGACCCAGATTACCCTTCGAAAAGGAAACAACAACCGAACCAGCTATCGACGTTCGGAACTTATCAACGATCCCAGCTGTGAAATACATGGGAATTAGCTTTGATTACAGAAAGATAAATCAAAATGTATATGATAATTTAACATACCCAAAGTGGGAGGAGCAACAGCAGGGTTGACCTCCCCTTCGACCGTTCCAAGTTGCTCGGATGGATTGTTATTCGGAATGATCAGAGCCTTTCCATTGTTGATCTCAGGCACAGGAAAAGAGCACGAGCTGAGCCCAGCCAAACGCAAAACCGCTTCTTGAGACATCAAAGGAGTCTGATGAAGGTCGGTTCGAAGGGATTGCAGGAACTCATCCGAGATTTCATGGCCCATATTTCCCCTAAGACGTCGTCTGCCATAGATCCACGACTTTGCCCCAAGCCATATGTGTGGAATAGGCTCGGGATTATCCGCAGAAGGTGGAGAGTCTGGGCCACGAACGAAAAAGAACTCCTGTTTCCAGCCCTTTGAATTGCTACTAACGTTGGTCAATAAAATTGATATATTCGGCCTCTGAGAAAAATATACATAACCAGCGTTCGAAGCCGTGGAGGAGCTGATCTAGAAAATTCGCCAGAAATTTTGGAAAGCTGCCTTCTTTCCTTTAGCCTTCATCAGGACGCAAAAGGCTATTATAAGTCCAATCGAATTGGGCAGGATTTGAGAGGGAGTAAGCTTGGAAGCCTCCAAAATGCTGCGTATCAAAGGTGGGAAGGGAATACGTAAACCATAGAAGAACTGTTTAGCATAAAAAGCTTGACACCCTTCAGGAGGGTCAGTGACTCGCTGTTCGGGGGTCGGAATGACAATCGAATACCCGGTGCCAATATACTTGCCAAATTCTGCCTTCAATTCCTCTCGGTCTCTTTCAGTGTAGCGGCAAACGGTTTCATCTGCCCTATCCTCGGTCATATTCAGCCCCGCACAGGTCGACGGCTCTACCCAATTAAGGATTGTAACCACGACCCCGCCGCCTATGATATATTTCTTTTGCTCATTCTTCATTAAAGGAAGGTCGTCCTCCTCTTCGACTTCCTCATCAGAGACTGACACCTCACTCGAACTATCATCTCCATTGTCCTCTGATTCGTTATCCGATTCCCCTCCCTCTCTGTTGGAATCGGAATCGGGGCTCGGATTTTCCGCAAAGGTCGGTCGAATTTCTTCGATCTGCCTCTCCTCAGGACCACTCTCTCGGTTTTCCACTACTTGTGATTTGCCTTTCAGATCTACGGTGCCAGACATAGTGAATGTATGGAAACTGGTCGAAGAAATTGCTGAAATTCTTTTATCGATTTGTTCGCTCCGATCTAGGGTTTTCTTAGAAATTATGCAGATCAGCGGCCCACGATCAACATATATATAAAGGGACAAAATGGGAAATTGCAAACTAGTCCCCGAGTAACCGCGACGGTTGGACTCCCTCAAGGTGAATTCAAAATTATATTTCCAATAATTGCACGTATGACCCCTATACTTTTCGGAATCATGAACTGAAGTCCGACGTTTGGAAAGATATTTTTCTTGGATATCAATCCCATATTATCTCACCAACCCACGGATAACCAAGGTAACTTCAAGACGATGCCATTTTATCGTTTCCAAGATATGCACTCTTTTTCCCTAGCTCGGTTTTTATCCCAAAGGGTTTTTCCGAGTTAGGTTTTTAACGAGGCACATCCGAAACTTATCCTAAAATGGCTAGTCTCACCCCAGCGTTCGGAGCAATTTATACTTCTTCGAGCTTAAGCTCCTCTTTACGCTCGAGAAGTGGGGGAGTATTGATGAGGGGTAACTTGGATTCAACATTACTACAACCTAGCAAGGTCGAAATTCACCAATCTCGATCTCATGAGCATAAATTCGAGCCCAAAGCTCAAGAGTCCTACGCTGACTCTACAAAGGAAGCTTAGGGTCCAAAATCACTGTTGGGCCAAGCTCAGGCCCAGGCCCGTGGCTGAGAAATACACACCTGTGGGCGGTTCACCTGATTCCAGATCTCAGCTATAAATACCCCAAGCATTTATGACGACGACACAACTTCCCAGGTGCTCTTCCTCCGAGGCTGCTGCTCGGAACTACTTAGGAAGTATAGTGTTGGCTTTCTTATATGTATTTCACCCTCTAGCTTGTACGACATCCTATAATGCTCGGATAGGACTCTCGATACTTGTAATTTGTACTCAACCATTCTTAATACAATATTATTGATCTTTTATTTCTGTTCACATGCATTAGCACGGCATTTTACACCACTCAGATCGAACAAACGAAAACGCGTAAGATCAATTTTGGTCTAATTTTGTGTAAGTAGGTGATTTTTGTGTAATTAAATATTTCTTATATTTGAAATTTTATGAAATTAGGTATTACATAACATACATTATATCTTTACATTAAAATTTTAGTCCAAAACTTTAAATTAAACCATTATAATAATATATGGTATATATATATATATATATATATATATATATATACTTAACAAAGGGGGTTATTGTGCAATTTAACCTTTAGTAGTTCAACATCTCTGCGCCATTATCCATATGTCCATTGTTAGGGAAATTTATCCTCCACTTGGAGGTCATGCAGGAAGGGGGAAAAGATTGGGTTTTGACCAACCCATTCTATTTATACTTAACTCCTGTATAACACTTCTGCCTTCAATTAAACACAAAATCTGAGATTGAAGAAACATAGGGTTTAGGGAGAGGAAGTGACACCACCACCACCACCTTGCCGCCGCTGCGCCACCACTGTCACCACCACGGGTCAAGAAGAGATTAGTGTAGGAGGGGTTGTGAGAAGCTTATCTATTTCTATTTTCATGTTGTTAGGTAAAAATCTCTTAAAAGACTTAATTCTTTAAATTGTTAAGATTTTGTCTCAATATTGGGTTATATATTATGTATTTTACTTAAATTTCTTGCTTAGTTCAGATTGTGGATTAATTCTTATAAAATCATATCATTTTTCTTAAACTATGATAATTTTGGAAATTGAAGAAAAATTTGGAATTCATGTGAATTAGTTTAACATGTAGAAAGTAATCCCTCTTTTGTTTTAAAATCTCTGAATTTGGTTGTTTTTATTTTAAATAATTAAGTTATTTGTTGACTATTTGTTCCTAATTGTAGTCTTGTTGGAAAAATAAAGGAATTGAACATTGAAAGCTTAGAACACATTTTATTTTTTTGAGTTTTTAAGTGTTATTTTGCTATGAGTTTGTGAAATTGTTTTGATTATATGAAAATCAAGTTATCTCAAAAATTTTGTTAAATAAAAGTGAGGATTTTCTCTCTTTTTTCAACCAGAAATTTATTTTGGGCCGAACTCACTGCGTGTGCAGCTGACCTGCCACGCTGCACATAAGAAGCAAGCTAAAAAGCTTGCTGCATATGTGCAGCAAAATTGCCGCACATAGCAGCAAGACTTTTAGCTTCTTGCATGTGCAGGAAAACCTTTTCCATTTGCCTTTAATGGCCTTGCTGCACATAGGCAGCAATCTTTAAGCTTTAAGCTTGCTTGCTTTAACCTTTAATGGATACATAGGCTGCAAGCTTTAAGCTTGCTGCCTAAGCAACCTGGCCCCTTTGGATCAAGGGGTATTCTCGATTGGCCCAAAACTTTGGGTCAATTGATATTGTCCACCCCTTCATTATTTCGACAAAATTTTATGTGTTGAACACTTTAAAAGATAAATATTTTTATATGAGAAATAAATTATAACTTGAGTGATTGAAAATGTTTGGGTTTGTAAGGACTTTATGGTCCAAGTTTCAAGTTATGGTGCGTAATTGTCTAAGTTTACATACGTGTATTCGAACAGGTTCTGGAGATGCCCCTTATTCCGACTTTTCGAAACCTAATTAAGACAAAACAGGTGAGTGCTGGAATGTGAAGTTTGTGGTCCGGGTCGGTTGTATTTATATATTTCATATTGCGAATTAAGTTGGTTCACTAGAATAAATTTTTTAATCATAAGTATGTTGTGAGTTTGAATAAGAGATAAATTCATGCATTTAAGGTCGAAAGGAATGCATATTACCGCGCATGTTTATAGAAATTATTATGTTTGTTTGTCATATCTATTTTTTTGTGGGTCCAATTATTTGGTTGACGGTAGATCAGCGACAATCTTGGTAGATGAGGTCTACGAGCTTGCCCTGATTTTACTTGCAACCCGACTCACGAGCCAAGTATGGAGATATACTTGGTCCGTGAAGTCAAATTTCTGAGCAAAGGCACTGCCAATGCATCTGTCTGTCTAAGGTCGCTCCTTACTGGTGTGTTTGATTTATCTGTGTGGAGGGTAAGAGGAGTCAAAAGTCAGTAAATCAGGTACATGCAATTATTTTAAATGATTATGTCGTTTACTCTATTAATATCTAAATTTCATTGGTTATATTATATGTGTACAATTTAAATTTGCTTGCATCATTCGTTATATGTCTTGAGCACCCAGCCTCACTAACTTGATCAATCAACTTATGTGTTCTATGTTCGAAATTTTTAGTTACAGGTTTCACAGGAGTCGGTAGTACGTGTCATGATTAGATCACCTCAAATTTTGCTAAACCGCGGCTACTATTTGTATTGAAGTCTTTTATTATATGTCTATATCTAAGATATTTTGAACTGAACCATGAACACATTTATTGTATATAACCTATAACTTATGTATTTATTATCAATTATTGTTTGTTCGTCACTGCTTGTCGTAACCTGTGTTGTAAATTTGATTTCATATTTTGGGTTCGTTTTAAATTCCTTGTCGTACCGTTCACGTGTTCGGACTCGGGATTGACCCATTTTGAGATCCAAACTCGAGGACTCGGACTGTTACAAATGGTATCAGAGCCTAGGAGTAGAAGCCAGGTTAGATCCTGGAAGTCTAGTGTCGTGTCTACATAAGTCTACCTTCATTATTGAACTTGCATTATTGATTATGTTGTCTTACCTTTCTCGATTGTGATAGGATATGGCAAGTGATGGAAGCTACAATACCTCGGGTTTTGGACAGCCAAACGGTCAGGCAGGAGAAAGTGGGGACAGGATCATTGGTCGAGTTGACTCACCCCCTCATCCTATAATGTATCAGAGGGCACGCCCACATCAGATGTATACTCCACCATCTCTACGGGGTGGATTAGGTGGTCCGCGAGAGCTCTCCAAGGTTCCTACCATAATCGGGTGGTACATACCCGGGAGCAGGATCGAGATCGTTATTTTCGTCATTCCGTTGTTGGAGAGATCAAGGAACGAGAGTTTGATGAGGCGACTAGGACCGTTTGTACCGAGAATCGGAAGCTACGGGAAGAGTTAGGAAATGTTCTGAGGACAGAGATCGTTGAGCGGTGAGGGACGTCCTAGTTCGTGATCGCCTTAGGGCCCTTGTTCATGTGCTTTCGGATAATACTGAAGAGGATGATTCGATGGAGAATGAACACTCGGAAGAGGGGGATGACTGAGGGTTGCACTTAGGATCGTGATTTAGATTATGTGTGTTCTTTGTAGTTGGCAATGGTGGCATTAGACTTATTTCATGTTCTTCGTATCTAGGACTTCTTTGCCGTTGTTTCTCTATTTCTGTATCCTCGTTTTATGTATGTTGTTGTGAGACTATGCTACATGTTTTCTATTACACGTGTTATGTAGTTGCGTTTTATTAATATGAATTGTATGTTTCTTAGACTAAGATATTTATTGCACTTAATATTCTTGTTAAGATGTTTTAATCATTTCTTGTTCTTATTATTGAGCCATTGACTCAACATATACGTGTGATCAGATGGCAGGTAATTCGAAAGATATTCAGTCGCCCCGACAAACACCCCATGGACAATCATCGGGGACACCAATACCCCCCGTGTCGAGCCAAGTTAAACTAATCATCTTTGTCTTGGGGGAATTCTCTCGGTCATTGCAAAATAATACTCATAAACCATCATCCCCCCTTACACCTAACTTTGATGAACTTCGGTTGTTCTTTGAATATGTTAATTTTCCTACCAAATGTTAAACCACAATGAAAAATTGCAAACTTTATGTCAAAATGCTCAAACCAATATGAAAGAAAATTCATATCACTAATACCATAACCTGTACAGAAACAAATATCCATAAACATATCAAAAAGCATAAATGTATATCAATACAACTAAAACGAACTCCCACTAGGAAAACGCATCTTAAAGTCCAATGACACAAATTTGAGCAACATGCTCAAGAAATACCTTAGGCTGTAAGCCTTGGTAAATGGTTCAGCTATATTGGAGTTTGTGCTGATGTGCTCTATAGATACTTGAGCATTTTGAACCCTTTCATTTACAACCAAGTACTTTATGTTAATGTAGTTAGACTTTGATGAACTTCGGTTGTTCTTTGTATATGACTCGGCAGCCATATTGTCACAGTTGATCCTAAGTGGTTTTTGAATGCTATCAACCACTTGCAACCCAGTGACCAAATTTCTGAGCCATATAACTTGGTTGGATGCTTCAAAGCAAGACACAAATTCGACCTCCATGGTCGAGGAAGCTATTAGTGTTTGTTTGACACTTTTCCACGAAATAGCTCCTCCAGCTAGCATGAAGATATATCCTGATGTTGATTTCTTACTATCAAGACATCCAGCAAAGTCTGAATCGGAGTACCCCACGATCTCCAAGTGATCTTATCTCCGATAAGCGAGCTTAGAATCCTTAGTTCTTTGCAAGTATCTTAGTACCCATTTCATCACTTTCCAGTGATGCATTCCCGGGTTACTCAAATATCTGCCCAACATCCCAACTATGTACGCAATATCCAGATGCGTACATACTTGTGCATACATGAGACTCCCAACTGAAGAGAATGGGATCGTCTCCATTTCCTTTTCTCAAGATCCAGTTTAGGACATTGGAGCAAGCTGGATTTGTCGTCTTTGATGACAGGTGTATCTCCTGGTGCACAGTTTTGCATGCCAAAACGACATAGCACCTTATCGATATAAGCCCTCTGAGATAGTCCAAGTATACCTTTAGATCGATCACGATCGATTTGTATACCCAAAACAAATGAAGCATTACCAAGATCTTTCATTTCAAATTTACTTGATAGAAATTTCTTGGTATCATGCAATAGACCCATATCACTGCTTGCTAGCAGAATATCATCTACGTATAGCACTAGAATAATGAATTTGCTCCCACTGATCTTGAGATATATGCACTGATCGATGACATTCTCCTTAAAACTGTAAGAAGTGATAACGTCATCAAATTTCTGGTACCATTGGCGGGATGCATGTTTTAAGCCATAAATGGACTTCTTTAACTTGCATACAAGGTGCTTTGAGTCTGAGAAACCCGAGTTCTCTGGTTGTACCATGTAAATTGTTTCTTCAACGTTTCCATTGAGAAACGCAGTTTTTACGTCCATTTGATGTAGCTCTAGATCAAAATGAGCTACTAGTGCCATGATAATCCTTAGGGAATCCTTTGTTGAGACAGGTGAAAAAGTCTCTTTGAAATCGATTCCTTCTTTCTGAGTAAATCCATTGGCTACTAGACGAGCTTTATACCTTTCGATGTTACCATTTGCATCCCGTTTGGTTTTAAATATCCATTTACAACCAATTGATCTTGCATTTTTTGGTAACTAGACAAGGTCCCAAACATCATTATTCGCCATGGATTTCAACTCTTCTTTCATGGCTGCGATCCATTTAAGAGAGTTTGAACATGATATGGCTTCATTGAATGAGGATGGATCACTTTCCGACCCCAAGTCATAATCATATTCTTGAAGATAGATCTCATAATCATTAGAGATGGCACTCATTCTTTCTCTAGTGGATTGCCTAATTGGCTCTATAGGTTGAGATTGCTGATTTTGTATCTCCTTGGGAACTTCCTCTAAAGGTTGAGGTTGTTCTTGAAACTCTACGGGAGAACGTTGTGGAACTACAATAGGGTCAATTATGTTAACCTGATTTACGTGTTGAAGAATGACATGGATGGATACCTGATCATTCTCACTCGTAACTGGAGTAGGAATGTTTACACATTCATGTTCAAACTTAATATCATTACTCCGACTGGTCCTACTGTAATCAACATCCTCAATTTATCATTCCCTGTTTCGAAGAAGGATCCTTTTGAGGGATCAAAGAACTTATAACCCCTTGATCTTTTCGAGTATCCCACAAAATAGCAGCTAACCATTATTGAGTCCAACGTTGGCTCTTTAGGCCTATAAGGTTTGGCTTCTGCTGGACAACCCCAGACATGCAAGTGCTTAATACTAGGCTTCTTGTTCGTCCACATCTCATATGGGGTTTTAGCTACTGCTTTACTAGGGACTCGATTTAGGATATAAACTGGGGTTTTTAATGCCTCACCCCAAAGTGACTCAGGTAGAGAAGAATGGCTAATCATACTTCTCACCATATCTTTAAGTGCTCGATTTCGTCTCTCAGCCACACCATTTTGACTTCGAGTCCCTAGCATGGTGTATTGAGGGACGATACCGCACTCAGCCAGGTAATGGCAAAAGGCCCTTAACGTTGTTCCCCTGATCCATCATTTCTGCCATATTATTCACCACCACGGTCAGATTTGACAGCCTTTATTTTCTTGCCTAATTGATTTTCATCTTCAGCTTTGAAAGTTTGGAACATATCTAGTGATTCAGACTTCTCATGTATTAAATAGAGATAACCATACCGAGAGTAGTCATCTATGAAACTAATAAAGTACCGCTGCCCATTCCAAGAAGCTTTAGGGAATGGACCACAGATGTCCGTATGAACCAGTTCTAAAGGTTAACTACTTCGATATGCACCTTTATTACGTTTGTTTGTTTGTTTTCCCTTGATACACTCAATACAGATTTTAAAGTATGTTGTATCTAGGGGATCAAGAATTCCTTCTGGCACAAGTCTTTAAATTAGAAATATGACCTAATCGTTTGTGCCATAACATGCACGAATTTTCCTTGTTTAATCTACGCTTAGTACCTAAACTTGAATGCAGATTTTCATGATTAATAGTTAAGATGTCTAATTTATATAGCTTGTCAATTAAAGTACCGGTACCAACAATATTAGAATTTAAAGACACACTGAAGGTCCCATTTCCAAAAGAACAAGACTAACCATATTTGTCCAAGCAAGAAACAGAAATTAAGTTCTGCTTAAATGACGGTACAATAAAAGTGTCTTCCAAATCTAAATAAAAACATGTACATAATTGCAACCTAACTACACCTACAGCTACTACTTCAGCCTTGTTCCCGTTGCCCACATAGATGTATCTTTCACATCAATTGGCTTCCGGTAACTTAGGCAATCCTGCAATGTGACACTTATGTGAGTAGGGTATCTATCCATCAAGTGTCACTAGGTAACATAGAAAGATTAACTTCATAACAAAATAAATTGAGAAGTTTACTTTTTTTACACGCCATCCAGCGTTTTCGGAACAGTCTTTCTTGAGGTGTCCAGCCTTTCTACAAAAGAAACAGGTTAAGCCCTGATCCTGTTTTTTCTGTTCCTTATGCTGAGATGTTCCAGGGTCTGCAATTTTTTTTCCCTTATCCTTCCTCTTCTTTTTCTTGGCATTTCCATTGGAGGCAGATGCCAAATAAGCACTTTGAGTCTTCTCTTGCTTTAGTCTCTCCTCCTCTTGCACACACTGAGTAATAAGCTCATTGAGAGTCCACTTTTCCCTTTGAGTATTGTAGGAAATCTTGAAGGGAATGAAGTGTGCGGGAAGGGAGATCAAAATGAGATGCAAGAGTATGTCTTCCGACATATCCAACCTGAGTGCTCTCAGCCTAGTCACAAGATTGGACATTTCCATAATGTACTCACGAGTATTTCCTTTGCCCTTATACTTCATGGAGGTGCGCTTACTAAGTATAGTGCTCGTCTCCACCTTTTCACTTGCAATGAAACGGTCTGTAAGTTGCTTAAGGAAATCTTTGGCAATTGCTTCCTCGGATATCCCACCCCTTATGGATTCCGGAATTGAGTGCTTCATGATCATTAGACTCATGCGATTTGTTTGCTCCCACTTCGCGTATGCAGCCTTTTCCTCATCAGTACTTTCATCGGTCAAGTCTACATGGCAATCAAACCTAAGTGCATGGTCCATATCCATGACGCCAAGCACTATCATAATGTGCTCTTCCCATTTCCCAAAGTTGGTGCCATTAAGCACCGGGATGTTGTTTAAATTAACAACCACAACATATACTATAATAACAAGGAATCACACAATAAAACACAAGTTAATACATAATAAATGTGTGCATAATCTTAAACATATAATTAAACATCCTCAATTGGTGGGCCCATAAACAAGATACCCAACACGACATTATTATTTAGTCTTTGAACATTAACAACAATTCGTAAATGGTACTCTCTAACCAAAATAGTACTAGAATATGCTTAAATAAAAAACCGGCCTAGTATCATGCCTTTCTTTGGACCGATATAACACACGCATGGTATATAACATATAATTTGCATATTTTAGACGGACATCATCCGGTCAAAACAATCCTCCTTTGGGTTGATTGTTCCACATGGATAACCCATGTTACCTCGTGAAAACACAATTAATTTTAACAAATGGAGGTTGCTTTGGCTACATATTTGTTCAATCAATTGAGTTAAACTAGGAACAAGAAAAGAAATTCCCTTAACAAAAATAAAATTTCAGTTCTTTTTTATGGTCATCCAAACAGGGCCTTATGAATAGTGCTAGTCCTGCTCAGGATCAGTCCCAACCAGAAACAGACCAATTCAGGTTCATATTAAACCAAATAGGATCAGTTTAGATCAAGTTCATAATAGATTCAGATCCAGTCCAGGCTAGAGAAAACCCAACTACGACCAGACCAAACTGAAACGGATCATCTTAAACCCAGATTCAGACGAAATTGGATCGGGTTTAAGCCATATAAATCGAATCGAAAATAACCAGACGGGACCGAAACCGAACCCAATCCGAATTGGATCTGAACCTAAATGAACCAGATAAAAAACCCGTCTCATACCACATTGTCCGGGTCTGATCCGAATCGACCCGAAACTTTATCTTCTTGACCCGGTTTAAAGAGAAACCATAGATTTACCGGACAATCAAGAACTACAACCAAAATTGGAAACAATATATAATCTTATGCATAAACAAGCATCAATTTCATGTTTTTCATCAATTAAAACTCAAAATATGAAGAAGCCCAAATGAAAATTGACTTCAAATCATTTCCAAATTTGAAAAATTATTTCCTAAATTATTATTCACTATAGCAGTTTTCCAATTCATGTTCAGCATATATAAGGGTACAGAACCACATGAACTGGAAATAGGAAGAATAAATCAAGTTGGCCGATATAAGCATATAGATAGAAACTTCAATTCCATTATTCTATTTCTGAAACCGAAATATGCTAATATTAATGAATTAGAAATGAACCTCATCATAATTTGCACTTCTAAATCTTAAACTCAAAATTACTTGTCTCAAACTCGTACGATTCATGATTCCAAAGTATTAACATCATATAAGTTTAATAATGGCAGAAAATTTAACAAGCTAAAATTAGAAAATTCCACCAAACTTTATGAAATTAAACCCAAATTCCTCCAATAATCGAGCAAAACACAGCTCTGATACCACTTGATAGATGAATGTCATACATAACATGAAAGTGGATTTTCTAACCCTAGATCGATTTAGTCGATTAAAAGAGGATTACTCGCCGTAGGGATTTAAGAAAACCTACCAGAATCCATTGTTACGAAGCCTTAATGAACTGATGACTCGAACTTGAAGGAATTGATGAATTGATTCACTCAAGACTTGAATTTCTTGATCTGGTTACCAAAACCTTTTCTACAGTTGTTTTCTCTGATGGTGGGGAGATAACACATTGGGTTTTAGTGGTAACTGACCCAGGAACCAAGTCTCCCTATTTATTAACTGCAATAGCAGTTAATAATTGTGTAATTATTAAACTAGCCTATCAAAGTTTAGTAATTAAATTTAATTTATTTACCCCACACTTATATAAAATGATATTTCATATGCCCGTATAATAACTAAATTAATTTGACCACTTTAATCGGGCATAAACAATTAAAATAGCCCTTCTTAACAATCAACCAAACTTATTAAAAGTCCACTTAAAGGATTTATTATTGGATTAACAATAATAATTCCAACAATCTCCCACTTGGACTGTATAAGTTTCCTAAGATCGTTTAGAAGTAAACTTAATGAGCGCAGTATGCTATTTCTTCCTTGAAATATCTCAAAGAACAATCTGGTCCATTAATTTACAAAAATAAAGGATCAAAGCAGCTTTAGTCGAATTAACTCATGACTTCAACATTCCATGGTCACAGTACTCAAGCAATTAACAGTATAGATCAAGTGTGGATGTGTAGCCTAGAAATTACATGCAATGGGATCACACATGCCTATTTCCAACTGGTCCTAACTTATGACTTAACAGTCAAATTTAATTTTCCTACCAAATGTTAAACCACAATGAAAAATTGCAAACTTTATGTCAAAATGCTCAAACCAATATGAAAGAAAATTCATATCACTAATACCATAACCTGTACAGAAACAAATATCCATAAACATATCAAAAAGCATAAATGTATATCAATACAACTAAAACGAACTCCCACTAGGAAAACGCATCTTAAAGTCCAATGACACAAATTTGAGCAACATGCTCAAGAAATACCTTAGGCTGTAAGCCTTGGTAAATGGTTCAGCTATATTGGAGTTTGTGCTGATGTGCTCTATAGATACTTGAGCATTTTGAACCCTTTCATTTACAACCAAGTACTTTATGTTAATGTAGTTAGACTTTGATGAACTTCGGTTGTTCTTTGTATATGACTCGGCAGCCATATTGTCACAGTTGATCCTAAGTGGTTTTTGAATGCTATCAACCACTTGCAACCCAGTGACCAAATTTCTGAGCCATATAACTTGGTTGGATGCTTCAAAGCAAGACACAAATTCGACCTCCATGGTCGAGGAAGCTATTAGTGTTTGTTTGACACTTTTCCACGAAATAGCTCCTCCAGCTAGCATGAAGATATATCCTGATGTTGATTTCTTACTATCAAGACATCCAGCAAAGTCTGAATCGGAGTACCCCACGATCTCCAAGTGATCTTATCTCCGATAAGCGAGCTTAGAATCCTTAGTTCTTTGCAAGTATCTTAGTACCCATTTCATCACTTTCCAGTGATGCATTCCCGGGTTACTCAAATATCTGCCCAACATCCCAACTATGTACGCAATATCCAGATGCGTACATACTTGTGCATACATGAGACTCCCAACTGAAGAGAATGGGATCGTCTCCATTTCCTTTTCTCAAGATCCAGTTTAGGACATTGGAGCAAGCTGGATTTGTCGTCTTTGATGACAGGTGTATCTCCTGGTGCACAGTTTTGCATGCCAAAACGACATAGCACCTTATCGATATAAGCCCTCTGAGATAGTCCAAGTATACCTTTAGATCGATCACGATCGATTTGTATACCCAAAACAAATGAAGCATTACCAAGATCTTTCATTTCAAATTTACTTGATAGAAATTTCTTGGTATCATGCAATAGACCCATATCACTGCTTGCTAGCAGAATATCATCTACGTATAGCACTAGAATAATGAATTTGCTCCCACTGATCTTGAGATATATGCACTGATCGATGACATTCTCCTTAAAACTGTAAGAAGTGATAACGTCATCAAATTTCTGGTACCATTGGCGGGATGCATGTTTTAAGCCATAAATGGACTTCTTTAACTTGCATACAAGGTGCTTTGAGTCTGAGAAACCCGAGTTCTCTGGTTGTACCATGTAAATTGTTTCTTCAACGTTTCCATTGAGAAACGCAGTTTTTACGTCCATTTGATGTAGCTCTAGATCAAAATGAGCTACTAGTGCCATGATAATCCTTAGGGAATCCTTTGTTGAGACAGGTGAAAAAGTCTCTTTGAAATCGATTCCTTCTTTCTGAGTAAATCCATTGGCTACTAGACGAGCTTTATACCTTTCGATGTTACCATTTGCATCCCGTTTGGTTTTAAATATCCATTTACAACCAATTGATCTTGCATTTTTTGGTAACTAGACAAGGTCCCAAACATCATTATTCGCCATGGATTTCAACTCTTCTTTCATGGCTGCGATCCATTTAAGAGAGTTTGAACATGATATGGCTTCATTGAATGAGGATGGATCACTTTCCGACCCCAAGTCATAATCATATTCTTGAAGATAGATCTCATAATCATTAGAGATGGCACTCATTCTTTCTCTAGTGGATTGCCTAATTGGCTCTATAGGTTGAGATTGCTGATTTTGTATCTCCTTGGGAACTTCCTCTAAAGGTTGAGGTTGTTCTTGAAACTCTACGGGAGAACGTTGTGGAACTACAATAGGGTCAATTATGTTAACCTGATTTACGTGTTGAAGAATGACATGGATGGATACCTGATCATTCTCACTCGTAACTGGAGTAGGAATGTTTACACATTCATGTTCAAACTTAATATCATTACTCCGACTGGTCCTACTGTAATCAACATCCTCAATTTATCATTCCCTGTTTCGAAGAAGGATCCTTTTGAGGGATCAAAGAACTTATAACCCCTTGATCTTTTCGAGTATCCCACAAAATAGCAGCTAACCGTTCTTGAGTCCAACGTTGGCTCTTTAGGCCTATAAGGTTTGGCTTCTGCTGGACAACCCCAGACATGCAAGTGCTTAATACTAAGCTTCTTGTTCGTCCACATCTCATATGGGGTTTTAGCTACTGCTTTACTAGGGACTCGATTTAGGATATAAACTGGGGTTTTTAATGCCTCACCCCAAAGTGACTCAGGTAGAGAAGAATGGCTAATCATACTTCTCACCATAACTTTAAGTGCTCGATTTCGTCTCTCAGCCACACCATTTTGACTTCGAGTCCCTAGCATGGTGTATTGAGGGACGATACCGCACTCAGCCAGGTAATGGCAAAAGGCCCTTAACGTTGTTCCCCTGATCCATCATTTCTGCCATATTATTCACCACCACGGTCAGATTTGACAGCCTTTATTTTCTTGCCTAATTGATTTTCATCTTCAGCTTTGAAAGTTTGGAACATATCTAGTGATTCAGACTTCTCATGTATTAAATAGAGGTAACCATACCGAGAGTAGTCATCTATGAAACTGATAAAGTACCGCTGCCCATTCCAAGAAGCTTTAGGGAATGGACCACAGATGTCCGTATGAACCAGTTCCAAAGGTTCACTACTTCGATATGCACCTTTATTACGTTTGTTTGTTTGTTTTCCCTTGATACACTCAATACAGATTTTAAAGTATGTTGTATCTAGGGGATCAAGAATTCCTTCTGGCACAAGTCTTTAAATTAGAAATATGACCTAATCGTTTGTGCCATAACATGCACGAATTCTCATTGTTTAATCTACGCTTAGTACCTAAACTTGATTGCAGATTTTCATGATTAATAGTTAAGATGTCTAATTTATATAGCTTGTCAATTAAAGTACCGGTACCAACAATATTAGAATTTAAAGACACACTGAAGGTCCCATTTCCAAAAGAACAAGACTAACCATATTTGTCCAAGCAAGAAACAGAAATTAAGTTCTGCTTAAATGACGGTACAATAAAAGTGTCTTCCAAATCTAAATAAAAACATGTACATAATTGCAACCTAACTACACCTACAGCTACTACTTTAGCCTTGTTCCCGTTGCCCACATAGATGTATCTTTCACATCAATTGGCTTCCTGTAACTTAGGCAATCCTGCAATGTGACACTTATGTGAGTAGGGTATCTATCCATCAAGTGTCACTAGGTAACATAGAAAGATTAACTTCATAACAAACAAAATTGAGAAGTTTACTTTTTTCACACGCCATCCAGCGTTTTCGGAACAGTCTTTCTTGAGGTGTCCAGCCTTTCTACAAAAGAAACGGGTTAAGCCCTGATCCTGTTTTTTCTGTTCCTTATGCTGAAATGTTCCAGGGTCTGCAATTTTTTTTCCCTTATCCTTCCTCTTCTTTTTCTTGGCATTTCCATTGGAGGCAGATGCCAAATAAGCACTTTGAGTCTTCTCTTGCTTTAGTCTCTCCTCCTCTTGCACACACTGAGTAATAAGCTCATTGAGAGTCCACTTTTCCCTTTGAGTATTGTAGGAAATCTTGAAGGGAATGAAGTGTGCGGGAAGGGAGATCAAAATGAGATGCAAGAGTATGTCTTCCGACATATCCAACCCGAGTGCTCTCAGCCTAGTCACAAGATTGGACATTTCCATAATGTACTCACGAGTATTTCCTTTGCCCTTATACTTCATGGAGGTGCGCTTACTAAGTATAGTGCTCGTCTCCACCTTTTCACTTGCAATGAAACGGTCTGTAAGTTGCTTAAGGAAATCTTTGGCAATTGCTTCCTCGGATATCCCACCCCTTATGGATTCCGGAATTGAGTGCTTCATGATCATTAGACTCATGCGATTTGTTTGCTCCCACTTCGCGTATGCAGCCTTTTCCTCATCAGTACTTTCATCGGTCAAGTCTACATGGCAATCAAACCTAAGTGCATGGTCCATATCCATGACGCCAAGCACTATCATAATGTGCTCTTCCCATTTCCCAAAGTTGGTGCCATTAAGCACCGGGATGTTGTTTAAATTAACAACCACAACATATACTATAATAACAAGGAATCACACAATAAAACTCAAGTTAATACATAATAAATGTGTGCATAATCTTAAACATATAATTAAACATCCTCAATTGGTGGGCCCATAAACAAGATACCCAACACGACATTATTATTTAGTCTTTGAACATTAACAACAATTCGTAAATGGTACTCTCTAACCAAAATAGTACTAGAATATGCTTAAATAAAAAACCGGCCTAGTATCATGCCTTTCTTTGGACCGATATAACACACGCATGGTAAATAACATATAATTTGCATATTTTAGACTGACATCATCTGGTCAAAACAATCCTCCTTTGGGTTGATTGTTCCACATGGATAACCCATGTTACCTCGTGAAAACACAATTAATTTTAACAAATGGATGTTGCTTTGGCTACATATTTGTTCAATCAATTGAGTTAAACTAGGAACAAGAAAAGAAATTCCCTTAACAAAAATAAAATTTCAGTTCTTTTTTATGGTCATCCAAACAGGGCCTTATGAATAGTGTTAGTCCTGCTCAGGATCAGTCCCAACCAGAAACAGACCAATTCAGGTTCATATTAAACCAAATAGGATCAGTTTAGATCAAGTTCATAATAGATTCAGATCCAGTCCAGGCTAGAGAAAACCCAACTACGACCAGACCAAACTGAAACGGATCATCTTAAACCCAGATTCAGACGAAATTGGATCGGGTTTAAGCCATATAAATCGAATCGAAAATAACCAGACGGGACCGAAACCGAACCCAATCCGAATTGGATCCGAACCTAAATGAACCAGATAAAAAACCCGTCTCATACCACATTGTCCGGGTCTGATCCGAATCGACCCGAAACTTTATCTTCTTGACCCGGTTTAAAGAGAAACCATAGATTTACCGGACAATCAAGAACTACAACCAAAATTGGAAACAATATATAATCTTATGCATAAACAAGCATCAATTTCATGTCTTTCATCAATTAAAACTCAAAATATGAAGAAGCCCATATGAAAATTGACTTCAAATCATTTCCAAATTTGAAAAATTATTTCCTAAATTATTATTCACTATAGCAGTTTTCCAATTCATGTTCAGCATATATAAGGGTACAGAACCACATGAACTGGAAATAGGAAGAATAAATCAAGTTGGCCGATATAAGCATATAGATAGAAACTTCAATTCCGTTATTCTATTTCTGAAACCGAAATATGCTAATATTAATGAATTAGAAATGAACCTCATCATAATTTGCACTTCTAAATCTTAAACTCAAAATTACATGTCTCAAACTCGTACGATTCATGATTCCAAAGTATTAACATCATATGAGTTTAATAATGGCAGAAAATTTAACAAGCTAAAATTAGAAAATTCCACCAAACTTTATGAAATTGAACCCAAATTGCTCCAATAATCGAGCAAAACACTGCTCTGATACCACTTGATAGATGAATGTCATACATAACATGAAAGTGGATTTTCTAACTCTAGATCGATTTAGTCGATTAAAAGAGGATTACTCACCGTAGGGATTTAAGAAAACCTACCAGAATCCATTGTTACGAAGCCTTAATGAACTGATGACTCGAACTTGAAGGAATTGATGAATTGAATCACCCAAGACTTGAATTTCTGGATCTGGTTACCAAAAACTTTTCTACAGTTGTTTTTTCTGATGGTGGGGAGATTACACGTTGTTTTTTAGTGGTAACTGACCCAGGGACCAAGTCTCCCTATTTATTAACTGCAATTATTGAACTAGCCCATCAAAGTTTAGTAATTACACTTTCAGTACTCTACACATATAAATTACTTTATTTACCCTACACTTATATAAAATAATATTTCCTATGCCCGCATAATAATTAAATTAATTTGATCACTTTAATCGGGCATGAATAATTGAAATAGCCCTTCTTAATAATCAACCAAACTTATTAAAAGTCCACCTAAATGATTTATTATTGGATTAACAATAATAATTCCAACAATGTGAGATATTTGCCTAGGTTTTTAGAAAGTTCTACATGTATCAAGAAATATCATGATATTACACATAGATTCAAAATAATCATATGGTAGAGGAATCTATAATAATATCAAATAATCCTAGGAAATCTAAGATAGGAATGAATAATCTGGAAATAGTGAATGTACTAGATAGTTTAGAAAATTCTATAGACAAGTATAAATAAGAAGTTACTCATATGTGATGTAAGAAAAAGAGGAAGCAATTGAATATAATTTTACTCTCTAAAAATTACTCTCCTCCAATTAACTACAAAAATAAATAACTTATCAAAAAATCTAGTTGATATCAATTTTACAATTGATTCAACCTCAAAAACCCAACAAGTGGTATCTAGAGCTCATTGATCTTAAAGGATTGAGTTCGAAAAAAAATTGGGTTCATCAAATATTGCGCTTCCTACACCACCGATTTGATAGGATAGTGCCCTGCAAGCCAACAAAATAGCTTGTAATAGGAACATTATTTTATCTTGACAGAATCTTTGATTTATCAATTAATACGAACTGTTTATTTTATTGAGAATTCATAATATAAACAAATGGCCATCTTCATCTTTCGCGAACACATTTAAGCGATTGGTTGAAACCCTGAGATCACCCATGACTACGGGACTATTCACTTCAGTATTGGGTGCGATTAATCATGAAACAGTCTCAAAGGCCGTGATCTCAAAAATGTTCCAAGTCATAGATTCATATCGAGACGGGGTATCGAATGAATCGTTAAGACTTGTAGGATTATGCATGATTCACTAAAAGTGAATTTGTTGTCGTTTCATGAACAAGACATTGTTAATGTCAGTGCATATGACTAGGTGGTTCGATAGGGGATCGGACGCATCGAACGACCCGAACAGAGAGACCCATTGTGGAAGTGCTTAAAAAGCATATCGGTGGTGGGATGTCTCTCAAGACTTATAACAGTGTACGATTTAGTCCTTAGACTTGAGGTGCTAGGGCGAATTCGGTATACGGGTGTGCATACTTTGATTTAGGAGCCGGGCACATAGCCTGTCCATTGTGCGCCTACGTTGGGTATGTATAGTCGTATGCGCGGATGGTTAGCATCAATATAGGATCTACCGACTCATTGTAATGGATGAGGGAATTTCCTGTACATTCTTCGATTATACATTCCGAGAAATCCATGGCCATGGTCAGTGACGGATTTGGAAAGGGGTTTCCAGATTTAGCAGTCACACTGGAAGTATTATCCTGAATTAGAAAGTACAGAATCAAGATGATTAGAGGTGCCGACCAATTCACACACCCTAGGTCTCGATCGGGAAATTAGTCGTTAGAGGGACCGTATGTACATGGTACTTATAAGAGGTTTAAGGTTCACTAAAGTCAATTCACCTGAAGTTGGGCCTCATGGGCTTGTGGCTAGACATCGACCATGGGGTGTGGGTACTCCCAAATTAATAGTGGATTAATTCTGGAGTGGTCAATTGAAAGTAGTTTGATTGATCGGAGCAATTAATTAAATAATTAATTGCTCACTAATTAAATCACAGAAATGTGAGCCTGCGGCCAATTGATGATGAACCTAGAGGGTCACACACAAAAGCTGGAACTGTGATAGTCAGTGGCAGAACGAAATGATTTAAAGTAGTTAAATCAAGATAAGGAATTAAAAGGAATAATTCCTGGAGAGAAATTAATTAGATTTATCTAATTAATTAAATTGAATCTTTAATTAGATTTATTGGATTATTTAATTAAAGTGTTAATTAAATAAATGGGCCATTTAATTAAAGTGGTTAATTAAATGACTTGGGCTATTTAATTAAAGGACTAATTAAATAGAGAGGGATTGGGCCAGACTTATCTGATAGCCCATTAGCTAGGAGATAAGATTAGGGATAGGGTTTGAACTCTCCTATAAATAGGAGTCTTCAAGAATCAAAACCCTAAGCAAGGAAAAAGCAAAACCCTAATCTCCTCTCCTCACTAGCCGCCGCCCCCTCCCCAAGAAACCCTAGCCGCCGCCGCCTAGCAACCGCCGCCGCCGCCGCCGCCCCTGGTTGTAGATCGGCCGTGCAGCAACTCTCTCCCTCTTCCGTTCTGCATCTAGAGTTGGATCCAAATCCAACTCTTGAATCTGAGCTGCTTTTCTCCTAGTTCTGAGCCTGAGGATTAAAGTGATTGCAGATCCAGCCGGCGTGGACTATTCTCTAGAGGCACAACATTTGGGGTGCTCTAGTGACCCAAAAGAAGACCGGAGAAACCACCACCTTTGCCTGTGGTGAGGTAAAATGTTAATTTTACTAGCTTTTCGTTTTAGTATATGTGCTGAAATGAATTCATACTTATTTATATGTGCTAATAAGAACCCTGGGTCGTGGTGTATAAAAATTTTTAATTCCGCACCGTTGTAGTTGACAATTATACCCACGAAAACCCAACAGGATTTTCATGTTGGGATTCGGTAAGATAAACAGTCCTACAGGCAGCGAAATTTAAAAATTTTAGGGCCTCTTACGGAATCTTTTCAGGATACTAAACTGGTTGTATATCTATGAATAAATAAAACGACATTAATAACTAGATCCAAGTTATACCTGTCTCCTTGCAAATCCTGCAAGCTAGCAAAGTCGTTGTGTTTCTTCCTCGGCAAAGTCAATTCAAGCTTTATAGTAGCGCCCCACGAGTTGCGCCTCTACGAGTTGATACACCACAATATCACGAAAATAATATATCCTAATCGGCTAGAACATAGGGTATATTAAGATCTAAGGTTAGAGAACGACTTAGGAGCTAAAATAAAAAACGAAAAATTCTTCCAAAAGGAAGAAGGGTTCGGCCAATCACACTAGGGAAAAAGGGAGAGAGAATTTTTCTTGACTTAGATTTTGGCTCTTGAATTGTGTGTGTGAGATATGACATCAAGTCTTCTATTTATAGGTATCTCATTAACCTAATCCTCCTATGATTAGGACTCCAACACTCCTATATGGGTCATGACCCTTTTAATTAGAAGACTAAATCTTCTAATTAATTCATGGCCCACTCCTTAATTAATTTAACTAGGATTTATTTAATTTCTCGATTAAATGGCCCAATTTACTCTCACAATTATTAGATTAGACTCTAAGTCTATTTAATTAAATATTTCTATAATTAATTAAATCCAATTTAGTAAACTAACTTACAAATTAAATTCCAATTTAATTTGTAATCTTGATCCAATTCCAATCGGATCACTTTCGCTCCAATTGGGTCGGCCCAGTCAACTAGATCGACCAAGTCGACCTAATCGACCCAGTCGATTCGATCGACCCAGTTGTTCTTCTTTTCCTTGCTTTCGCTTCATGTGTATTGTGTATGCCCCGTAGGTTCACCACATAATTGACCGTGGGTTAAATTTTTATTAATTACTCGAGTATTAAATACTCTAAATCAGTCAAATTCTCTGTCGACTGATCTTTCCAAAATTAGCACCCTTGTCAATTTGGGAATTCTCCCACACTCCACGATCGTTGTCTGGCCACAAGCCCATGGAGCCCAATCACTAGTGAATTAATTCAGTGAACCTTTTAATCAGTTACAATTTCCATATACGACATAATATCTCCATTGATCAATCTCTCAGTCGAGACTTTAAGGTATGGACTTTTCATCGGTTCCCTTTTTCTTCGTCTTGACCTTATGCATTCTGGTCTCGAAATAATTCTCTTTAACTTAATCTTTATGAGCTACTTTCATAAAGTCGTCAGGTACCTTGGCCAACGATTTTACCAGTATTAATTTCTCACAGAAATCTATAGGAGAAATTCCCAACCAATCAAGTCGGGTCAATGGATCCTTTGTTGATGATATGAACCTGCATATGAGTCCCTCTATACCCAATATGAGTCCACAGAGACTTTCTGGTAATCTCCAGTCGGTCGAAACTCACATCTAAGTATAGATGTTCTTGCACCAGATAAACCCTATCACCTCAAGTGTTTAGGGATCGTTCCTCGTATACTATCTTAAATTGGAATACTTCAACCCCGATATGTGACTACTGTTGGGATTCGGTAAGATAAACAGCCCTAGGCACAACGGAATATAATAATTTTTGGACCTCTTACGGAATCTTGCCAGGATACTACTCTAGGTGTATATATATGAACATAAATAAAACGATAGTATAAGTTTACACGTTATACCTATCTCCTTGCAAATCCTTAGTCAGCAAAACGAACTCTGATTTCTCCACCGGTTGAATCGATCCAAGCTCTGCAGGAGCGCCCCACGTGTTGCGCCTCTACGGGTTGATACACCACAATGACACGAAAATAATAAATCTTGATCAGCTAGAACACAAGATATATTATGATCTAGGATTTAGGAACGATCTTGGAACAGAATCGAAAACGAAAAATTCTTCCACAGGGAAGAAGTGGTTCGGGCGATTGCACAGGGAGAGGGAGAGAGAATTTTGCTCTTGCTCAATTTTTGCGTATTGAGTTGTGTGAAAAATAACTACAAGTTACCTACTTATAGTTATCTCCCTAACCTAGTCCTATTAGGACTAGGACTTTTCTCTCCTACATGGGCCATGGCCCTCTTTAATTAGAAGACCTAGTCTTCTAATTAATTCATGGCCCTGTTAATTAATTTGACCAGGCTTTATTTAATCTCCCAATTAAATAGCCCAATTAATTAACTAAATCTCCCATTTAATTAAATCAGACTCTAAGTCCATTTAATTAAAATCCCTTCTAATTAATTAAATCCAACTTAATTAATTAATCCACAAATTAAATTCCAATTTAATTTATGATCCTGATCCAATTCCAATTGGATCCCAATTTGTTCCAATTGGGTCGACCCAGTCGACCCACCCATAATAATAGACCCAGTCGATTATTCACCCAGTCGACTCGGTCGTTCTTATTTCCTCACTTTCGCTTCATGTGTATTGTGTATGCCCCCGTGGGTTCACCACATAATTGGCCGTGGGTTATAACTAAATATTATTTAATTATTCGAGTAAGACTTACTCTAAATCAATCGAACACTCTGTCGATTGACCATTCCAAAATTAGCACCCCTGCCAATTTGGGAATTCTCCCACACTCCACGGTCGATGTCCAGCCACAAGCCCATGGAGCCCAATCACTGGTGAATTAATTCAGTGAACCTTTTATCACATTTACAATTTTCGTATACGCCATAATCTCTCCATCGATCAATCTCCCAGTCGAGACTTAAGGGTATGGTCTTTCATCGGTTTCCCTTTTCTTTTGTCTTGACCTTATGCATTCTGGTCTCGAAATAATTCTCTTTGACTTAACCTTTATGAGCTACTTACATAAAGCCGTCAGATACCTCGGCCGAGGATTTTACCAGAATTAATTTCTCACAGAAATCCATAGGAGAATTTCCCAACCTATCAAGTCGGGTCAATGGATCATTTGTTGATGATATGAATCTGCATACGAGTTCCTCTATACCCAATATGAGTCCACAGAGACTTTCTGGCGATCTCCAGTCAGTCGGGACTCATATCAAAGCATAGACGTTCTCGCACCAGGTAAACCCTATCATCTCAAGTAGTTAGGGATCGTTCCTCGTATACTATTGTAAATTGGAATAACTTCAACCCCGATATGCGACTACCGCTTCCATAGTGAGTTATTTCCTAATTGGGGTATTCAGTGCGCTTGCCATCCCAGCAAGCCACCCACTTATGTGTATCGACTATCCCAGTCACGCTCGTGGACCCCAGCGTTCTCCAGTTCATCGGAGTATACACAATAGTGAGAGTCTAACCGAATCCGACGATGTCCTATCTCGATTGGATTCTACGACTCTTGAATATGTTCTAGATCACGGCCTTGGAGATCAGTCCACGGGTTGTCCCATAGCCCTGTGATCTAAGGACTTCTATCCTTATGCGTAGATAATTATTACATAAGATAAATATGACCACATAATAAAATGCATTTATTAATCCAAGTGAATGGTCATTTCAATTAAATGCAGCCAAATAGTTGGCTTGCAGGACACTATTCTATCAACTACCGCTTCTATGGTGAGTTATTTCCTAATTGGGGTATTCAGTGCACTTGCCATCCCAGCAAGTCACCCACTTATGTGTATCGACTATCTCAGTCACGCTCGTGGACCCCAGCGTTCTCCAGTTCATCGGAGTATACACAATAGTGAGAGTCTAACCGAATCCAATGATGTTCTATCTCGATTGGATTCTACGACTCTTGAATATGCTCTAGATCACGGCCTTTTAGATCAGACCACGGGTTGTCCCATAGTCCTGTGATCTAAGGACTTCTATCCTTATGCGTAGATAATTATTACATAAGATAAAGTTGACCATATAATAAAGTGCATTTATTAATCAAAATTGAATAGTTCCTTCATTTATTGCATTAAATGACAGCCATACAGTTGGCTTGCCGGACACTATTTCTATCATTTGAATGGTGAAATCTATGACTATTGGGCGGTAAGAATGAAGGCTTTTCTCGTAGCAAATGAGTTATGGGAAACTGTTGACAACGGTTATGAAAAACCGGAAGATGAAGGTACTCTTATCGCACCTCAACAAAAGAAGAATAAAGATGAGTATACAAAGAACATGAAGGCTCTTACATTCTTTCATGCCACTGTAACTCAAGAAATCTTTGTTAGCATAGTTGTTGCCACTATTTCTAAAGAAGCATGGGAAATCCTCAGTGAAGAATATCAAGATACGGAAATAATCAAAGCAATCCAGTTGCTAACTTTACGAATGGAATTCGAAAATCTACGAATGAAGGAAGGTGAGTCCATCAAAGACTACTCCTCTAGAATTAAAGAAATAGTTAGCAAAATAAAATTACAAGGAGAAAAAATGGAAGTCAAGAGGGTAGTAGAGAAAATACTTATAACCCTTCCTGAAAGATTTGAATCAGTTGTTGCTGCCATTCAAGAGTCTAAAGACCTCATTAAACTCTTTGTTAATGAGCTAGTGGGTTTTCTTCAAGCACACGAACAAAGAATTAACAAGAAGGTGGAAAATTCAATCGAAGAGGCATTTTAATCAAGTCACATAAACAAATCATCCGCTAAAAAAAAAGAAAATTTGTCAACAAAAGTCCTATTAACTGTCAAGGAGGAGAGGAAAGAAACAATTTTCCATCATGTAGTGTGTGCAAGAAGACAAATCATCTTACAAAGAATTGTTGGAAGAAGAAGACATGTGAGTTTTGTGGTAAGTTTGGGCATATTGCAAAGATTTGTAGGCTCAAACAAGAACATGAAAACAAAACAATGTGCAAACATCAAGCTAATTTTAGCGAGGACAAAGATGAGTAAGAAGGAAAACCCATTTTCATGGCTTGTCAACCTTCATCAAACGAGAACAAGTTTGGTTCATTGACAACAGTTGTACTATTGGATAAAGATGAAGATAAGAGTGCACTGAAGTTATAGAATTTAGGGGAGGTTTTGATGATTTTCAGAACTCATCAAGATCAGGTAAGTAAGGAAAACTTAGTTTAAATCCCTTGGAAGAATCTTGACCAAGTATGTAGACAAATCAGAAGGGTCAAACATTCAAGGTCCAGAAGACTACTGATCTACTGAAGGGAAGAAATCAGACTGGTGTAAATCAGCCGACTCAAATCAGATTTGTTCAAGTTTGAGATCAGCTCTGTTCATCATCAGACTTGTACTCTCATCAGCCAAGTGGAAAGGATCAAGAAGTCGTCCCATCGGTAAATGCCACTGGAGTAATAAATGCTGAAGTCCGAGGCTATTAATGACAAATGATTGAAGAAATACCTCGTATCAGCTCGGTGCATTTAATGCTGCCTGACAGAAAGTACAGTTTGCAGTACTGTCACTGTGCAGAGAGCCGTTCGCGGAAATTAAGGACCAGAAATCAAGAAATTTGAATTGTGTCTTTCTTCAACGGACATAATTCAAATGAGTGAGTATAAATAGCTGAAGAGACGAAGAGAAAAAGGAGACAACAACTGAGAGATTGAATTTGAAGCAAAATATTTTCTAAGTCTCAAAAGCTCAAGAACAGCTCACTCATCGGCCTTGTCATTTGTTGACTCAAGCTGAAGCTGAAGATCAAAGATAGATACATTTTTCTGAGTGAAATATGTTAGAGTGTTGTGAGGAGTACTTATCAGTCTTTGTGAGTGATAAGTCTCTGTAGAATATGATTTCTTTGTGATTTCTTATTGCGAGCTTACGGCCAGATTCATTTGTTGTTTTGGCGTAAGTGGAGTGTACTAATTACTGAGTGTTCTTAGTATAACCCAAGATCTTTGTGACTTGAAAGAATGGATTAAAGGATATTTACATCCATAAAACCACTATAAAAATCCTTGTGTTTTACATTGCATTTTACTTGCATATTTTCAAATTGCATAAAACACTTCATAAAACTGTTTGAAAAAGATTCAAAGGAGTTTTTAAAACTGGAGACAAAATCTTAACCTTTCAAACTACTAAGTTTACTTGTGAAAAACACTTTAAAAATCCGTTGCAAGTAATCTGGTATTAAAAATGATTTTGACTAAATCAGCTAAGTGTCTATCAGATTAGTGGTCTACCTTGCTGTTCAAAGATTTGTTCGCGATCAGCTTTGTTAGCTTATTGTTCTAAAACAACTTAGTCTGCTTACTGTTAAGTAAAAAGTTTTAAAGTTGACCACTTGAGACCAACAAGTGGTATCAGAGCAGGTTGGTTCATTAGAATCAGCTGCCTAATTAACGAGCTTGATGCGAGTGATTTTCAAAAGTTTTCAAACTTTTTCAAAAGAGCACATTTTTTTGAAAAATAAAAACCTTTTGAGCTGGTATCAGTCATGTTCCTCACATAGCTGGTATGAGTTTTGAAGACTGGAATATTCGAATGGAGATCTTCTTAGCTGACTACAATGATAACATGTACACATGTATCATCAAAGGTCCATTCAAATTCACCAAGACTATCAAGGTTGATGAAGTCGATATAGTGGTGGAAAAAGATCTGAACGAGATGACAGCTAAAGAAATTAAGCTGTTCAACCTGGACCAAGTTGACCGATTCATCATGACCAAGGCCCTGGACAATGATCGATTTGACAAAGTCAAGCATTGCAAGACTTCCAAAGAGATATGGGATAAGGTTCGTGATATGAGCGAAGGTAACGACGCTATCAAAGAGCATCGGCTAAGTGTTGCTCTGGAAAAGCTGGATAACTTCAAGATGAAGTCATCTGAAACCATTGACCAGATGGATACAAGGTTTACAAGGACACTGAATGAAGTTTTAAAGCTTGGAAAAACCTTCACAGACAAGGAGATAACCGTCAGAGTGCTGAAGGATATACCTCCAAAGTTCAACATGAAGGTGACAGCCATGGAAGAGTCAAGAGATTTGGGAAAGATCTCACTCACCTAGCTGTTCTCAGTACTCAAGGCATATGAGTATAAACTGCCTAGAATGGGTGTTGAAGAAACCTCAACTTCAAGTTCCACAGCTGCCCTGGTTGCTGCTGAAAATCCTAGAAGACCAGCGTACAAAAGCAAATATGTGGACTCATCTGATGAAGCCACAATACTAAACAAAAAGGAGTACACAGTTGGAGACGTTGCATTGCTGATGAACAACTTCAAGAAGTTCTACAAAAGAAAAATGAAGAACAAATATAACAATGCTTCTACTTCTAACCCTACTTCTTCTTCTCAAGATAAGGATTCTTATAAATCCAAAATGATGTGTTATAATTGCAGGAAATTGTGTCATTTCACCAAAGACTGCCCATATCCTAAAGCTGAGAAGTATACAGAAGAGGAAAAAAGAATCAGAAAAGAAAGAAAGCATCAGAAAAGAAACGTGTTGTTAGCAGAAGCTGAAAAGTTGGCTGCTATCTACTCATCAGATTCAGACTCAGATACTTCTGATGAAGAGTCTTCTGAAGAAGAGAGTCCTGCACTTCTCTGCCTGATTGCCAAGGAATCTGATAGCTCTGAGGATGATGAGGTAACTCCTCTTGATAATGAATTGTTTAATTCATTTGAAAAAATGATGCTTAACAATACTGGTATTGCCGAAGCATTTAGTAAGCTTAAGGAAGAGATGATATTGCTAAGAGAGCAAAACAGTTCACTGAAGCTTAAAGCTGAAAAGCCTAAAGAATCAACTGAATATAAACTGCTTGAGCAAGAGAATGAATCTCTGAAAGCTGAATGTGAAGTACATAAGGGTAAAATCATGGAACTGAACCATGAAAAGTCATCTGTTGCATCCACTCCTATCTCTAGTAAACAGAAGATACCTTTAGATCAGGATAAGTTAGAACTGAACCATACTGAAAAATTTGTATCAGCTGACAATAGTAAGGTCATTTTGTATGTTCAGACTACTAAACCTGCTTCGCCTGAGAAAGTGTTAAAGGAGATGAAAACTCCTAAGGCTAAAAAGAGCAAAGAGCCTAGTGTAGGTAAATAGACTGGTAAGACCAAACAGAAGAGTCCTAGGAAGTCTTCTGATAAGGCTAAAACCAATCAGACAAGTAAAACTAAGTCGTCTGTTATTGAGCAAGCATCTAGTAAACCAAAGAAGCATAAAAACAAGAAAAATCAAAATACTTGGTATGGAAATGAGTCTTATTATGTGCAACCTGCTGCATATCCTCCTATGTACCATGCACCTCAATTTCCAACTTACTATGCACCATATCCTGCTCATCCAACGCATGCATATCCTGCTTATCATGCATCTTATTCTGCTTATGAACATTATCCTTATCATGATGATCTTCAACAACATAGCAAATCTGATGAACGTGATAAAGACAATATTGTTCATGCTCCTGCTAAAATTCAGAAGCCTAAGACTTCAATATCTTGGATTGTCAAAGGTGGAACTAATCCTTCAGGACCCTCTCAATAAGAGTACCTAAAACAATTTTCATTTTGTTTTGTAGGTTAGGATTAGGAGTAGGAGTAAAGTAGAGAAGACTTGGTACTTGGACAGTGGCTGTTCAAGACACATGTGTGGAAACATACATGAGCTGACTGATGTTATTGCTGTGGATGGTCCGAAAGTCACTTTTGGAGACAGGAAAGAAGGCAAGATTGTAGCAAGTGGAAAGCTTATCAAAGGCAACATTGAGATATCTGACGTCTCTTATGTTAAAGGCCTCAAATACAATTTACTAAGCATAAATCAATTTTGTGACAAAGGATATTCAGTCATCTTCTCAACAGATAAGTGCTACGTTGAATAGATTGGTACAAAGAAGGCTATTTTATCTGGAAGACGACAAGGAAATGTCTACACAGTGGACTGAAATTCTGCTGACAAAAGTTCAAGTGTTTGTTTGGTGGCATCAACACCAAGTGAAGTCAGTTGGCTGTGGCACAAAAGAATGAATCATGTGAATTTCAAGACCATAAACAGACTTATCAAGAATGATCTGGTAGAAGGAATTCCAAAAACAGTCATGAGCAAAGATAAACTTTCTGACGCATGTTAGAAGGGTAAACAAATAAAGTCATCATTCAAAAGCAAGAAGCATCAATCATCTGGAAGGATTTTGGAGCTGCTACATATGGACTTATTTGGACCCATTGATCCAATCATCAATGGTGGAAATAAAATACTACCTAGCTGTTGTGGATGATTATTCAAGATACACTTGGTTGATTTTCATGAAGAAGAAAAGTGAAACCAAGGAGCATCTTACAAATCTGATGGAGCTAATTCAGAACAAAAAGAGTATGAGAATACTGAAGATTAGATCAGACAGAGGGACTGAATTTACTAACTCTACTGTTGAAGAGTATTGTAATGTCAGAGGAATCAGCCATGAGTACTCTGCTGCCTGAACCCCTCAACAGAACGGAGTTGCTAAAAGAAGAAACAGAACTCTGAAAGAAGCTACCAGAACCATGATAGTTGAAGCAAAGCTGCCTCAAAGATTTTGGGCAGAACCAACAAATACAGCATGCTTTGCCTAAAACAGATGCATGATCAACAAGCACCAAAACAAGACTCCATATGAAGTTTGGAACAACAGGAAGCCAAACATCCATTACTTTAGAATTTTTGGTTGTAAATGCTTTGTTTTAAATAATGGGAAAAATCACCTTATTGCTTTTGTAGAGAAGGCTGATGAAGCAGTATTTGTAGGATACTCTACAGTCAGTAAAGCTTATAGAGTCTTTAACAAAAAAACATTACTTGTAGAAGAATCCATTCATATAGTATTTGATTAACCAAATCAATCATCTGAAAAGAATCAAAGTACTAATCAAAACATGTTAGTGTTCCTATGTCTACTGGACTTCGTCTAATAAAGATGAAGATGGCAAATCAGTGGATATAACCAAATACAGAGGAATTTTTGGGCCACTGTTATACTTAACAGCTAGCAGACCTGATATCATGTACTATGTTGGGGTTTGTGCGAGATATCAATCAAATCCTAAGGAATCTCATATCTTAGCTGCCAAAAGAATACTCAAATATCTTAAAGGCACTGAAGAATTGGGATTGTGGTACCTTAGAGAATTTGGATTTGAGCTTATTGGATATTCAGATTCTGACCTTGCTGGCTGCAAGATTGATAGGAAAAGCACCACAGGTGCCTGTCAATTCCTAGGTAGTCGCCTGATCTCTTGGATGAGTAAGAAATAGACTTCAGTATCCATTTCTACTGCTGAAGCTGAATACATAGCAGCTGGAGCTTGCTGTGCACAGATCTTATGGTTGAAACATCAACTAGAAGATTACAACATTAAAATCAGTGGGATACCTATCTACTGTGACAATACAAGTGCAATCTCACTTACTCAAAATACTACAAGTCATTCAAGGACTAAACATATTGAGATTAAACATCACTTCATTAGAGATCATGTGGAGAAAGGAAATGTCATAATAGAATATGTTTTTACTGAAAATCAGATCGTTGACATCTTCACAAAACCTCTAAGTGAGACAAGGTTTTCAACTCTAAGAGCTGAACTAGGTCTACTAAAGTTGGATGCATAAGCTGAGGGGGAACTCAACAGAAGACCGAAGTTCACCAGCTTACACATCTTATTATCTTCAAAGGTTAACTCTCAACAGACTAGTTAACTTATGGATTCTTAAAGTCAGAGGGAACGTGTAAGACTAGCGGTACTTCTGATTGAAAGATGAAATTTGTTGATGAAAGTTAGTTGAAGTTATGTTTTCATCAGAAGATCAATGTTTGAAGATTAAAGATTATTCACCTAGCTGGATTGACAAACAGCCGAGGAAGGTTATCAGTTATTGGCTTTCACTGATAACAGTCTGTCATCAGGACACTGGTCCCATCAGATAAGTATTTATACTACTCGTCTGATCAGCTATGTAAAAGTTTTGTATGTTAAAAAGGTCCTATTTAAAACACGCTTTTACAAAGTATACTAAGACGGTTCGCATTCCCGCTTGACATTTATTGCTTTTTGAATTTTGAATCACGTAACTGACGCCCGCACGATCAGAACTGACAGAAATGAATCTAACGGTTAGCGTGTATCATGGAAACCGAAATACCCTAACTCTATAAAATCAGATATGATCAGCTCAATCACTCTTTACGCACCCAAAAATATTTAAAGGCATTTGTGAAAAATTATGCTTTCAATTCTGCAAATCTTCTTGTGCTTTCTCTAATATTCTACAGAATCGAAATAAATCCTCAACAAGAAGCGAAGGCAGAGGGTATGTATCTGGTTTATGATACATATCATCACTCTGGTACGCCCTTCATGAAGGAGATTTTGGAAAAGTTCAAAGCTGCAACGCTTGTAAAGTTCATGGAATCACACGAGGAGATGGTCTGGGAGGACCAAGTGATGGAGTACTACAATGCCGAGAAAGCTGTTGATTTCGAGAAACTGGAAATCAAGGCCACTGTTGGTGGAGTAGATGTCGTCATCAGTCCTGCTCTGTTGCACGAGAAATTTGGACTAGCAAATCAAGGGAGAACTGATGTCACTACCATGGCGGAGGATAAAATTCATGGGTTCTGGGCAATCTGTGCCAAGGACGGAGAGGTAATATCTGGGAACTTGAAGAAAAGACAGTTGATGGATGAATATCAGCGCATGGCTAATATGGTGTCCAAGCTGATCGAGAACTGCACATTCTCCTTGGACAGTGTCACAATGAAGAGATAATGTATTATGTTAGTTATTTACTATGGTATTGAAGTAAATTAGTCAGTTGTGATCTGGTACATCTTGGCAAATTTCCATGAAAAGAAGCAAACAAATCACAGGATAACTTTAAGTTACATGTTCTATAACTTGGGCTGTGGAATGATCGGAGGCAAAGAAATTCACAACGCCAAAGCCATGGCCACATATCAGACAGTTAAGGCCGGAAACAAGAAGAGAAAAACTGAAGAAGAGGAGGAGGATGAAGAACCTAAGGAAAAGGCTCCTTCAAAGAAGCAGAAGAAAAGTCCTAAAACAGCCCAGCCTGCTGCTCAGGCAAACGAAAAAGAAGAAGGCTGATGAGCCAAAAGAAGAGGCCCCTAAGAAGTTGAAGAAGGCATCTGCTCAAACAGCTGAGCCAACTGTTCAAGCCAGAGTAGATGAGATTGGTGCGAAGGAAGTTGCTGATAATATCATCAATCAGACAACTGCGGAGATAGGGAACATGTCTCCTGCCTCACCTTCAAGGACAATATCTGCTGAACATCTCGATGAGCATGTTGCTCGCAGGACAAGAAGTCAACTTAGGGATTCAGGAGCTTCCCAGCCTGGTCAAGGAAGAAGACCAAGGAAAACAGTCAGGAAGAGAATGACTTTCATTGATTCTCCTACTGAACTGTTTGACTTAATCAGAGAAAGTCCTCCATCAGCAGAAAGGCCTGCTGGAACTGAAGAAGAATCTGCTAAGGAAAAGCAAGCTGATGATCAAACTGCCCCACATATTACTTCAACAGAACCATCAGCTGAGGTTGCTCAACCTCATGATGATCCTGAAGTGCAGATCATCAATCCCATAGCAGCTGCACCACTTGCATCTGCTAGCTCTGCACCTGTCAGTACTAAAGAAGATCAGCCAGCTGACAAAAAGAAAGGAAAGAGGAAGATACTTATCAAAAGAAAGAAAGTATCAGCTGTTGATAAAAAGAAGAGGTAAGAGACAGAGAAGAGAAAAAGGGATGAACAAGAAGAACAAAAGGTCCTTGAGCTCAGCAAGAAAGAAGCTGAAAAAGAGGAGTAGAGAAGAAAGATGTTTAAAGCAGAACGCAGAGCTGCTGAGGATGCTGAGTTGGCACTTGTTCTTGAGCTCAGCAAAAAGGACGCTCATGGTCCTGCTATTGCTGGAGGCATAAAGATTGGTGTATCTTTAAATGCTAAGAAGAAGATGCCTGCTGGCATAGTTCAAACGAAGAAAAAGTTTGAAGTAAGAAGAGCTTTTGATATTGTAAATTCTGACTCTTCTGTTTTCAACAGGTTCGAAAAAGCACTGGCTTACTTTGACAAGAAGCTGATGCTTAAGACTTTGTTCACCCACGAAAAGAAAAGATACATGAAATGGAGAGAGTACAGAGTGAACAAAACTGTTGAGGAGATCCATAACTGGGAAGAGTTTGCTAATGAAGAGAAGTGGGTTCTTGATTGACTGCAGACTACTTCCATCACTAGAGTACTAGATCCAGACTTCGTTAGAGATAGAATGCATAAGTATGCACAGGACTTTGCTACTGAAGAAGCAAAGATTATCTCTAACTCTTTGCCAGCCAAGAAACGGAAGCAGGATGATCCAACAGAAAGAGCTGTGCAAATTGCTGTTCTGACAGCCTTGGAGAATTGGGCTGCCAAGTCAAGATATGAAGAAGGCTCTCCAAATGATCTGCCTGCTATGCCTGGTGTCCAGCAGATCACATTTGGAAAGGAGATAAAAGTTATCAACAAATACCTAAAGTGAAGAAGACTGCTCCTAATCGCCTGCCTGTTGTAAGAATGATTCGTCAAACAATACTTTTCACTGATGATGGCAAGATTGTTAACAAGATCTTTGAAGATGTCACAGATCAGCTTGATGCTGCTAAAGATCCTGTAGCCATTGAGTGGACTGATAAAGAAAAGGTTAAGGACGAAGCTGATCTGAGAGACACTCCTGTTCAACAGGAAGAAGATCAAACTGCATCACCTCAAATTCCAACAGCTGATATGCACTCATCGCTGATGGAAGCCTTCCAAATGATGCTGGAGAATTCCTTAAGAGAAATGGAAGGGAGGAACAACCTGCAACTGGAAAAAATGTAGAAAGACATGGAAGAAAAGCACCAGCTGCAGTTGGAACAAATGCAAAAAAATACTGCAATAATGGTGAAGGATGCCATTGACAACTTTCCTCTGTCTGAGGATAATACTCTAAGGATGACACATAGTGTCTTAGACATGAACAGGAATATTGAAGATGTCAAAGCTGACATGAATCATCTTCATACTGCCTTAAAGAGGAATGAAGATCAAATTGCTCATCTCACAGATACATTCATCAGAGTAGCTGAGGAGGAGACAACAAAGAATCTCCTGTTGGTAGAACAAGTTCATAAAGCTGCCACCAGAGTTGATAAAGAAATCTCCACTCTCCAACTTAACATCGACTGCATCAATGATCAAGCTGATCAAATCACTACCACTCTCAATCATTTCACTGCAAGCCATGACCTAATCAATCAAAACATTAAATCATTATGTGCTGCTGTCAGAATCCAACTTGTTGCCCTCAACCCTCCTATCAACCCTGATGATGACAAAAAGGGGGAAGATAAAGGGGTTGAGACAACCTTTCAAGCTGATGATACTGAAAATCAAGCAATTGAAGAAAAGGCTGAGGAAACTGATACTACCAAAGAGACTGATGATAAGGTAGATAAAAAGGCTGCTGCTGAAGAAGTTGGAAAGGCTGATGGCAAAGAAAAGTCTGAAGAAGAACCCAAGGAACAAGCCAAGTCTGATAAAGAAATTGCTGCATCCAAGGAAACTACTGAAGAACAATCAGAGTCATTTACCAAGTACAAGGTTGAAGAGAGGATAAAGAGAAAAATGGAGGAGGTAGAAAAAGAGCTGAAAAGAGAACAAGAAATAAAACAGAAAATGGAAGCTGCCAAGTCCAATTTAGTCATAGATGATGATGCTGATGAAGAAGAAGATGAAGAAGATGATGATGAAAAATCTTCTTATGAGTATTATGAGGAGGTTGAAGGAGAAAGTGAAGAAGATGATGACTAGAATAGATCAACGCTTTGTAATCAGTTTTTTTTTTTTTTCCAGTTATATCATCTGATGAAAAACTTGTAACTTGTAATCATTTTCAATATATATATAAAAGTTCAAGTTTTTATTCCAACATACATTTCTATCTCAGAAATTTTGAGGATTAAAACTTTAGTTTAGGTAACAGGTACTTAGCTGAAGTTTTGTCATCATCAAAAAGGGGGAAATTGTTGGATAAAGATGAAGATAAGAGTGCACTGAAGTTAGAGAATTTAAGGGAGGTTTTGATGATTTCCAAAACTCATCAAGATCAGCTAAGTAAGGAAAACTTAGTTTAAATCCCTCGGAAGAATCATGACCAAGTATGAAGACAAATCAGAAGGGTCAAACATTCAAGGTCCAGAAGACTACTAATCTGCTGAAAGGAAGAAATCAGACTTGTGTATATCAGCACACTCAAATCAGATTTGTTCAAGTTTAAGATCAACTTTTTTCATCATCAGACTTGTACTCTCATCAGCCAAGTGGAAAGGATCAAGAAGTCGTCCCAACGGTAATAAATGCCACTGGAGTAATAAATGCTGAAGTCCGAGGCTATTAATGACAAATGATTGAAGAAATACCTCGTATCAGCTCGGTGCATTTAATGCTGCCTGAGAGAAAGTACATTCTGCAGTACTGTCACTGTGCAGAGAGCCGTTCGCGGAAATTAAGGACCAGAAATCAAGAAATTTGAATTGTGGCTCTCTTCAACGGACATAATTCAAATGAGTGAGTATAAATAGCTGAAGAGACGAAGAGAAAAAGGAGACAACAACTGAGAGATTGAATTCGAAGCAAAATATTTTCTAAGTCTCAAAAGCTCAAGAACATCTTACTCATCAGCCTTGTCATTTGTTGACTCAAGCTGAAGCTGAAGATCAAAGATAGTTACATTTTTCTGAGTGAAATTTGTTAGAGTGTTGTGAGGAGTACTTATCCATCTTCGTGAGTGGTAAGTCTCTGTAGAATAGGATTTCTTTGTGATTTCTTATTGCGAGCTTACGGCCACATTCATTTGTTGTTTTTGCGTAAGTGGAGTGTACTAATTACTGAGTGTTCTTAGTATAACCCAAGATCTTTGTGACTTGAAAGAGTGGATTAAAGGATATTTACATCCATATAACCACTATAAAAATCCTTGTGTTTTACATTGCATTTTACTTGCATATTTTCAAATTGCATAAAACACTTCATAAAACTGTTTGAAAAAGATTCAAAGGAGTTTTTAAAACTAGGACAAAATCTTAACCTTTCAAACTACTAAGGTTACCTGTGAAAAACACTTTAAAAATCCGTTGCAAGTTGTTGGTCCCAAGTGGTCAGATGAGGTCTAGAGGGGGGGGGGGGTGAATAGACCTCTGAAAATTTTTGAACTTAAAAACTTTTCAGTCTTCTGTCAGCAGACTAAGCTGATGAAGAACAGTAAGCAGACTAGTCTGATCGTGAACAAATCTTGAACAGACGACTGACCACTCTTCTTACAGTAACTTAGCTGTTTTTCAGCAAAACAATTTTTCAAAGAGTATACTTGCAGCGGATTGTTTCAAAGTGTTTTTCACAAGTAGACTAAGTTCTTTTAAAAGATTTTATCCCCAGTTTTTACAAACTCCTTTTGTTTTAAAATCTTTTCAAATAATTCGAAGTGTTTAAATATGCAAACTTTAAATATGCAAGAAAACTTTAAATGCAAGATAACACAAAGAATTTTTATAGTGGTTATATGGATAAAAATCCTTTAGTCCACTCTTCCAGATCACACAGATTCTGGGTTATACTATAATCACTTAGATTACAATATTTCTCCACTTACACCTAAACAACTAATGAGAAGGCTGTAAGCTCACAATAGGAATTCACAAAGAAAACCTATCCTCTAAAGTAGAATCACTCACTCAGACGGATTCTAACTTCGCACAACACTCAGCTATTACAAAATCACTCAGATAATGTTTTTCTGATTTCTTCAACTGGGTTTCTGTCAACAGATGACTTCCACCAGACGAGTGAGCTGTTCGAGCTTTTGAGACTTAGAGAAATTCTGCTTCAAAATTTCGATCTCTGATTGTTGTTGTGTGTGTCTCTCTTCGAACTTTGCTCTATTTATACTTGGATTTGAATTTATGACCGTTGAAGGAAATCACATCTTCAAATCCAACCTTCAGCTCTTTTTGAAACGGCTCCCTGCAGCAGTCGTACAGTGTACAGTACCTTTCTGTCCATCACATTTAATGCTGCATTTAATGCACTCTGCTGATCCGAGGATATCTTCAATCATTTGCCATTACTACCCTTCTCTTTCAGCATTTATTACACCAGGTGCATTTATTACCGTTGGACTAATCTCTTGATCTCTTCTACTCTGCTGATCAAAACGACTCTGCTGATAGGTACTCTGCTGATCAAATACTGAACTAATCTGATTTGACTCGGCTGATGACCTACCCTTCTGTTCGCTGTTTCAGCAAGAGATCACTAGTCTTCTGAGCTTCGAACTTTGAACTCTTCTGATGTCTTCTTTTACTTGTTCAAAATTCTTCTAAGGGAACTAAGCTTTCCATACTTAGCTGATTATGATGTTTTGGAAATCATCAAAACCTTCCCTTAATTTCTGACTTCTTTCATCTTCATCTTCATCTTCATCCAACAATTTCCCCCTTTTTGATGATGACAAAACTTCAGCTAAGTACCTGTACCTAAACTAAAGTTTTGATCCTCAAAAATTTCTGAGATAGAAATAATCTGTTGGAGTCAAACTTGCAATTTTATAGATATTGAATTGATTACATTTTACAAGTTTTGAAAAGTAAAAGATGCAAAGTAAAAGATTACAAGGTTTTAAAGATAAAGAAATCTAGTCTAAACTAGTCTTCTTTCTTCTTTTCTTCTGCAGCTTCCTTGTCTTCTTTTTCTTCTTCAGCAGGTTTGGAAGTTCCAACTTCCAATTTCTGCTTCAACAGCTCTAACTTCTTCTTTTTAGTATCAGGATCAAGCTGTTCTTCAGCTGAATCCTTAGCAGCAGCTATTTCCTTATCAGATTTAGCTTTTGCTTCAGCTTCAGTTTCTTCATATTCTTCAGCTGTCTCCTTATCATCTTCTTCTTTTTCTGTGATGTCTTCATCTGCTAATCTGCTTGTGCCTTCATTTGCTGCTTCATTCCTATCATTTTCATCAGCAGACTCTTCTAAGACTTCTGTTCCTTCAGCATCATTTTCAGCTTCCAATACAGGAGAAGTCCCAACTCTTTTCTGTCCAAATATCCTCTCTTCCCCCTTTTTGTCATCATCAGCAGGGTTGATTTGATAGTTTGGTAAGATTGGAGTAATTAGAAGTGAATCACAGAGAAGCTTGATGTTCTCTTCCATAGCATTCATCTGAGCCTATTGTTTAAGTTGATTGGCCTTAACATTTTTGACTTCCTTGAGTAAGTCTTCTCCTTGATCACCCAATTGAATTTGAGATCCCAAAATCCAATTTGATGAAGCAGTGAAGTCTTTCATCATGTTGCCCATGACTTCATCTTCTGCTTGGAGAGCCAATTCAACAGTTTGTTCAATCTGTTTCCAACCTTCAGTAGTGCTCTGAATCCTTCTTCTAAGAATATCCATATCCTGACAGATGGATTTAACATTATAAGCAGTGTCTTCTATCAGATCTGTTGGGACAGCAGCAGCTTTCTGAACTGGTTGTTTAACAGCAGCTATCACTTCTGCAGCTAATTCTTTCTTCATATCCTTCAGAGAATTGGTGATCATTTGCTGGATGGAGTCCAACAAATTTGTCTGAACACCATGAGAAGTTGACGGCATATTTGAAGTAGCAGCAGGTGTATCTTCCATGAGTTGCTCTGATGATTGAGTTGTCAATGCAAGAGATTGATCTGCTGGTTCATCAGCAAGGCTTGGAGTGCTTTCCTTCTCCATAGCTTGATCATCTCTTTCAGCAGCAACTTCTTTCTCCTTGCTCTGATCTGCTGGAATTTCTTCTTCCTTCTTTGATTCATCAGCAGCATCAGACTTATCATCCTGCACTTTGTCTTGATCAGATGGGTCTGATGTACCCTCAATTTGCTTTGGTTGATCAGAGGACTCTGCTCCTTCTTTCTCAGCAGGTGATATAATCCTCTTGACAGTTTCAACTGTCCTCATCAATCCTTCATTGTCCACTGCAGACCTGTTAGAAATCCAAGTAAAGTTATCAAGAGGAATAAAAGTAGATGTTGGTTCCTCAGGCAACTCTTCATAAGGTTTCAGATTTGGTCCATAGACAATATGTTTGATGTTTGGAAGTGGGACCAGTGAGCTTGGTTGTCCCCTTAACTTCCTTGCTTTCTTTGCCCAAAGCTCCATTGCTTGAGCAATAGCCAACTTTATGGATCTTTCCTTGAGGTCTTCTGAGTCATCAAAATCCTCAGGGACAGATGCAAAGATCTTCTTGGCTTCTTCTTTGACTATGTGACATATCCTCATCCTTAATCTATCCAGAAAGAATTCTGAATCAAGTGCTTGAATGAGTGAATTTGTCTCAAGCCACTTGAGAATCCAGTCTTCTGTAGCCTTGAATTCTTTCCATTTGGCCATCTCAGCAGGACTCTTTGTCAATCTGAATTCTCTCCATCTGTTGTATTTAATCTTTTCAGAGTTGAAGAGTGTCAGACGATTGATCCTCTCACTTTCAGCATCAAGTCTTTTGAGAAATTCTTCAAAAATTGCAGGATCTTCCCTGACAATTTCAAGAGATAATCTGATTTCTTCTCTTCTCTTCTCTTTTATCTTGGGTGCAGGCATAGCTGAGATTGGTTTGTTTGGATCCCTTGGTTCACCAATAGCTATCCCACCAGTGTGCTGATGTCCATGAGCATCCTTGATGCTTGCTTCAATAACAGCAGCCAACTCTGCTGCCTCAATAGCATCTCTCTGCTCTTGAGTCATTTTGCTGGCTTCTTCCTCCAGCCTTTTTAATTCTAGGCTTTTCAGCCTATCCTCTTCTGCTTTCTCTGCAGCTAACCTTTGCTTTTCAGCATCATCTAACTTTTTCTTTTCTGCAGCAGTTACATAAGTTGAAAATTTCCCAGGCCTTTGTCTGATTGGATCAGGGCTTTCAACTGCTTGAAGAGGAACTGCAGCAACTGGAGTAGGATGCAACAAAGGTGCATCTCCTTCAAGTGTTGAACTAGTCTGCTGTACATTTTGAACTTCAGCAGATAGTGCAACAGATGAGTCTTCTGTTTGTACTCCAATTTCAGAGATAACTTTAACTTCAGCAGCAGCAGCTTTAGCAGCTTCAACAGCAGGTTCTTTAATTGTTAATGGCCTTTCTGCTTCTGTAGTTATTTCTCTTACAATTGCAACAGGTTCTTCAGAGAAATTTACTTTTCTCTTTGCCTTGGACTTAGGAATTTTCTTGGCAGGAGGGTTTACAGGAGGTCCCCTTGCCTCACTCCTAGTCCTCAATCTCTTCAACCTTTGAATAGGAACTTCTTCATCAGACTCTGTCTTTTCAGATGAAGAGCCTGTCTTCATGTTCTCAAGCTCAGCTGTGAAGTCCTCTATCACCTTTTCAGGGACTTCAAGTTCAGGTTGTGCTGATCCAGCCACAACAGCAGACTGTGCTGTTGGCTCAGCAGATTGACTTGTCTGACCTTCCTTCTTGCTTTTCTTAGAAGGGGTCTTCTTGGATTTTGAAGGGGCTTTTCTTTTAGGCTTATCCACTATTTGTCTGACTGGCTCGTAGAGTTTGAACTCTTTACTTCCATGAGTTTGCTTCCCACCAGCCATAGGGCATTGTAGTGATGCAAACAGATTACTCAATAAAATGGCATGAGAATGCCTCTTATCACTCAGTAGTTCATAAACATGAGCAGCCCAGTTAACCTTTAAGCCGTAGTAAATGCAAATCATTGTGTAGTATCTCCTCCTAGGTAATCCATCCAAGGAACCCGTACTACAGTCCAATATTTTTGCAATAATATCAGCAAATCTCTGATATTCACCCTTCAGCTGGGTCTTCATCAAAGTCCCAGTCATCTCTTCTCCATCCTTAGCACAAATGGCCCAAAATTCCTCTTCCTTTCCAGACCCAAGGTCTGTCACATCTCCTCCCTCATTCGTTAGCTTATAAATTTCACTAAGAACAGCAGCAGATACAGCAATTTTCTTACCACCAATGACGGCAGTCATAACAGTGTCATCCTTGTTGAATTTTCTGGTCGTGTAGAAATGGTAAACATCCTCCAAGTAGACTCTTTCTTCGTGAGCCTCCAAAACAGGAACCAACGATGCTTCTTTGATCTTTTCCAGTAATGAACGCATCAAATCAGTGCCAGAGAAATGGAATTTGCTGTAGTTGAAGTACCTTCCCTCAATAATCTTGTCCATTTTCAGAGATTAGTGAGTAGATTCTGCAAAAGAGTAGTGAACTTTCGAAGTAATAGGGTTTGAGAGTTAGAGAGTTTGAGAATTTTTTGTGTGCGTAAGACGACTATACTGTTTAGATCGGATTTTATAGGTTTCCTTTTGGTTAGGTTTCCGTGAATTATCTGAACCGTTGATCTAATCTGACAGTTTTAAATCGTATGGCTAGGAGAGACGGATTTCAATTTTATTATTTTAATGTCAGATGGGCGGGAAACTCTATCGACACTAATCTGTTACTTATAAAAGCGTGTTTCTTAAGAATACGTTTTAATACCATGCTTATATAAGATATCAGATGAGTAGAGTTTAACTTATCTGACAGACGAGTGATCTGTTATCTGATATTACTAGAGAATGCCAATAGCTAGTAATCTTCCTCTGCTGTTTGTCAATCCAGCAAGATAAAATAATCTTCAGTCTTCAAGAATTAAGAACAGATCTTCAGATAATATAACTTTCACTAACTGACATTAACAGATTTCATCTTTAGAACAGAAGTACCGCTAGTCTTACACGTTCCCCCTGTCTTTAAGAATCCATAAGCTAACTAGTCTGTTGAAAGTTAATTCTTGAATAGAATAACGGATAACTAGGCTGTTGAACTCCAGTCTTCTGATGAGTTCCCCCTCAGCTTATGCATCCAAATTAAGTAGTCCTAACTCAGCTCTTAGAGTTGAGAACCTTGCTTCACTTAGAGGTTTAGTGAAGATATCAGCAATCTGATTGTCAGTATGAACATACTCTATCATAACATTGCCTTTTTCCACATGATCTCTAATGAAGTGATGCTTGATCTCTATATGTTTAGTCCTTGAATGACTTGTAGTATTCTGAGTAAGTGAGATTGCACTTGTATTGTCACAGTAGATTGGAATTCCACTGATCTTGATGTTGTAGTCTTCTAGTTGATGCTTCAACCAAAGTATCTGTGCACAACAAGCTCCAGCAGCTATATATTCAGCTTCAGCAGTAGATATAGAAACTGAGGTTTGTTTCTTACTCATCCATGAGATCAGACGACTACCTAAGAACTGACAAGCACCTGTTGTGCTTTTTCTGTCAATCTTGCAGCCAGCAAGGTCTGAATCTGAATAACCAATAAGCTCAAATCCAGATTCTCTAGGATACCACAATCCCAATTCTTGAGTGCCTTTAACATACTTCAATATTCTCTTGGCAGCTAAGAGATGAGATTCTTTGGGGTTTGATTGAAATCTTGCACAGACTCCAACTGAGTACATTATGTCAGGTCTGCTTGCTGTTAGATATAACAGTGACCCTATAATGCCTCTATATTTGGTTATGTCCACTGATTTGCCATCTTCATCTTTATCCAAACGAAGACTTGTAGACATAGGAATAGTAGCAGTAGAGCTAGTTTCCATACCAAACTTCTTGAACAGATCTCTTGTGTATTTTGCTTGATTTATAAAGATTCCATCAGGTAGCTGTTTGACTTGTAAACCAAGAAAATAATTAAGTTCACCCATCATGCTCATTTCAAACTTATTCTGCATCAGCTTGGAGAACTTATCACACATCTGTTGGTTAGTTGAACCAAAAATAATATCGTCCACATATATTTGCACAATTAATATATGATTCTCCCATTCAATTGTGAACAAGGTTTTATCTACCTTACCTTTGTGAAATCCTTTAATTAAAAGAAAATCAGATAGGGTATCATACCATGCTCTTGGAGCCTGTTTCAGTCCATAGAGGGCTTTCTTCAGACGATATACTTTGTCCTCTTCTTGATAGACTTCAAATCCAGGAGGTTGTTCAACATATACTTCTTCTTGCAATTCTCCATTGAGAAAAGCAGACTTCACATCCATCTGATAGACAGTGAAGTTCTTGTGAGCAGCATAGGCTAGAAACAGTCTGATTGCTTCAAGTCTTGCTACTGGTGCAAAAGTTTCATCAAAGTCAATTCCTTCTTCTTGACAATAACCCTTGGCCACTAGTCTTGCTTTGTTTCTGGTAACAATACCATCTTCATTCATCTTATTTCTGAAAACCCACTTAGTGCCAATTACTCTTTGATGACTTGGTCTAGGAACTAAGTACCAGACTTCATTCCTTTCAAATTGATTCAACTCTTCTTGCATAGCTTCTATCCAGAAGGAATCATTTAGAGCTTCTTCAATTTGCTTAGGCTCTATTTGAGATAGAAAGGTGACAAACATAGCATCTTGTGCAGCAGCTCTTCTTGTTTTCACTCTATCTAATGGATCACCAATCACCAACTCTGGTGGATGGTTTCTGAGCCATCTGAGATCAGGTTGCAGGTCTGAATGTTGTCCTCTGTTTTGATCTTGCAACACTACTGTTGGAGATACAGTAGTAGTCTGTTGAACATTTGCCGTCTGTTGAACAGTCTCTGGTCTGTCAGCTGTTTGCAACTCGTCTGTTAGACAATCAGCACTGTGATTTTGAACAGCACTTGAGTTATCAGCTGAATTTAGATTAGGTAGTATGATGGGAACATATTCTTCATTTCTTCCAATGTCTAACTTCTGTAGATCAGTAGACAGATCTTGATTAGCACTTTGATTCTTTTCAGAAGATTGACTTGGCTCATCAAATACTACATGGATAGATTCTTCTATTAGTAATGTTCTTTTATTAAAAACTCTATAGGCTTTACTAACAGATGAGTATCCTACAAAAACAGCTTCATCAGCCTTTTCTGCAAATGCAGTAAGGTGATTTTTCCCATTGTTCAATACAAAACATTTACAACCAAAAATCTTAAAGTAATGAATGTTTGGCTTCCTATTATTCCAAACTTCATATGGAGTCTTGTTCTGATTTTTGTTGATCATACATCTGTTCTGGGTGAAGCATGCTGTATTTGTTGCTTCTGCCCAAAATCTTTGAGGCAGTTTAGCTTCAGCTATCATGGTTCTGACAGCTTCCTTTAGTGTTCTGTTTCTCCTTTCAGCAACACCATTCTGTTGAGGGGTTCTGGCAGCAGAGTACTCATGATGTATTCCTTTGATGTTACAGTACTCTTCAACAGTAGAGTTTGTAAACTCTGTCCCTCTATCTGATCTGATCTTCAAGATTTTGATAGTCTTCTCATTCTGGATCAGTTCCATCAGATTAGTAAGATGTTCCTTGGTTTCACTTTTCTTCTTCATGAAAATCACCCAAGTATATCTTGAATAATCATCCACAACAGCTAGGCAGTATTTCTTTCCACCATTGCTGACTGGATCAATGGGTCCAAATAAGTCCATATGTAATAGCTCCAAAATTCTTTCAGAAGATTGGTGCTTCTTGCTTTTGAAAGATGACTTGATTTGTTTACCCTTCTGACAGGCGTCACAGAGCTTATCTTTGCTCATGACTGCTTTTGGAATCCCTTCTACCAAATCATTCTTGATTAATCTGTTTATGGTCTTGAAGTTTAAGTGATTCATCCTTTTGTGCCACAGCCAACTAACTTCACTTGGTGCAGATGCAACCAAACAAACACTTGAATTCTTGTCAGCAGAATCCCAGTCGACTATGTAGACATTCCCTTGTCGTCTTCCAGATAAAATTACCTTCTTTGTACCAATCTGTTCGACAAAGCACTTATCTGTTGAGAAGATGACTGAATATCCCTTGTCACAAAATTGACTTATGCTCAGCAGATTATATTTGAGGCCTTTGACATATGAGACGTCAGATATCTCTATGTTTCCTCTGATTATCTTTCCTTTAGCTTTAATCTTGCCTTCTTTGCTGTCTCCAAATGTAACACTTGGACCATCCACAGCAACTGCATCAGTCAGCTCATGTATGTTTCCACACATGTGTCTTGAACATCCACTGTCCAAGTACCAAATCTTCTCTACTTTACTCCTACTCCTAATCCTATCCTACAAAACAAAAATAAAATTGTTTTAGGTACCCTTATTGAGAGGGTCCTGAAGGATTAGTTCCACCTTTGACAACCCAAGATGTTGAAGTCTTAGGCTTCTTAGGTTTCTGAGTTTTCACAGGAGCATGAACAGTTTCATTTTTATCATAATTATCAGATAAGTCATGTTGATGATCAGTATGATATGAATAATGTTCATAAGCAGGGTAAGGTGCATGATATGCAGGATATGCATGCATTGGATGAGCAGGGTAAGGTGCATAGTAACCAGGAAATTGAGGTGCATGATACATAGGATGATATGCAGCAGGTTGCACATAATATGACTCATTTCCATACCAAGCATTTTTATTTTTCTTATTCTTATGCTTCTTTGGTTTACTAGGTGCTTGCTCAACTTGTTTAGACTTAGTTTTACCACTAGTCTGATTGACTTTAGCTTTATCAGCAGACTTCTTAGGACTCTGCTGTTTGGTCTTACTAGTCTTATTTCCTACACTAGGCTCTTTGCTCTTTTTAGCCTTAGGAGATTTCTTCTCCTTTAATTCTTTCTCAGGTGAAGTAGGTCTAGCAGTTTGAACATACAGAATGACCTTACTATTGTCAGCTGATATGAATTTTTCAGTATGGTTCAACTCTTGCTTATCCTGTTCTAAAGGCATCTTCTGTTTACTAGATGTATGCGTGGATGCAGCAGATGATTTCTCATGAGACTCGATGATCTTTTCAAGTTCCATGATTTTTCCTTTATAAACTTCACATTCAGCTTTCAGAGATTCATGCTCTTGCTCAAGCTGTTTATACTCGACTGATTCTTTTGGCTTTTCAGCTTTAAGTTTCAGTGAGTTATTTTGCTCTTTTAGCAAGCTCATCTCTTCCTTAAGCTTAACAAATTCTCCAGCAATAGTAGTATTATTTAACATCATTTGCTCTAGAGAATCAAACAATTCATTATTTTGAGGAGTTACCTCATCCTCAGAGTCATCAGAGTCCTTTGCCATCAGGCACAGGAGAGCAGGTTTTTCTTCATCAGAAGATTCTTCATCAGATGAGTCTGAATCTGAATCAGATGAGTAGACAGCAGCAAGCTTTTCTGCTTCAGCCATCATTGCTTTTCCTCTCTGATGCTTTCTTTCTTTTCTTACTTTCTTCTCCTCTTCAGTGTACTTCTCTGCTTTTGGATATGGGCAGTCTTTGATGAAGTGTCCCAATTTCCTGCAGTTGTAACACATTAGTTTTGATTTATAATCATCTTTATCTTGAGAAGAAAAGTTAGGTTTAGAAGTAGAAGCATTGTTGTATTTGTTCTTCATTTTTCTTTTGTAGAACTTCTTGAAATTGTTCATCAACAGTGCAACGTCTCCAGCAGTGTACTCCTTCTTGTTGAGTAGAGTGGCTTCATCAGATGAGTCCACTTCTTTGCTTTTCTGTGCTGGTCTTCTGGTGTTTTCAGCAGCAACTAAGGCAGCTGTGGGTCCTGAAGTTGAGGTTTCTTCAATTCCCATCCTAGGCAGTTTATACTCATAAGCCTTGAGTACAGAAAACAGCTCTGTAAGAGAGATCTTCCCCAAATCCCTTGATTCTTCCATTGCTGTCACTTTCATGTTGAACTTTGGAGGTAGCGCCTTCAGTACTCTGTTGGTTATCTCTTTGTCTGTGAAGGTCTTTCCCAACTTTAAAACTTCATTCAGAGTTCTGGTGAATCTGGTATCCATCTGATCAATGGTTTCTCCAGTCTTCATCTTGAAGTTGTCAAGTTTTTCCAATGCAACAGTGAGCTGATGCTCCTTGATAGCATCATTGCCTTCGCTCATATCTCTGACTTTGTCCCACATCTCCTTTGCAGTCTTGCAATGTTTGACCTTGTCAAACCGATCATTATCCAGGGCTTTAGTCATGATGAATCTCCCAACTTTATCTAGATTGAAAAGCTTTATCTCCTCTGGAGTCATCTCATGAAGGTCTTTTTCCACAACCGTATCTACTTCATTTATTTTTATGGTCTTTGTGAATCTGAATGGACCTTTAATGATACATGTGTACATGTTGTCATTATAAGCAGCAAGGAAAATCTCCATTCTGATTTTCCAGTCCTCAAAGGACATACCAGCAATGTGGGGAACATGGCTGATACAATCCATTTTTCAAAAAGTTTTAGTTTTTCAAAAAGATGCTCTTTTGAAAAGTTTTAAAAACCTTTGAAAAACACTCGGATCAAGCTCGTTGATCAGGCAGTTGATTCAAATGAACCACCTGCTCTGATACCACTTGTTGGTCCCAAGTGGTCAGATGAGGTCTAGAGGGGGGGGGGTGAATAGACCTCTGAAAATTTTTGAACTTAAAAACTTTTCAGTCTTCTGTCAGCAGACTAAGCTGATGAAGAACAGTAAGCAGACTAGTCTGATCGTGAACAAATCTTGAACAGACGACTGACCACTCTTCTTACAGTAACTTAGCTGTTTTTCAGCAAAACAATTTTTCAAAGAGTATACTTGCAGCGGATTGTTTCAAAGTGTTTTTCACAAGTAGACTAAGTTCTTTTAAAAGATTTTATCCCCAGTTTTTACAAACTCCTTTTGTTTTAAAATCTTTTCAAATAATTCGAAGTGTTTAAATATGCAAACTTTAAATATGCAAGAAAACTTTAAATGCAAGATAACACAAAGAATTTTTATAGTGGTTATATGGATAAAAATCCTTTAGTCCACTCTTCCAGATCACACAGATTCTGGGTTATACTATAATCACTTAGATTACAATATTTCTCCACTTACACCTAAACAACTAATGAGAAGGCTGTAAGCTCACAATAGGAATTCACAAAGAAAACCTATCCTCTAAAGTAGAATCACTCACTCAGACGGATTCTAACTTCGCACAACACTCAGCTATTACAAAATCACTCAGATAATGTTTTTCTGATTTCTTCAACTGGGTTTCTGTCAACAGATGACTTCCACCAGACGAGTGAGCTGTTCGAGCTTTTGAGACTTAGAGAAATTCTGCTTCAAAATTTCGATCTCTGATTGTTGTTGTGTGTGTCTCTCTTCGAACTTTGCTCTATTTATACTTGGATTTGAATTTATGACCGTTGAAGGAAATCACATCTTCAAATCCAACCTTCAGCTCTTTTTGAAACGGCTCCCTGCAGCAGTCGTACAGTGTACAGTACCTTTCTGTCCATCACATTTAATGCTGCATTTAATGCACTCTGCTGATCCGAGGATATCTTCAATCATTTGCCATTACTACCCTTCTCTTTCAGCATTTATTACACCAGGTGCATTTATTACCGTTGGACTAATCTCTTGATCTCTTCTACTCTGCTGATCAAAACGACTCTGCTGATAGGTACTCTGCTGATCAAATACTGAACTAATCTGATTTGACTCGGCTGATGACCTACCCTTCTGTTCGCTGTTTCAGCAAGAGATCACTAGTCTTCTGAGCTTCGAACTTTGAACTCTTCTGATGTCTTCTTTTACTTGTTCAAAATTCTTCTAAGGGAACTAAGCTTTCCATACTTAGCTGATTATGATGTTTTGGAAATCATCAAAACCTTCCCTTAATTTCTTCGACTTTCACTTCATCTTCATCT
>CM064881.1:50101178-50249197 GCA_003313485.2 Penstemon barbatus | reverse complement strand
TTATTGGTTTTATTGGGCCTGCGAGCCTTAAGTTTTGGGCCACTTTGAGCCATTGTAATAGATAGGGCTTTACTGTTTTATTAGTTTAGGATGGAGGCCCGTTACAAGCAAGGTGGGAGCCCAAGAAGACTAAAGGCCATGTATGCATGGTAAAATGTGTAATAGAGTAGGTCTATATGAAACCTAATAGATTGACCAATAGGACCATCGTCTTTGGCTCGATGGTGGTCCGCATAGGAGGCTCCCGATCGAAAACATACTGTGGTAGCATGCATGCTAGGTGTGAATGTTTTATTTTTATTTGTTGATTTAATTTTGGCTTGTGCGCTAGAATTTAGATCACTAAAATAAATCATAAAGCATAATTAAAGCGGTGAGATCTCGAGGAGAGTTACCTCAAACTTCCTAAAACCGAAAATCCCCTCTCGAATTAAAATATTAAGTCATATTGGGTAAACTATAAAATGATGTTTTATAGATCCAAGCCTTCCATCAATAGGGACTAGTGTATGTTGTCTACTTATCGATAGAGGTGATCCAGAGTCTGGCACCCGAGTCGAAGAAAGGGACAATACACGAAATTCCTTGATTCTTGTTTTTAACTAAACTCGACAAGGGTGGGGACTGGTCGGGATGTGAAAATCGACCGATAACCAGTTACGGGGATTTCATGACCGGGCCAGTTTCTCATCAAGATTGACTGGGTTAGACTTAAACGAGTAGTAACATTTATGATGTAGCAGTGCTAGATAGATGCGAAAATCGAGGCAAAATAGCTTGAAGGTTGTGGAGTAACACAATTGGTAAAAGTATACCTACCTAGGGAGTTAATTGTATGACCGCGAGTCGTGGGTGCAATTAATGTCTGCCGGGACGTCAAGACCTACTAGGAAATAGAATTTCCCGAACAATGCAAGGGGTTTATTGTTTCGATAAAATAGTGGGAGAACTTTTTCGATAGAAAGACCAATCTTCGTTAATTATAAGTATTATCTTAAATCTGTCTGCTTATTGTTGTCTATTATTTATATTTAGCCATGCCAATATTCACTGCCGATTGCGAACAAACTATATTGCAAATTTGGATATCATCACTCCACGATAAAGGCATGACTAGGTTCAAAAATATTAGTGAATATTGCACTTACCTGATCAAGAGGCTAAAACGAATCGATGAGCTTAGAGCTATATTGACTCTAGATGATAAGATGGTAATCATCACAAATGGCCTGCCTGAATCATTCTCTCATTTTATCGATCATTGTGAAGTTCCCCATAAAGGAATTAAGACCGATGATCTACATAAATTGTTAGAGAAATATGAGAAAGCCCTCGAAAGAGGACAAGGATTGATCGAAGGAAAGAATTGTCCCTTATGTAAGAAAGATGAGGAACTGAGGAACATGACTGATGAGGAATTCCGAAACATACTTGACCAAGGTATAACCTAAGTTATTTCCTTTTGATGAAAAACATCTTAAGATTTTTCTTTTGATGTAAAACATCTAACATTTCTGGTTTCTGTAAAAGTGTTTACAGAGGATGACTGGAACGTGCTGCATGTAACCAAGTTCGGGTTTCAACTGCACATGAGGGAAACGTACTTCAGGGAATGGGTCAAGGAGCATCTGGATTTTTCTTATTAGCATATGTTTTTCTTTAATTCTGGATTTAGGCATTAGTTAGAGTTTTGTCTATTTATTTCGAACATTGAACGAAACTTTTTAGCTTTACCATTATGAATGGAATTAGTTTAATTAAAGCTTTTAATTCGTACATAATTGCTTTACCGTTGTAAATAAAGCAAAGAAATAAGCATTGATAAAACTTAAACAATTATGCTAAATCAAGAAAAGAAAAACAAATTAGATGATTATCCACATTCGATCAAAATTCCTAAAAGAAGGAATCGATGAATTGTTTTCAATCATGGCTCTTGAAATATAGAAGATTGATGAATTCAAAACATGCGAATCCTGTCTGAATAGGAAATCAATCGATTAAAGGTATTTTGAAATACCAAGTGTTTTAATGGATAAAACCATTAATACACATGTGGATCACTAAAGCATTAGTGCGAGTAATTAATTGCTTCATAAAATATCCTAATGGCATTTAGGATATGAGTACTTTGAAAGTACAAGTTTTTGGAAAGGTTGAAGGGTTCAAAGTGTTTCATAAAGGCACTAGGTGCAAGTATGGAAATGTTGAAAGGATTCAAAGGATTCCAAAATCGAAGCAATTAAGGGCATTAAAGTATGATCATTCGATTTAATCGAAGTGATTAATACATAAGCCCTAAATTACTCAAATTATCTAAATCGAGAATAGAATTCTTGAATAGCGAGTTAAATCTAATAAAAGGAATCGAACTATGAAAGACTAGATTCATTCCTTAAATTAGTATAACTCCTCAAACAATTCTGGGGTCAACCCCATGACTCTAGAAGGATACTTTGACTTGTAACCTTCTTAAGTCAATTCCTACGAAAACCGTACTAAATCAAGTATAGTGTTTCATCCAAGAATGATAAAATTGGATAGTGGATCCAATTGAGAAAATTTGTAGGGTATCCAACGAAATCCATTGGATACCTGTTCCATGATCCTAAAGGACGAAAGGAGTCTGTTGCTAAGGATACCCAATTCTTGGAGGGTGGTTCCCTCGCGAATAGAAATGGGATTTTACCATGGAACTTGATGAAGTCCTAGACTTGGACACATCCCTACAAATAGTGGGAGTATATTTTCAAACCTACTGAACCAAAATTTTGTACACCAAATTTCGAAGATTCGATCGAATTCGAAAAGAACCAGTACGTTCACGAATATGATCGATTGGATAGTAATCCAAGAACTTTCGAAATATCTATGTATAACATAGAATCGGGCACATAGCTTAAACGCCATGTGATCTAAGTGGATTGTAAATAATCCGTTTGGAAACAACGAATCATAGAAGCTTCGTGTGACTGCGAAGAATATCCATTGGATTTAAATCCAAAGGTAAATCTATAATTCTAGACCAGTATCCCGAAGCTGGAACATGCAACTAGATGAGACAGTCAAGGCGGTTGACTTTATCAAAATTGCATGTAAATCTCAATGTACAAAAGAATCAGTGGGAGTTTTTGCATTGTTCGTAATATAAACACTAATGTTGACATAGATGTTGTATGAGTGTTGAGCGCAGACGAAAGCGTGTATATACACGCAATTCTTCATTAAAAGATTTAAGGGATACATCTCACGTATTGGCAGTACGTATCTATTGTGATAGATTAGAGAAGATGTTTAAAATCCCAAATCTTAGTACATGGACAAAAACTGAATAAAATCAGTATGGAAAGTCATAGAGAGGACAGTTTCCATAGAGATATAAAATCTCTCTCAAAGTCAATGCGCCCTACATTTGATGAGTAAAGAGGATAATATCTCTGAACACCTTCCATATAAAAGGTGGCATAGTATATGCAACGTCATGTACAAAGACCAGACTAAACATTTGCTATGAGTTTCATAAGCTGATGTTGGTCGAACACCAGTAAGGAGTACTGGTATACCGAAAGGAAGCATTCCTTAGAGAACTCTAGGAGTTCTAAGGACATATTGCTGGTCAACGGTAATAATGAAGAATTGGAACTCAAAGGATTTAGTGATTCGAGTTTCCCGTCTGAAGTGAATTTAATATTCTGGTTTTATGGGGCAACGATGATTTGAAAGAAGTTCAAAAGACAATCGATGCTGGGTTAACCAATAAAACAGAATATTTCGCAGTATTGAATACAGCGAAGGATAGTGTTTGGACGAAAACTTCTTCCAATAAATTGGAAGTGGTACCTAGCATTGCGAAGCCTATAGTTATCTTCAATAATAACTTAAGGCAATTGCTTTAGCAAAGGAATCGAGATCTCACCCATGATCTAAACACAAGTATACCATATGATCTGGCAAATCATAGGTAGAACGAGACGTAGGGTAAACCACGTCAAGAGACAACATAGCAGATCCACTAATTAAGTCATAATCACAAAAGGGTTCGACGGACATCTGGAGTGAGATGGGCCTTAGAAACGTATGTGGTTGGCTTTAGGGCAAGTGGGAGATTGATAGGATAGTGCCCAACAAACCAACAAATATAAGCTTGTTAAGGAACTTCCTTTAGAAGCAATCTTATGATTCATAAGATAATACGCCCGTTTATTCATAGTACGTGAATTAAACAATGGCCACCTTCATCTCTCGCGAACGTATCTAAGCGATTGGATGAAACCCTGAGATCACTCATGACTACGGGATTATTCACTTCAGTATTGGGTGCGATTAATCATGAAACAGTCTCAAAGGTCGTGATCTCAAAAATGTTCCAAGTCATAGATTCATATCGAGACGGGGTATCGAATGAATCGTTAAGACTTGTAGGATTATGCATGATTCACATGAAGTGAATTTGTTGTCGTTTCATGAACAAGGCATTGAATGCTAGTGCATATGACTAGGTGGTTCGATAGGGGATCGAACGCATCGAACGACCCGAACAGAGAGACCCATCGTGGAAGTGCGTTAAGCATATCGGTAATGGGATGTCTCTCAAGACTTATAATAGTGTACGATTTAGTCCTTTGACTTGAGGTACTAGGGCGGATTCGGTACACGGGAATACGTACTTTGATTTAGGAGCCGATCACATAGCTTGGTCATTGTGCGACTACTTTGGGTGCGTATGAACGTGTGCGCGGATAGTTAGTACTAATATAGGATCTGTCGACTCATCCTGATAAGATGAGAGAATTTCCTGTACGTTCTTAGATAATAAATCCGAGGAATCTACGGCCGTAGTCGGTGACGGATTTGGAAAGGGGTTTCCAAATTTAGCAGTCACACTGGAATTATTATCCTGAATTAGAAAGTACAGAATTGAGATAATTAGAGGTGCCGACCAATTCACACACCCTAGGTCTCAATCGGGAAATTAGTTGATAGAAGGACCGTATGTACATGGCATTTATAAGAGTTGGAGGTTCACGAATATCAATTCACCTGAAGTTGGGCCTCATGGGCTTGTGGCTAGACATCGACCATGAGGTGTGGGTACTCCTGAATTAATAAGGAAATTAATTCTGGAGTGGTCAATTAAAGTGGTTAATTGATCGGAGCAATTAATTGCTCACTAATTAAATCACGAAAGTCGTGGGCCTGCTGCCAATTGATGGTGAACCTAGAGGGTCACACACAATACAGTTGGACAGTGACAGTCTGGAAGGAATCAATTGATTTAAGGAATTAAATCAATATATGAATTAAAGTATTAATTCAAGAAGAAGAATAATTAATTAGAAGTAACTAATTAATTAATCGAGAATTAAAGTGTTAATTCAAAGTGGAGAATCATTAATTAGAAGTAACTAATTAATGAATCAATTGGAATTTCTAATTGATTAAATCATCAATTAAAGTGTTAATTGGAAAGGATTAATTAATTAATAGTGGATTAATTAATTAAACACATGGGCCGATCCATATGAAAGTTAATTGATCTAGGATTAATTAATTTACGCATATGGGCCGATTATTGTAAGGATAAATTAATCTAGGATTAATTAATCTTGCATGGGTCGATTTTAATGATCAAAATAGTTTAGGACTAATTAAAGCACATGGGCCGATTTTTGTTAGTCAATTATAATTGACTTGGCCGATTTTTGCTTAATAAATTAGTCTTGGATTATGTTGGATTATGATAGGGATTAAAAGAGTTTGTGTTTTCTTGTGTAACTAGGAAAGAGATTGAAAGAGATCTTCTTTCCTAATGTGATAAGATTTGTGTATATCTTATCTCTTGAAAAAGAAGATATTCTTTCAAGAGTTAGATGTCTATTAGGAGAAGGAGTCTTCTAATAGAGACACCTATAAATACTAGATATACACAATCTAAGAGAGAGTTGGAAAACCCTAAGAGAGATTAATTTCTAAGCAAGAAAGAAAATCACAACACAAGAAAACACATCAAGGCCGAAAATTTCAGCCCCCTCTCGCCCCTAATTGCATAATCGAACCCTGTAGAAATCGCCCTCCCTGTGTAGGATTTTTCTCCAAGTCTTCTTCCGGATCTGCATCCAATTCCTGACGAGACAATTCCTTAATCCTAGTTCTGAGCCTGGGGATTTCGCGAAGTCACTCAAATTCAACTGGTGTGGACTTTCTCTAGAGGCACAACACTTGGGGTGCTCTAGTGAACAATTGAAGACCGGAGGAAAACCACCACCTTGCCTGTGGTGAGGTAAAATAGTTTTTACCTACTCTTTTATTTATTTTAGTATATGCATGCTGAAATAAATTCAACCTTTATTCATATGTGCTAATAAGAAACCCTGGGATTTGGTGTATGATAAAAATTTTAAATTCCGCACTGTTGTAGTTGACAAATTATACCCATAAATCCCAACATTCACATCCATCTGATAGACGGTGAAATTCTTGTGAGCAGCATAGGCAAGAAAGAGTCTGATTGCCTCTAATCTTGCTACTGGTGCAAACGTTTCATCAAAGTCAATGCCTTCTTCTTGGCAGTAACCTTTGGCCACTAATCTTGCTTTGTTTCTGGTGACTTCACCATCTTCATTCATCTTATTCCTGAATACCCATTTAGTGCCAATGATTCTTTGATGACTTGGTCTAGGAACTAAGTACCAGACTTCATTCCTTTCAAATTGATTTAGCTCTTCTTGCATAGCTTCAATCCAGTTTGAATCACTAAGAGCTTCTTCAATTTGTTTGGGCTCAATTTGAGATAGAAAGCTGACGAACATTGCATCACTTGCAGCAGCTTTCCTTGTCTTCACTTTATCCAGAGGATCACCAATCACCAGCTCTGGTGGGTGATTCTTGAGCCATCTGAGATCAGGTTGCAGATCATAATGTTGTCCTTTGTTTTGATCTTGCAACACTACTGTTGGAGTTCCAGTAGTAGTCTGTTGAACATTTGATGTCTGTTGAACAGTCTCTGGTCTATCAGCTGTTTGCAACTCGTCTGTTAGACAATCAACACTGTGATTTTGAACAGCACTTGAGTTATCAGCTGGATTGAGATCAGGTAGTATGATGGGAACATATTCTTCATTCTTTCCAACATTCAACTTCTGTGAATCAGTAGACAGATCTTGATTAATACTTTGATTCTTTTCAGAAGATTGACTTGGTTCATCAAATACTACATGAATGGATTCCTCTATTAGTAATGTTGTTTTGTTAAAGACTCTATAAGCTTTATTAACAGTAGAGTATCCTAGAAAAACAACTTCATCAGCCTTTTCTGCAAATGCAGTAAGGTGATTTTTACCATTATTTAAAACATAGCATTTACAACCAAATATCTTAAAATAATGAATGTTTGGCTTCCTGTTGTTCCAAACTTCATATGGTGTCTTGTTTTGGTGCTTGTTGATCATGCATTTGTTTTGGGTAAAACATGTTGTGTTTGTTGCTTCTGCCCAAAATCTTTGTGGCAGCTTAGCTTCAGCTATCATGGTTCTGACAGCTTCCTTCAGTGTTCTGTTTCTCCTTTCAGCAACACCATTCTGTTGAGGGGTTCTAGCAGCTGAATACTCATGATTTATTCCTTTGATATTACAATACTCTTCAACAGTAGAGTTTGTAAACTCTGTCCCTCTATCTCATCTGATCTTCAATACCTTTATGCTTTTCTCATTCTGGATCAGTTCCATCAGATTAGTAAGATGTTCCTTGGTTTCACTTTTCTTTTTCATGAATATCACCCAAGTATATCTTGAATAGTCATCCACAACAGCTAGGCAGTATTTCTTTCCACCATTGCTGACTGGATCAATGGGTCCAAATAAGTCCAGGTGTAGCAGCTCCAATATTCTTCCAGAAGATTGATGCTTTTTGCTTTTGAATGATGACTTGATTTGTTTACCCTTCTGACAGGCGTCACAAAGCTTGTCTTTGCTCATGACTGTTTTTGGAATTCCTTCTACCAGATTATTCTTGATTAGTCTGTTGATGGTCTTGAAATTCACATGATTCATTCTTTTGTGCCACAGCCAACTGACTTCACTTGGTGTTGATGCCATCAAACAAATGCTCGAATTCTTGTCAGCAGAATTCCAGTCCACTGTGTAGACATTCCCTTGTCGTCTTCCAGATAAAATTACCTTATTTGTACCGATCTGTTCAACATAGCACTTATCTGTTGAGAAGATGACTGAATATCCTTTGTCACAAAATTGACTTATGCTTAGCAGATTATATTTGAGGCCTTTAACATATGAGATGTCAGATATCTCTATGTTTTCTTTGATCAGCTTTACACTTGCTACAATCTTGCCTTCTTTGCTGTCCTCAAACGTAAATTTAGGACCATCCACAGCAACAACATCAGTCAGTTCATGTATGTTTCCACACATGTGTCTTGAACAGCCACTGTCCAAGTACGAGATTTTCTCTACTTTACTCCTACTCCTAATCCTAACCTACAAAACAAAATAAAATTGTTTTAGGTACCCTTATTGAGAGGGTCCTGAAGGATTAGTTCCACCTTTGACAACCCAAGATGATGAAGTCTTAGGCTTCTTAGGTTTCTGAGTTTCAACAGGAGTATGAACAGCTTTGCCTTTACCACGTTCATCAGATTTGTCCTATTGTTGATGATCAGCATGATAAAGATAATGTTCAAATGTAGAGTAAGATGCATGATAAGGAGGATATGCATGCATTTGATGAGCAGGATATGGTGCATAGTAAGTTGGAAATTGAGGTGCATGATACATAGGATGATACGCAGCAGGTTGCACATAATAAGACTCATTTCCATACCAAGCATTTTGATTTTTCTTATTCTTATGCTTCTTTGGTTTACTAGTTGCTTGCTCATTAACAGACGACTTAGTTTTATCACTAGTCTGATTAGTTTTAGCCTTGTCAGAGGACTTCCTAGGACTCTTCTGTTTAGGCTTACTAGTCTGTTTTCCTACACTAGGCTCTTTTTAGCCTTAGGAGTTTTCGTCTCCTTTAATACTTTCTCAGGTGAAGTAGGTTTAGTAGTCTGAACATACAGTATGACCTTACTATTGTCAGTTGATATAAATTTTTCAGTATGGTTCAATTCTAACTTATCCTGATCTAAAGGTGTCTTCTGTTTACTAGACATGTGAGTGGTGCAACAGATGACTTCTCATGAGACTCAATAACTTTCTCAAGCTCAATGATTTTACCCTTATAGACTTCACATTCAGCTTTCAGAGATTCATGTTCTTGCTCAAGCTGTTTATATTCAGCTGATTCTCTTGGCTTTTCAGCTGAGAGTTTCAGTGAACTATTTTGCTCTTTTAGCAATATCATCTCTTCCTTAAGCTTTTTATATGCTTCAGCAAGAGTAGTATTGTTAAGCATCATTTGTTCAAATGAATTAAATAATTAATTATCAAGAGGAGTTACCTCATCCTCAGAGTTATCAGAGTACTTAGCCATCAGGCAGAGAAGAGCGGGACTCTCTTCATCAGAAGACTCTTCATCAGAAGTGTCTGAATCTGAATAAGATGAGTAGACAACAGCTGGCTTTTCCGCTTCTGCTACCATCGCCTTTCCTTTCTGATGCTTTCTTTCTTTTCTGATTCTCTTTTCTTCTTCTGTATACTTCTCAGCTTTAGGATATGGGCAGTCTCTGATGAAATGACCCAGTTTCCTGCAATTATAGCACATCATTTTGGATTTATAAGAATCCTTATCCTGAGAAGAAGAAGTAGGGTTAGAAGTAGAAGCATTGTTATATTTGTTCTTCATTTTTCGTCTGTAGAACTTTTTGAAGTTGTTCATCAGCAATGCTACGTCTCCAGCAGTGTACTCCTTTTTGTTGAGTAGTGTGGCTTCATCAGATGAGTCCACATCTTTGCTTTTGTGAGCTGGCCTTCTGGGGTTTTCAGCAGCAACAAGTGCAGCTGTGGGACTTGAAGTTGAGGTTTCTTCAACACCCATTCTTGGCAGTTTATACTCGTACGCCTTGAGTACTGAGAACAGCTCGGCGAGAGAAATCTTGCCCAGATCTCTTGACTCTTCCATGGCTGTCACCTTTATGTTGAACTTTGGAGGTAGGGCCTTCAGAACTCTGACGGTTATCTCCTTGTGCGTAAAGGTTTTTCCAAGCTTTAAAACTTCATTCAATGTCCTTGTAAACCTTGTGTCCATCTGGTCAATGGTTTCCGCAGACTTCATCTTGAAGTTATCCAGCTTTTCCAGAGCAACACTCAGCTGATGCTCTTTGATGGCGTCGTTTCCTTCGCTCATGTCACGAACCTTATCCCACATCTCCTTTGCAGTTTTGCAATGTTTGACTTTATCAAACCGATCATTATCCAGGGCTTTGGTCATGATGAAGCGGCCAACTTTATCCAGATTGAACAGCTTTATTTCTTCGGCTGTCATCTCCGTTAAATCTTTTTCCACCACTAATTCAGCTTCATCAACTATGATAGTCTTGGTGAATTTGAATGGACCTTTTATGATACATGTGTACATGTTATCATTATAAGCAGCTAGGAAAATCTCTATTCTGATTTTCCAATCTTCAAATGACATACCAGCAATGTGGGGAACATGGCTGATACAGTCCATTTTTCAAAAAGTTTTTGTTTTTCAAAAAGATGCTCTTTTGAAAAGTTTTAAAACCTTTGAAAAACACTTGGATCAAGCTCGTTGATCAGGCAGCTGATTCTAATGAACCACCTGCTCTGATACCACTTGTTGGTCCCAAGTGGTCAGATGAGGTCTAGAGGGGGGGGGGGAGTGAATAGACCTCTAAACTTTTTGCAATTTTTAACTTTAAAACTTTTTTGTTAACTCAAACAGACTAAGCTGTTATCAACAGTAGGTTCCTCGGCTGATCGCGAACAAATCTTTGAACAGCTTCGTAGACCACTAAACTGATAGTTACTTAGCTGATTTTGTCAAAATCAGTTTTAATACTTAGAGTACTTGCAGCGGATTTTCAAAGTGTTTTTCACAAGTATCCTCAGTAGTTTGAAAGATGTTTCCCCAGTTTTATAAACTCCTTTTAAATTTTTTTCAAACAGTTAAGTAAAGTGTTTTATGCAGTCTTGAAATATGCAAGTAAAAACACAAGTAACTTTTATAGTGGTTATATGGATGTGAATATCCTTTAGTCCACTCTTCCAAGTCACAAAGATCTTGGGTTATACTAGAAACACAAAGTAACCAGTACACTCTGCTTACGCTTAACAACAAATGAACAGGCCGTAAGTGCGCCGTAAGAAATCACAAAGAAATCCTACTCTCTGAAGTAATATCACTCACTTAGATGGATATCTACTTCTCACAACACTCAGTTTTACAAATTCACTCAGAAGATGTGTTTAGCTTTGTTCTTCAACTTCGCTTTTCGTCAACAAATGACTAAGCTGATGAGTGAGCTGTTCTTGAGACTTAAAGAATTCTGCTTCGAAAATTTCTCAGAGATTGTGTTGTTCTTCTTCTTCTCGTCTCTTTCAGCTATTTATACTTGAGGTTTGAAAAGTGTCCGTTGAAGAGAGACATAATTCAAATTCCTCGAGTACTGGTCCTTAATTTCCGCGAACGGCTCTTTTGCAGTCTGTCCGTACTATCAACAGTACTTTCCTGCAGGCAGCATTAAATGCACCAAGCTGATGCGAAGCATTTCTTCAATCATTTGTCTTTAATAACCTTGTACTTCAGCATTTATTACTTCCAGGGGCATTTATTACCGTTGGGAAGACTTTATGATCTTTTTCACTTGGCTGACGAAGATGCAAGTCTGATGGCGAACTAAGTTGATCCCAAACTTGAACAAATCTGATTTGAATCGGCTGATCTTCATCAGTCTGATATCTTTCCTTCAGCAGATCAGAAGTCTTGGACCTTGAAATTTTGACTCTTCTGATGTCTTCTATACTTAGTCAAAATTCCTTCTAAAGGGACATCAGCTAAGTTACTCCATACTTAGCCGATTTTGAAGTTTTGGAATGCATCAAAACCTCCCTTATAAATTTGTCTTCAGTGCCTTCATCTTCATCCTTATCCAACACCTTGCAACTCGCGGCAAGAAAGCTATTGTACATCTTTTCAATGTGAGTCACTTATTACTCGTCGGAAACTTCTTGTATTATTATATCTCTTTAATGTACTAGATTTCTTCTCTTTAATGTGAATCATTCATCAATGAACATAAGAATGAAAATCAAATCTTTGTAATTTTGCATTCATCAATGAACATGGAATGAAAATCAGATCTATGTATTTTGGCAACGATAGGAGGCAGTGTAGTCAGGTATTGTTGTAAAACCCCGAAAATTCATTTATGAATTTTCTTTCCTATAAATTTTATTTATTTGAAATTTGATAATTTTTTTTTAATTGTGTGAATTTAATAATAAAAATTAAAATTCATATCTATGTTGTTAAAAATTCAACGAGTGAGCATTTTTTTTTAAATTTAAATTGATTTAAATTGATATTCACTTGAATTATTATTGTTGTGCAAAGTATGAATTATAAATACCCACTCTTGTGTTATTTTGAGGATTTAAATACAAGAATAAAATAAAAGGGGGACTTCTTGAATTGTTCCAAGACTTTGAGAACTAAAATGTACTACCCATTTTTTTTAGGGTGTTAAATGCAAAACACCCATTAAATATGAATTAAAACCAACCCATTCCCTCATTCACTTCTTCTCCTACATTTACACACACTAAAACACACACAAAACCCCTTTCTTTAATTTGTTCATAACTTTCTCATTTCTTAACCAAATCGAGCGAATAAGTAGTCCAAATCCATCTACTCGACGAGAGCTTTCTATTGGTACCATTATTCGTCGGAAATTATTGCCGGAAAAGTAATGACGGCGGCGGCAAGGGGCGGCTTCAAAGTGGGTTTCCTTGCATGTCCCTTTTCCGGTCATTTCTTCAACAATCGAGCTTCACCACGGTGTTCTAGGCTTAGAGGAGAGTGGAATGGTGGGTTCGTCTCATTTTCCGGTGTCGGTCAACGGTGGTCAACAGTCGGTCAACGCCGGTCAACGGTGCCTGCTCCGGTCAGCGACTTCGTCTCGGAATGGGTATTCCATTTTCGGTCTTCTTTTCTCGATTTGAGTTCGTTAGGTAGTTCTTTGAGCTTAAATGTTATTGTGTGTTTATTTGGTTAATTTTTGGCTTTAAAATTTAATTTGAGCATGAAATTGAGTTCATACTATGTTATGCATGTATCTCGATTAACTCGATTTTTGCTATAAGGTTGGTGTAGTTTTGCTTGGTTTAAATAAATGTTTATTAGATATTTGGAACTTGATTTATTTTTGTAAGAAAGTTATTGTTCATAATTTTTGAAGCTTTAGGGGGTAATTTTGAAAGATTTTAAAAGTTGAAGGTTTAGGGATGCAAAAATTTTGGGAGTATAATGGACTGAGAATCTCTATTTTTGTTCAATATTTGATATGAGTTTACTTAAAAATTATTTGTTTTAAAGTTGCTCCAAGTTTGTTTGCAAAAAGGGAGTTTTTGAAACTTTTGGGGTTAGTTTTGCATCTGAAAATAAGGGGTGAAATGCGCTGTTTTGTCGCTGTTTTTGCATGGTTCTTTTATAAATTCTTGATTAATTGATTTGAAGTAGTGGTTTATTCATTTTAGTTTTAAGATTGAAAATTTGTAAAAATTTTCGAAGAAACTTATAATTAAAGAACTTTTTTTTCTCATTGTTAGTTTGTAAAAAGTTATTAAACCTTATTGTTAAAGCTCAATTAGAACGGTTTTGTTCTAGTTTATCTCTTTCGTGGCTATGTTTACCTCGGTTCATGAACGAACCATAGAACCTTTAGATCGGACGTAAATGTCCAAGTTTTGATCGTGGCTTCGATATTGAACAACCACGATTCAATTGTTTGCTCGACTAAAACATTGCTTTAGTCACTCTAGAATCCTTGTGGTGTGATTAGATTCTAAGATCGTTACATAAACGTGTACAGGAGCCGAAGACGCTACTTTTCCGCAATTTCTCGAGAATCGTAAGCTACACAGGTGAGTGCTGTGTGTTACTTGTGTGTAAGTCCGAATGTGCTAGTAGGTCGAGTCATAACTGCAACTTAGTCCCTGAATGAACGAGCATGCGATGTATGATACAATGAAAAACTCAACTTTTAGGACAAAATATACATCTTGAATTATATGATAATGCCTATGTGCTTACGAGTCCTGGATATCATATATTGAACCATTTTAATGATTGTTATTGAGTTGGTTGCTGATTTCATGTTACTGGATTGTTAATGTACTGCCTTGTTATTGGATTGTTATTGTACTGTATTGTTACTGTACTGTACTGCTTGCTATTATTGTGTGGGCCCTATTTTGGTGTGCGGAATCAAAGGTAACCCGAAGGTTAGGGCCGGAAGGTTACCTTGATCCACCGCAGACCCGGCTTCACAAACCAAGTGTGGAGGTTACACTTGGGGAGTGAAGTCAAACTCTTGGCATTAGACGTCTATGCGCACAGATAGTAAGGTAGCTCCTTACTTGGAGTGTTCGGTGGTGGTTTTCCTGACTGTGGATTGGAGGGTAAGAGGAGGACGGCATCAACAAATGTTGGTTACTTGTTTAACGTGCTTTAATTGTTATAGCATATGTTCATTACTGTACTGTTGTATATGCTCATGTATATTATGTTGCATCCACGCACATGTGCACTATAGCCTCACTAAGTTGGACGATCAACTTATGCATTCCATGTTTCAATCTTTTCAGCTACAGGTGTTTGGGGTAAATGATAGTTCATGTTGCGGTTAGGTCATCACGGTTGCGATCCCACCCTAGTTCCAGAGAGTAGTTGAACTTTTGTTTAAATTCTTATTTGGTTTTATGATTTTCGTTTGAACTCATATTTTAAACCTCCTATAATGTCTAAGTTAATTTTTATTATATATTGCTAAATATCTTGGTATTTTAGCTAATTTTGTAAAATGGGAATATCTATAGAAAATGATTTTTAATTAATCTTAACCTTCTTGTATTTTTTTTGAGTCCCAGAAGTTGTTTCACCATGTCATGTCATCCGCTAAAATTTGTTTTAATTACTTCCGCTTTAAAATTAGTAATCAAAATTGTTCTTATATCGTTTTAATCCGCTTCCGCTTAAAATCTTTAATTCTCGATTTTAATTTATCGTTCTTTTTTTTTTTAAAGGTTTCGATATTTTAACTCTTTTTCAAAATAATAATAACTTTTCGACCGTCATCCGACGGACCCGCGGAGTCGGGCCGTTACAGATGGTATCAGAGCTTCGGCTCATGGCCAGGATATGGTCCTCGGAATTCGTACTGTGGTGCTAGTAAGGTGGGACTAACCGGCAATACTTTAGGGTGTCTACCCACATTGGGTAGTTCACTTTTAAGACAAAACCGCAACCAAACATAGGTATTGTGCATGGCCTCGGGGGAAGGGGATATGTTTGATTGTTAATGTGATTTCTGGATTTGTTATTTTTTGTTCGTGTACAGAATATACTTGACATTACTTTGACTGAACTATTTGAATTATTGTCTGAATATGATTGTATAAGTATGATCCATAATGTTTCATAATATACACACATTGAGTTACTTGAATCAAGTAACTTTTCTCGAAGCGATGTTAAATGACTAATATAGCCATAAACCTTTTCGAATTCCATCATCATGTGAGTTTACTTTATTCAAAACTCATAATGTTGACTTCATGCATTTCTTCTTCAAATTGACCTCTCACCTTTAGTAAGCTTGCACGAAAGTCTTAAGGACAACTCAATTCGAATAACTCACTTTGTGGGATAAGGCTGCAATCAAAATTATACGCGTATGTTCGATCTCAATGGAGGTTTGATTTCTTGGTATCACTGTTTCGTTACCAAATGACTAGAACGACCTCAAATATTTAACCTCGTTATCGTTTGACGACGATTAAATAGGAGAAAGCCCTTTCTTTCTCTATCTTACTTAGATCCTTGAATCAAGTTTCTTTTCTTGGGACACTTATAAGTTATCTAAAGTAGTCATGGGTACTCTCAAGATTCCATTAGTTGTGCTTAATTCATTCAAAATTCGTTCTCCTGATTTCAAACATTACTCTTTCGTAACGAGCCATCAAATCTGAATATATTTTGGATTCTCCTTGGGCTCCGTTCTTTGGTTTTAACTCATTCCCGAATTCATCGTATTTTTGAGTTTTGTGTATGGGTTATTCTTGATAGTATGAAATCGATACACGTTTCTTTGAATCATGATGATTTACCATAAATTTCATTCCTCCTATACAATTCTTAATAATCATAGTTCATTTGAACCTTCAGATCGATTTACTTATGTTCATGCCTGACTTTGATTCATCTCGCTAGTTTGTGCTCCATGGAATTATTTCTTAGTCATTGTTAGTTAGATTGATGATGACTATTTTGCACCTAGTACTTCAGGTGTGTCTCATTCTTCAACTATCCATGTTTCTACTTTTCCTCGAGATTGAAATTTACTTTCATCTGAACCTACATTTGTAGGTACTTCCTAAATACGAAGTATTAATTATTTGATATCGATTACTATGAACTGTCACTCTTGATTCTGGCATACTCTTTGTATGTTGATCAAAATTTGTGACCCCTATTTGTTATATATGCGTTTAGACGATGTATTATATAAGTTATTGGGAAGGGTAATTAATGGAGTGTGGCGACAACCAAATAGTCTTTAACATCAAGACTTGCTATCGAAGTTTAAGATAGAATGAAAGACAAGGGTCTAAAAGAAACAAAGGGGTCTATCAAGACGATCGAAATTGAATCTATCGGCATGTTGAAATTTCGAGAAATGATGTTTCCACAAAAGTTAAGTGTATCGATGAACAAGTCAATTGAAGAAGCCTAATCATCCCATTGTTTCCCTGGAGAAATCGAGTGTAACAAATGTCATTGGTTGAAGAAAACGTTGCAACCATCTTCACATCTAGTAAATCAGCTATCGACTAAGGAAATAAGCCGAAGATACCTTCTTTATTACACAAGAACTTCAAGGATCCGCAATCACTCAAAAGTGAATTAATCCTAACTCTATAATCTTTCTATGACGTGACCGAATTCGTCTCCTAACATCTTCTACTCATTTTTATTAGACGAATATCTCTAATTGAGCTCCAGAATTGTTCATTGTTTATTTTTCCATATGCGTTAATGCCTTTTCCTTCGCTTCCATATGCGATAGTCAGTTTCTTTCTCTCAATTTTAATTCTGAATTGACCAAAACTTCTTTGAACTTGCTTACCTTGATATCATATTTTTAAATATTGTTTCCCACAATTTCTTGAATTTAACAGTTTCTTGAATTGATTGTCATTCTAATTAAAACCCATCCCTTCAAAGTTTATTGGCAACTTTAATTCAACTTCTTGTTGTCCGATTGAAGCTTCCAATTTGATATTTGAGTTGTATATTGTTCGGAGTTTGTACTCCCTTTTTCTTTCACGGGCTACTTCTTCATAGTGAACTCGTGAATCATATGCTTACCTTAATTTGATTCAGTGGTTAGTAATATTTCATTATCCTTATTCCCTGAACCTAATTATTGAATTGCGAAAGGTTCAGAAAAAGTCTCTTCGATTTCATATTATTCCTGCTTGTTATTCTAGAAGGAATGTACAGTCAACTTCATACTTGTATCATGTTCTTTCTAAAGTTGTTTCATCCTATTTGTTATCATTAATCTTGAAATTGGGCATTTTCATTTTCCTTGCCTTGTTCTTGAACCTTATTCGCTTTATCTCTAGTATCATCATTACACTCATTACTTCTTTAAATGAACCTTTGAATGATTCGTTTTATTCTCACTTGATATTTAGACGTCCAAAGACACTTTAGCGCTCTGGTTGTTAATACCTAAACTTTTGATTCGATTTTGACATCCCCGATTCAACCTTTTTGTTATTAAGACTTTTGATGTGATAGTCTTGTAATACCCCTAGTGATACTTGTTATTTGATTACATTTGTTCAAATTGAGTTTTTCTTCGAATGACATAACTTATGTTTCCCATTCATTTTCATAATCCTTTTTAAGACTTCTATTCGACTGTGCCTTGTCACATTCATTGAAAATCCTTAATCGACCACTTTCTGGTTATATTATTTGAACAATCCTTGACTCGATCGACCATTCAGGTCCTCATTACTTTATTCCGAAGTTATTTTTGCTCAGTCTATAAACTCAATTGCTTCCTTTTTTCATGGGCAAAATTTTTGGTTCAACTGTCCTTTATGATCCTTATAGAAATTTATCGTTTCGGTGTTGCTTGATACTTTATTGAACCCCTTTGCTAATATATGGTCATTTCTGAATCGCCTCTTTGATTCCATATCATTCATACTTGTTAACTTCATTGACCATGAAACATTTTCACTCAGTCATCGACTTTCTTTTGAACTCCACACTGTTATCTTGTTCTTTCTAAACATGTCCTTTCATCGTGGTTAGTTTCTCGTATATGGTGTTCTCATTTTTCTTGGATCTCGTTCTTTAACTCTATACGCTTTCTACGTTGTACTTTTGTTACATTCGTTGCTACTTAAAATGAATCTTTGAGTAGCGAATTTTATCTTAGTTCAATTTTTAAATAATCAAAGACATTTCAAAACTTTGATTTCCATTGACAGAACTCTTGAATTAATTTCCATTATCCTTATTGGCACACTTGATTTAACCTTTTTCTTGCTACCCCGATCTCTTGACTTGATTATCATTGTTACCGTTATTCTGTTTTGTTTGCAATCTTCATCGATCTTCTTTTCGTTACCGTTATTCAGTTTGACCATATTATCTACATAAATTGACTCGGTCATCTTTTACAATATTTATCAAGGCACTTCATTGGACTGTCATTTCTGATTCCTGCTGAGAATATCAATTCAGATGTCTTCCGCTATCTTTTGAATTTCATTGGCAAAATAGAATTTTTGTGTTATAACGTGAAAGTTTTCCTTTTTGGGAGAATCTAACTACGGCATGTGGGTTTGATTATTCATCGAACTTTGATTTATCGCGTAAAATTTCACGTATGAAGTTCCAGAAGGATTTTTCCTGATGCTCGCGACTGCGTATCATCAGACTCCAGAAACATCTAGAGTTAGAGAAAAGATTTGTTCGCATACTCGTCCAGATCAAGAAACCAGTGGACTCCATTGTTTAAAGCCTCACGGTGCTGTCAAAGTATACAAGAAAAGACTTGGAAAATACAAAAAGAGATACGACATCATCACTCGAACTTCTCGAAACTCAAGTGTGAATTTGGGGACCAAATTCTTTTAAGGAGGGAAGATTGTAAAACCCCGAAAATTCATTTATGAATTTTCTTTCCTATAAATTTTATTTATTTGAAATTTGATAATTTTTTTTTAATTGTGTGAATTTAATAATAAAAATTAAAATTCATATCTATGTTGTTAAAAATTCAACGAGTGAGCATTTTTTTTAAATTTAAATTGATTTAAATTGATATTCACTTGAATTATTATTGTTGTGCAAAGTATGAATTATAAATACCCACTCTCGTGTTATTTTGAGGATTTAAATACAAGAATAAAATAAAAGGGGGACTTCTTGAATTGTTCCAAGACTTTGAGAACTAAAATGTACTACCCATTTTTTTTAGGGTGTTAAATGCAAAACACCCATTAAATATGAATTAAAACCAACCCATTCCCTCATTCACTTCTTCTCCTACATTTACACACACTAAAACACACACAAAACCCCTTTCTTTAATTTGTTCATAACTTTCTCATTTCTTAACCAAATCGAGCGAATAAGTAGTCCAAATCCATCTACTCGACGAGAGCTTTCTATTGGTACCATTATTCGTCGGAAATTATTGCCGGAAAAGTAATGACGGCGGCGGCAAGGGGCGGCTTCAAAGTGGGTTTCCTTGCATGTCCCTTTTCCGGTCATTCTTCAACAATCGAGCTTCACCACGGTGTTCTAGGCTTAGAGGAGAGTGGAATGGTGGGTTCGTCTCATTTTCCGGTGTCGGTCAACGGTGGTCAACAGTCGGTCAACGCCGGTCAACGGTGCCTGGTCCGGTCAGCGACTTCGTCTCGGAATGGGTATTCCATTTTTCGGTCTTCATTTCTCGATTTGAGTTCGTTAGGTAGTTCTTTGAGCTTAAATGTTATTGTGTGTTTATTTGGTTAATTTTTGGCTTTAAAATTTAATTTGAGCATGAAATTGAGTTCATACTATGTTATGCATGTATCTCGATTAACTCGATTTTTGCTATAAGGTTGGTGTAGTTTTGCTTGGTTTAAATAAATGTTTATTAGATATTTGGAACTTGATTTATTTTTGTAAGAAAGTTATTGTTCATAATTTTTGAAGCTTTAGGGGGTAATTTTGAAAGATTTTAAAAGTTGAAGGTTTAGGGATGCAAAAATTTTGGGAGTATAATGGACTGAGAATCTCTATTTTTGTTCAATATTTGATATGAGTTTACTTAAAAATTATTTGTTTTAAAGTTGCTCCAAGTTTGTTTGCAAAAAGGGAGTTTTTGAAACTTTTGGGGTTAGTTTTGCAAATCTGAAAATAAGGGGTGAAATGCGCTGTTTTGTCGCTGTTTTTGCATGGTTCTTTTATAAATTCTTGATTAATTGATTTGAAGTAGTGGTTTATTCATTTTAGTTTTAAGATTGAAAATTTGTAAAAATTTTCGAAGAAACTTATAATTAAAGAACTTTTTTTTCTCATTGTTAGTTTGTAAAAAGTTATTAAACCTTATTGTTAAAGCTCAATTAGAACGATTTTGTTCTAGTTTATCTCTTTCGTGGCTATGTTTACCTCGGTTCATGAACGAACCATAGAACCTTTAGATCGGACGTAAATGTCCAAGTTTTGATCGTGGCTTCGATATTGAACAACCACGATTCGATTGTTTGCTCGACTAAAACATTGCTTTAGTCACTCTAGAATCCTTGTGGTGTGATTAGATTCTAAGATCGTTACGTAAACGTGTACAGGAGCCGAAGACGCTACTTTTCCGCAATTTCTCGAGAATCGTAAGCTACACAGGTGAGTGCTGTGTGTTACTTGTGTGTAAGTCCGAATGTGCTAGTAGGTCGAGTCATAACTGCAACTTAGTCCCTGAATGAACGAGCATGCGATGTATGATACAATGAAAAACTCAACTTTTAGGACAAAATATACATCTTGAATTATATGATAATGCCTATGTGCTTACGAGTCCTGGATATCATATATTGAACCATTTTAATGATTGTTATTGAGTTGGTTGCTGATTTCATGTTACTGGATTGTTAATGTACTGCCTTGTTATTGGATTGTTATTGTACTGTATTGTTACTGTACTGTACTGCTTGCTATTATTGTGTGGGCCCTATTTTGGTGTGCGGAATCAAAGGTAACCCGGAAGGTTAGGGCCGGAAGGTTACCTTGATCCACCGCAGACCCGGCTTCACAAACCAAGTGTGGAGGTTACACTTGGGGAGTGAAGTCAAACTCTTGGCATTAGACGTCTATGCGCACAGATAGTAAGGTAGCTCCTTACTTGGAGTGTTCGGTGGTGGTTTTCCTGACTGTGGATTGGAGGGTAAGAGGAGGACGGCATCAACAAATGTTGGTTACTTGTTTAACGTGCTTTAATTGTTATAGCATATGTTCATTACTGTACTGTTGTATATGCTCATGTATATTATGTTGCATCCACGCACATGTGCACTATAGCCTCACTAAGTTGGACGATCAACTTATGCATTCCATGTTTCAATCTTTTCAGCTACAGGTGTTTGGGGTAAATGATAGTTCATGTTGCGGTTAGGTCATCACGGTTGCGATCCCACCCTAGTTCCAGAGAGTAGTTGAACTTTTGTTTAAATTCTTATTTGGTTTTATGATTTTCGTTTGAACTCATATTTTAAACCTCCTATAATGTCTAAGTTAATTTTTATTATATATTGCTAAATATCTTGGTATTTTAGCTAATTTTGTAAAATGGGAATATCTATAGAAAATGATTTTTAATTAATCTTAACCTTCTTGTATTTTTTTTTGAGTCCCAGAAGTTGTTTCACCATGTCATGTCATCCGCTAAAATTTGTTTTAATTACTTCCGCTTTAAAATTAGTAATCAAAATTGTTCTTATATCGTTTTAATCCGCTTCCGCTTAAAATCTTTAATTCTCGATTTTAATTTATCGTTCTTTTTTTTTAAAGGTTTCGATATTTTAACTCTTTTTCAAAATAATAATAACTTTTCGACCGTCATTAAATCACAGAATGGTTCAGTGATAAACCGTGTTTGGGTTTGTGCGCGAGAAGGTTTTAGGAAGGAGTTCGACAAAATTTTTGGTCTAAAGCGATAACGTAAAGTGGACAAAAGATGCGGATGCAAAGCACTTTTCCGGGTAGCTCTTATCGTACTAGTGGGAAATATAATGTGACAACGTTTCAGGCACACCACAACCATGATCTAGCAACAAAGGATAATGCTAATTTACTGCGATGTAACAGGTACATTTGAATTTAAAATATATTTATTATATTGAGCAAATAATAAATTTCAATTTTCTTGATTACACAGGCAAATGAGTGCCGCAGACAAGTCTTAGTTGAGTACTTTGAATATGGCGGGGATAAGACCAGGGCAAATAATGGACCTTATGGAACAAATGAGTGGATGTGTTGGGAATCTTAAATTCAGAAGAAAAGATGGGTATAATTTCTTGCAAACTAAAAGACTTAAAATGATTGAATCTGGTGAAATAAATACTGGTTTAAGCCTATTGGAGGGCATGAAAATACACAACAAAGATTTGGTATTCAAATACGACATTGATGAAGATGGTGCATTGTCTAAGTTGTTTTAGTGCGATGGATTGTCTAGGGCCGAATATGAACTATTTGGCGATGTTGTTGCATTTGACAGCAAGTACAAGACGAAAAAGTATTTGTTTCCACTAGTTATATTTTCTGGTGTAAATAACCATTTCAGCACATGTGTATTTGGTGTTGCACTTATGTATAACGAGACAATTGACTCCTATCGTTGGTTGTTGCAAACTTTCCGTCAACCTATGAATGTTAAAATACCATGCGTTGTACTTACAGATCAGGATGAAGCTATGCGCACAACAATACGATTGGAGTTTCCAGGTACAAGATATGGACTTTGTGGGTGGCATATTGCAAGGAATGCAAAAACGAAGAAAGGATTGCATCCAAAATTTGTTTCTGAGTTTACAAAGTTGTTGAAAAGACATCGGACTGTTGAAGAATTTAAGGAAACTTGGGCAAAACTTGTTGAAGAATACGGTGTTTCCAATCATCCGTGGATCAATGAAATTTATTAGAAAAGACAATTTTGGAGTGAAGCATTTTTTCGTGGTCATTTTACTTCTATGATAAGAACAACCCAACGATCTGAATCCATGAATTCATTAGTTAAGTTATGCTCGAAATGATGTTTTACTCTTACAGAATTCTTGAATCATTTTCCTAGAAAATTAAAAAGACTTAGGAATATTTTTTCTTCAAAGCAAGGCCAAGCAGAGCATGAACCCAAGAATGTAAGGCATGGTCCTCTAAATAAGTTAGAAGAACACGTTGCTGAAGTATGCACCTACAAAATAATTATACTCATTCGTAATGAAATCTATAGAGAGCAAGGTCTCGTAGTTGAGAAGAAAGAAAATGTCGCTGATAACGAATATATGATGAGCTTTAGTGAGTACGAGAATCCCAATGGTAAACAAAACATAATTTACTTTGACGTTAATTCAAAGTTTCGTTGTGATTGTCTGATGTTGGAATCTGACGGCATTCCTTGTCGGCACATTATATATGGATTGAAGTCCATGGGTTGTACAAAATTTCCTGAGGCGTGCATAAAAGCTCGTCGGCTTACTAGTAAAGGGACAAAACTGCGAGAATCTTTTTGGTCGTCATTCTTCTTGCGGCCCTCTAGATGATAAGCTCGGTGAAATTAAGAAGAAATTCCTGGATATTTGGTTTTTATCCTCTCAATCAAAAAAATTGTGTGACAAGTCCCTTGAGCAGTTGAAGAAAATTAGAAAGATGCTTGAAGATGACGTTGTTTCGCAGTCACAAGTGGGTGGAGAAACTAGTCATGTTGAGGGGGTCCCTGAACGTGTTACACCTGCTAAACATGAACACGATGTTTGCGATCCAAAAAAACTGAAGACAAGAGGAGCACCTCATTCGAAGCAACAAAATTGTGGCACGTGTGGGTATGTATGCTTGCTGATTTGTCTTTAAGACCACATTTTGTTGATTCTAAAGCTTGCACTAAAAAAAATATTGAGAACATGTAAACAGGTGGGTCATAAATCCACTACCTGCCAACTCAATCGTGAAGCTACCGAACTCCGTGAAAATCAGCTTATAAAGAAACAGGACATGAGTCACGCGAATTGTAGCACCGAAGATCACGACACCGACAAATGGCAGAAATTGTGAACATGGAAATTTGTAAGATACAAAATATATTTTCTTCTTGCACAGCAAATCAATTCATTAAGGTGTATATTATGACAATTTAAATTTTTTCATCTCTAGTTTAACAGAATAATTTGGAAAATATAGGTCCCGCAAGGGAATAACACAAATTGATTTTGAAATTACACCAAATTTTTCATTTTCATTAACTAAGAAAAACACATTTCAATATTTTCAAATGTGTGATACCCCAGGGTAATACATGTTGGGTAATATCACAATAAAGTTCTTTCAAATACATGCTGGACAATTAAACTTTCTAAACATCACATATATCTGAACATACTCCACAAAATCCGAGGCTGCAAGATCACATAGTACATGATTATTAAAACATAAAAATAAAATCAGCTTTCAATTCTTGGGTGATATCCCAAGGTCATACAAGTTGGGTAATATCATAATAAAGTCCTTGCAAATACACGGTGGACAATTAAGCTTTCATAACATCACATATATTAAAAAATGCTCCAGTAAATATAAGGCTGCAAGATCACATAAAGGGGACTGATATGAGTACTTTTAATACTCAAGTCAGAGCTGAAACTGACTACAATTATGGGGTTCAAATTTTTATCAAAAGTCACTAAATTATCACTTTAATGGATCAAAATTCAGTTTCTACAATCAAAATAACCAGCTCTCTAAAATGGATTTCAAATTTTAACACAAGTCACAAAATTAAATCAAACATTAGTGTGACAATAACACCATATCAAATGTTATATAGGACGATTAAAAAGTGTGTATAAGTTCACCTAGCTTATTCCTCCGATGAGAAATCGACCTCTTCAAATACTTGTCAAGGTTCTTACCATAGGTCAAAGGAGTTCTACTTGTGTTTCCCTTGCAAACAACAATACCAACAAGAAAAATTAAATATTAAGTCACTCTATGTATAATGATCACTACCAAAATAGTGATTTGTAACGATAAAATTTTGAAAAGAAAAAAAGCAATAAACATTGGGAAATAAATATACAAACAAAATCCCAATATTAGAAGAAGACATCTTCAGCAACCTTGTTCACGTAAAAGTTCAATTTTTGTGTATATTATAAATGTGTTTCTTCTCATATATAAGAAAAACATTGGTTTGATTGGTATGTTTGACGTATAAATGAAGATGCACTCATGTATTTTACCTCACATTTGTTACTTTGACTGATTTAGTCAGAGTACAACATTAAATGGCTGTTGGGTAAAAAATTGTAATGACGTTTAAAGACTTACTACTAATAATTTAATTTCAAACATTGACCATCTCATTAAAATCAGTTTAGAACACAATCATACGAATTTCAATTTTTTGTTTATGATGGGATAGAAAATTTTGGTGTTTTGTTTTTATGGGCCGAGTATGATTCATCTGAAATGGAAATCGGGGTCATTTGGTTTGGGCACTAAAATAAGCCCAACTTAATAATTGGCTTTTCATTATATATTCTATTAGATCTAATCATTTTTTTAGGCACGCATATTGTTTGATTTAATACTTAATGTGTTTGCATTTGAGACCAAAGACATTAATATAATTGAAAAAATAAAAACGCAAAAGCCAAATAATAATAAAATTGGGTTGGATTATGCAAAGCAATCAAAAAAAAAACCCAAATGCCAAATAATAATAAAAAAAAATGCATAAGCCAACATCATGTACATATATAACTATTTTATTTATTACCGGTTATGGATCTCAAACAAATCGGGTCGATTTATATTCATTTTATGTGTTAAACTTTATGTCTAATCATGTTTGTTATGTAAAATAAATTGTGTAAGAGGTATATTATTTTATGTCAAATCAAAGTATGATATGTGTAAGAAATATGAAAATTATTGTTTGTTTGGCTTTTAGTTCAATACGTGATAATCAATACTGCATAAAATATAAAGACATAGCCTAATGAACGAGAGGACCAACAACAAATTACAATAACATTTGTCCGGCAAACCCGAAAGAGAAGGATGTTGTCTTAGAGTTGTGATATAGCACTCTTACTTAATTTTAATTTCATTATTATTTTTATAAATTTTGGAATGTTACAATTTCTTAATATTAAAGATAATTGGCATAATCCAATCAAGAATAAAATTGTTAAGAAACAGAATATCATTAGAAAAACTATATTAGCATATTTAAACTCAAATAAACTAAAGCATATAAAAATTTGGTGGTTGCCATCTTTCAAATTATATTTTATTATATCACAATTAATTGTTGTGTAATGAGTTGATAGGATAGTGCCCAGCAAGCCAACTCAATAGCTTGTAATAGGAGTATTCTATGTTGGACGAATCTTTGATATATTAATTAATACGCAAAGTTTATTATTTCGTGTATAAGATAAACTAATGGCAAACTTCATCTTTCGCAAACACATTTATGCAATTGGTTGAAACTCTGAGATCACTCATGACTATGGGACGATTCACTTCAGTATTGAGTGCAATCATGAAACAGTCTCTGAGGTCTTGATCTCAAAAGCATTCCAAGTCATAGATTCCTGTCAAGACGGGGTATCGAAGGAATCGTCAAGAGTTGTAGGATTATACATGATTCACATGGAGTGAATTTGCAGAGTGTCATGAGCAAGAAATTTGATGTCAGTGCATATGACTAGGTGGTTCGATAGGGGATCGAATGCATCGAACGACCCGAACATAGAAACCTATTGTGGAAGTGCGTAAAGCATATCGGTGATGGGAAGTTTCTCAGGACTTATAATAGTGTACGATTTAGTCCTTAGACTTGAGATTCTAGGGCAAATTCGGTATACGGGTGTGCGTGCTTTGATTTAAGAGCCGGTCACGTAGCCTGACCATTGTGCGCCTGCGTTGGGTAGGTATAGTTGTATGCGCGGATGGTTAGCATCAAGATAGGATCTACCGACTCATCGTAATGGATGAGGAAATTTCCTGTACGTTCTTAGATAATACATTTCGATAAACCCATGGCCATGGTAGGTGACGGATTTGGAAAGGGATTTCCAAATTTTGCAGTCACACTAGAAGTATTATAAAGAATTAGAAAGTACCGAATCGAGATAATTAGAGGTGCCGACCAATTCACATACCCTAGGCCTCGATCAAGAAATTAGTCGTTAGAGGGACTATATGTACATGGTACTTATAAGAGGTGAGGTTCATTAATATCAATTCACCCGAAGTTGGACCTCATGGGCTTGTGGCTAGACATCGACCATGAGGTTTGGGTACTCCTGAATTAATGGGAGATTAATTCTGGAGTGGTCAATTAAAGGAGTTTATTGATCGGAGCAATTAATTGAATATTAATTGCTCATTAATTAAATCACGAAAGTCGTGGGCCTATGGCCAATTGATGGTGAACCTAGGGGGTCACACACAATACAGTTGGACTGTGACAGTCAATTAAAGAAAGGATTGATTTAAAGGGTTAAATCAAAAATAAAAGAATTAAAGAGTTAATTGTAAGAGAGAAATAATTAATTAGATAGTCTAATTAACTAAAGAGTTAATTAAAGAGATACATATTCAATTAGGCTACGTTCGGTTCTGTTTATAAGCCCCATATAACCTTTAATTCGGCCCACTATTTCGTTTTTAATTTTACAATCCAGCATTCGGTTGGGCTCGTTAAAACCCGGGCAGCCCGTGGTAATCGGACGAAAAGTGGGCCAGCCCGCTCTTATCTCCCATATTATAGTTGGGCACCCGCCCCCTCCAATTAATAATCGGCGGCCCAGATTGAAAATTCTATGCCGAAAATGCCCTTTATTTTGTGCATATTTACAATTAAACCTGCTCCTTTAATAAAACATTGAAAATTTTCATTTCCCACACCAAAATGAATCAAGCATTTCGATAGTAGCCATCAATTGATAAGAATTCGATGAAATATTCATCAATTTCTTTTGGCCATTTTTCGGTATACAAGAATTTCGATTGAGGTCGGGGGTTGAAATTAGCCATTGACAAATTGGCACAATTTTTTTCTGAAGGTGGATATTCCAAGTGGTTCACTTCCACTGAATAATATTTACATGGAAAATTTATAGGAAGTATTCATATGTCCAATTGATTAATTAATAACAAATATAGGGGGCTACATGTAAAATTAGGTGTATGTAGCTACAAAGTGCAAACTGATTTTTAGATACGAATCTAACAAAAGAAGATTTGATTTGAAAGGTGATAATCACAAAAGTCCCCTTGTTTTTTCCTTTCAATGTGTTTCTGAAATTTTGAGTGTAACAATATCTATGTTACTTTGACTGTAAATTGCACAAACACTCCCCCCCCCCCTCTCTTGGGCCGACAAGATAACAAATTATGCATGCTTTTCTTTTTCTTCTTTGCATTGATGCATTGAGCAGCACCTTTTTCAGAGAATAATATGTCAAAACTTTCACAAGTACTTATGCAAACATGTGAATTTTTTTTTCAAATACAATCATGTAATAAATAAAGTGCAAAAGCTTATATAAATAATCCACATGAAACAAAAAAAAAAAAAAAAACAACACCCATTCATTAAAATTGCTTCAAATTCCATTACATTAGGTTCAAAATGTGATTACCCTGCATTACAGCAGAATGTGCAGGGTAATCACATACCAAGAAAAGATAAATAAACAATATCAGGGGGGGAGGGGGTTATCCAGATAGAGCCATCCACACAAAAAAAAAAACCAACATAACATAGCATATTACCAGCATTCCTACATAAAATAGCTATTAATAAAGTCCCACTAAATCAGTCAACATCACTTAAGTTCGAACCAGAGTCAAATAGCAAAACAGGAAGTGGAGAGGAAGAACAACCAGCTTCGGCATACGGAACAACCGCCATTTCATCGTCGGATGAGTCTCGAACGTGGATTGGCCATTCAGGACTTCCGGTCAGGTCCTTTGGGAGTGTGGCCACATCATGATTGTCAAATAGGGCTTGCAGCTTCAGACGATACGGTTCTCCATTCAGCCTAAAATCTCGAAACATCGGGGACTCCTCCTTGGAAAAAAAAACAAAAAATTCATGAGTTATACGCAAATCCCAAATAATTCAATAAAACTGATTTATGGTGTTAACCCTATTTACCTTATGATCAATGTATCTCCAATAAAATGAGTTGACATGAGATTGACAGTTCTGTTTGTCATACCATACTCCGGGAGTATGCAAGAACTTGTTGAAAACTTTGTTCCGGTGCCTTAACCATTCAACTTTCTTCTTCACAGCGAACATGCCAAAACGACGATTGAAATGTCCATTCATTGCAGCTGAAATCCGCTGGCATGCTCCTGTCATAGATGCAACCTCCTTGCAACTTCCATTCTTGACCTTTTGCAACAGCAGGTCAATGAAGAAGACATTTTCTTCATGTGACCAGCCATCGTTGATCTTGTTCAGCTCACTTCGCATACGCATTGTCTTTGGCATCTTGCAACTTAAACCTAATAAACACAATAATATCTTAGTTATGAATATTATAAGAACTAACAAATTCTGACATAAAATAAATATATAGCACGTCAGAAATTTGAAAAGGAAAGAAAAATGGTGAACTTACAGATTTTTTTCTCTCCTTGAATGTAGATATAATGGAAAGGGCTTTGTGTATATATAGAAGGGTGTGGGGGGGGGGGGGGGGACTTTTGAAATACCCCAATTTAATGCATACTTAATTGAGGGTAGATACGCATTAAATGAAAAGGTTTTGGTCAAGAGAGAATACAGTGTTAATATAAATTTGCTAAAAAATATGAAAACTGTTTCATCCACCAAGAATTAATGGGAATGCAATTAATGCCAAAAATTCAACTGGTCAAACATCACCAGAATATGAAAGTCCCTTTAAATTTGACAATAAACAATAGGAAGTATATATTTCAAGATAAAGAATCCAGAAAAATATTCATTGGGCAAAAGAATTGAAGCACAACTTCATTAACTTCTATCAACAACCACTATGACAATAATGTTCAACCTTATGCCACACAAATATCAAACTCATTTAAAATTGACAAGAAACAGCAGGAATTTTTTCAATTAAAATATCCAGAAAATATTATAAGGTGTAAGTCAGAATTGAACCACCACATTCCAGACTTCATTAACTCCTATTGAAAGCCACTATGACAAAAATGTTCAAACCCCAGCCCATAAAAATATCAAACTCATTTAAAATTGACAAGAGACAGGAGGAAGTATTTCAAGAAAAAGAATCAAGAAAATATGACAAACTCCATCAAATTCAAACACTCCAAGCAGAAGAAATATATATAACATGTCAATATCAACAATTCAATACCAGACTACATGACAGAAAAATGCATATTACAGCCACAACCATAATGCAAAAGAATCCAAAAAGTGCATTGCCCTTTCATTAGGTCTGTCAATATGCATCATAAAAAAGGGAATACAACAACATGAATGTGGAAACAACAATTTCATATGATAGCTCTCAACTTGTCCCAAAATCTTCTTCATCATAATTGCCAAGATATCAAATTCCTTGATAGTGTACTTTAATCATGTTCCATTATGTTGTTTCATTTGCAAAAAATATGCCTCAAGTCAAACAAACAGTAAACAAAATTTACTCAAAATAGGTTTGATGGTAATTTATATCAGTTGCCAAATAAAAAGCAAATTCAAGGTTGCAAAAAATTAATAAGAATATGTTTTATTTAAATAATTTGACAAATTCCATCAAATTCAAACACTCCAAGCAGAACAAATATATATACCATGTCAATATCAACAATCCAATTCCATACTGCATGATAGAAAAATGTATATTACAGCCACAACCATAATGCAAAAGAATCCAAAAAGTGCATTGCAATTTCATTATGTCTGTGAATATGCATCATAGATAAGGGAATACACCAAAATGAATCAAGCAAAAACAATTTCATATGATAGCTCCCAACTTGTCCCAAATCTTATGATGGTATTTTGTTTCATTTGCAAAAAAAAAAAAAAAAACCCATCAATGTAAAAACACAGTATCAAAATTTACTGAAAAGATGTTTCATGAATTCAACAAATACTCAAGACATATAAGCATAAAAAAGTAGATTGTTCAAAAAGAGAAAACTCATTTAAGCATGAGAAATAGAGCACAGATCATCGCAGGCTGTTGCCTACGACGCAGTGATATTTCCTCAGCCATAACCAATATTTGAATACTCTTAAATGAACACATAACATAACCTTTGCCATGAAGGGTGTATTTTCAAACAAATAACTCCAGTCCATATATTATCCCTGTGAGAAAGATTGAAATGTATAAACAACAAGAAAAATATGACAAAAATCTAATATTTGAATACAAGAGTAAATGAACATATAACATAAATTTACCTTGGATAATCACAATGAGTTTCCAACAAATAACTCCACTCCATCCATTCTTCATAAAACAAACATTGAAATGAATAAGCCAAAAATGAAATACAAATCCTAAGCTAAAAGTTGAATACACAAGTAAAATAACTCATAACTTAACCTTCGCCATTTAGGGTGTTGTTTCGAAGAAATAACTCCAGTCCATTCACTGATCCTAAAAGTACAAGTAGAGTGTATAACTAAACAAGAAATGGTATACAAATATAATATCTAAAATAACAAAAGCGGCTGGAAATAGAACATAACCTTGCGGGGAATATAACTCCACTCCAGGCGCCGGCCGTCGTGAAAGAGAGTGAGTGGACAGTATTCGGGATTGGAAGGAATTAGGGTTTCTTCGTTATATTCTAAATTGCAAGGAAAATGAATAAAATGGAAACAAATTTCTCAATATACGATGAAGTGGTGGGGAATATGTTAGATTTCAAACACTGATTTCATGAGTGGAAGAAATGGAGTCGGGGTGAAGGAAGCTGTGGAATGACCTGCGCCGTCGCGGGTCGAAGAGAGAGAGTGAGATGAGAGAAATGAGGTTAGATTAGGGTTTCATTCGTGAAACATATACCGCGAAATCAAGGGCTCGGATTAAATTGATTAAACGGCCAGATCACCCCTTGACTCGTCAACGGATCAAGGGCATTTCCGTCCATAAAAAATTAATTGGGCCAACCGTTCACTCGTTTAGATATTGGATTTCTGTTTTATTAGCCCAATAATAATATACCGAACAGCAAATAAATTATAGTCCACAAACATAATAAGCCCAATTGGTGCAAAAATAATTAATCTGCCCAGCCCATAAAAATGCGAACCGAACGTAGCCTTAGATTAAATGGGCTAATTTATTAAAATGATTAATTATACTAATGCAACACATAGGCCAATTTAACTAATGGCCCAATAGTAAGTCTTGCACAAGAGGGCCTTTTAGGAGTGGCAAAACGAGTCTTAGTAGACTCAAAAGTTGGTCTCCTCTAGGGCTCTTGAAATAAAGAACCTAGATGATCTCCCAACTTGCGAATCCTGTCTCAAGGAAAAGATGACCAAAACGCCTTTCACTGGGAAACCAGAGCGAACCAAACAAACCTTGGATTTTATCCATACTGATGTTTGTGGGTTACTGAGTATCAGTGCAAGAGGAGGATTCTCTTACCTGATAGAATAGTGTCCTGCAAGCCAACTATTTGGCTGCATTTAATTGAAAGGACCATTCAATTGGATTAATAAATGCATTTTATTATTATATGGTCATATTTATCTTATGTAATAATTATCTACGCATAAGGATAGAAGTCCTTAGATCACAGGGCTATGGGACACCCCGTGGACTGATCTCCAAGGCCGTGATCTAGAATATATTCAAGAGTCGTAGAATCCAATCGAGATAGGACATCGTTGGATTCGGTTAGACTCTCACTATTGTGTATACTCCGATGAACTGGAGAACGCAGGGGTCCACGAGCGTGACTGGGATAGTCGATACACATAAGTGGGTGGCTTGCTGGGATGGCAAGCGCACTGAATACCCCAATTAGGAAATAACTCACCATGGAAGCGGTAGTCGCATATCGGGGTTGAAGTTATTCCAATTTACAATAGTATACGAGGAACGATCCCTAAATACTTGAGGTGATAGGGTTTATCTGGTGCGAGAACGTCTATACTTTGATGTGAGTTTCCGACTGACTGGAGATTACCAGAAGGTCTCTATGGACTCATGTTGGGTATAGAGGAACTCGTATGCAGGTTCATATCATCAACAAATGATCCATTGACCCGACTTGATAGGTTGGGAAATTCTCCTATGGATTTCTTGATAGAAATAGTGTCCTGCAAGCCAGCTGTATGGCTAGCATTAATTGTAATTAATGAGGAACTATTCAATTTAGATTAATAAATGCACTTTTATTAAATGGTCAACTTTATCTTATGTAATATTTGTCTACGCATAAGGATAGAAGTCCTTAGATCACAGGGCTATGGGACAACCCGTGGACTGATCTCTAAGGCCGTGATCTAGAACATATTCAAGAGTCGTAGAATCCAATCGAGATAGGACATCGTTGGATTCGGTTAGACTCTCACTATTGTGTATACTCCGATGAACTGGAGGACGCTGGGGTCCACGAGCGTGACTGGGATAGTCGATACACATAAGTGGGTGCTTGCTGAAATGGCAAGTGCACTGAATACCCCAATTAGGAAATAACTCACCATGGAAGCGGTAGTCGCATATCGGGGTTGAAGTTATTCCAATTTACAATAGTATACGAGGAACGATCCCTAACAACTTGAGATGATAGGGTTTATCTGGTACGAGAACGTCTATGCTTTGATGTGAGTTCCGACTGATTGGGGATCACCCGAAAGTCTCTGAGGACTCACATTGGGTATAGAGGAACTCGTATGCAGATTCATATCATCAACAAAGGATCCGTTGACCCGACTTGATAGGTTGGGAAATTCTCCTATGAATTTCTGTGAGAAATTAATTCTGGTAAAATCCTTGGCCAAGGTATCTGACGATTTTATGTAAGTAGCTCATAAAGATTAAGTCAAAGAGAATTTATTTCGAGACCAGAATACATAAGGTCAAGACAAAAGAAAAGGGAATCCGATGAAAGACCATACCCTTAAGTCTCGACTGGGAGATTGATCAATTGAGAGATTGTGTCGTATATGGAAGTTGTAAATGATAAAAGGTTCACTAAATTAATTCACCAGTGATTGGGCTCCATGGGCTTGTGACTGGACATCGACCGTGGAGTGTGGGAGAATTCCCAAATTAGCGGGGGTGCTAATTTTGGAATGATTAATCGACAGAGTGTTCGATCAATTTAGAGTATTAATTGCTCGAGTAATTAAATAATATTTAATTACAACCCACGGCCAATTATGTGGTGAACCTACGGGGGCATACACAATACACAAGTAGCGAAAGCGAGGAAACAAGAACGAACCAGTCGACTGGGTCGACTGGGTCAAAATCGACTGGGTCGATTAAATGGGTGGGTCGACTGGGTCGACCCATATGGAACAAAAATGGATCCAATCGGAATTGGATCAAGATTATAGATTAAATCGGAATTTAATTTATGAGTAAATTAATTAATTAGGATTTAATTAATTAATGGAATAATTAATTGGACTTGGAGTTTAATTAATTAATTGGGAGATGATTTAATTAATTGGGCTATTTAATTGGGAGATTAAATAAAGCCCTGAAAGATTAATTAATATGGGCCATGAATTAATTAGAAGACTTAGTCTTCTAATTAAAGAGGGCCATGGCCCATGTAGGAGAATTAGTATCCTAATCCTATTAGGATTAGGGTATGGGAGATATCTATAAATAAGAGACTAGGTCTCATATCTCACACACAACCTTACAAGCAAAATTGCAAGAGCAAAAATTCTCTCTCCCTCTCCCACCAAATCGGCCGAACCCTTCCAGTGTTAGGAAGAATTTTTCGTCTTCGATTTTTGTTCCCAAATCGTTCCTAAAACCTAGATATTAATATAGCCTATGTTCTAGTCGATTAGGTATATTAATTTTCGTGATATTGTGGTGTATCAACTCGTAGAGGCGCAACACGTGGGGCGCTACCAAAAGGTGTGGGTCGATCAACCAGGGTGAGAATTCAGAGCTCATATTGCTAGCCTAGGATTTGCAAGGAGACAGGTATAAACGAGAAAACTTATACTGTCGATTAATTATATTCATATATATACAACTAGAGAATATCCTGGCAAGATTCTTTAAGAGGCCCTAGAAAATTTTTTATATTCCGCTGTGCCTAGGGCTGTTTTTCTTACTGAATCCCAACAGTGGTATCAGAGCCAACTCTAGGCTTTGTATATATATGAATTTGCGAATTCTGTGTTTATTAAATTATATGTTTGATTTATGTGGCTAGTTCTATAACTTTGCATGTTTTAGGACTTTATAGTTAACTTAGAGTTAATGGGTAATTTTGGATTCGTAGTTTTTATCATGTTATTTTAATTTTGGATTATGATTTAATTGAGACTGTTTTTAAATTAAATCAAAAGTAATCAAAACAAAAAAAAAAAATTTTTTTGAAATTGGGTTCGACCACGGTGGCACGCGGCGGTGCGCAGCAGCGCACCGCGGCTGGGCGGCCACCGCACGCTGCCGCACGCGGCAGCATGCACACAGCGCGCTGGCTGCGCGTGCCGCGCACGGCAACTGCCTACGGGCAGTCTGCCGCGCGTTGGCTACGCGCAGCAGCACGCTGCTGCGTGCTGTCACGCGCAGCAGCAGCCGCTGCGTGTGGCTCACGCGCGGCCTCCGTGGCCGCGTGTGTGCTGCCACGTGGCGGCACCCTGTTCGTCACTCCGTGGCTGAATTTTGGTTGGATTCAATTACTGCCTATTTTGGATGTCCTGAAAATCTTGGAGAATTTTAGAAGATTAGGAAACTTGGAGTTTTTGGATAAGGTAGTTATTCTGTTAGAATTAAACACTACCTTAATTAAACTAATCTAATCAAAATAGGATTATCTTGAGAATCTTGGAGATTTGGGAATATTGGGAAACTTAGAGTTTTGGATAAGGTAAGAATCTTAGAGATTTAGATTACCTTAATTAACCAATCTTAATCAAGATAGGATTTGTAGATTACTTGGAGCTCAAGTAAGAGCTAATTAATCTTAGAGGTTAATTGTTAATTCAAAATTAATTAACTTGGATAAAATTTATGAATTAAAATTAATGGAGCCGGTAAATTTACATTTTTGCCCTTATGTGAATTTATGCATGTTCTTGAGTGAATATATGGACTGGTCGATTTTGCCCTTAAGCCCTGTGTTGATTTTGGTTTATTTAATTTTGGGTTGTAATTAAATGGGCCTGATTGGTGCCCTTGCTTGCGCAAACAAATGTAATAGAATAGGACCATTTAAATTATGTAAGCTAGGCTTAGATTAGGCTTGGAGCCGAGAAGACCTCATGAAGACTTGGAGATCCACATGGAGGCCCATTTACCTTGGAGGACATGGAGGCCCAATTCATTACATGGAGGCCCAATCAAGCTGGATATTACAAGAAGGCCCATGATGTATGGGTTTAAAAATTGTAATAGTTAGGACATTTAATTTTCACCCTAGACTGACCAATTGATTCATCACATGGCTCGTGATGGATCGCATAGGATGGGCAATCGACCAATCATATCTTGCTAGGTGATGAATGTTTACTTTTTCGCACATTATTCTTTGATGTATGAGATGCATGCTTAGGATAGAAAACGTAAACAAGATAAGCATAATCTGATGAGACCTCGCACACTTAGAAACCTCCAATTGAACTTAAAATTCAATTAGAATATTAAATCGAATAACGGGCGCATATGAATAGTGTCTATGGTCCGAGCCTATCCAATTACTAGGTCTTAGGCATATTGTATGAATATATCTCGATGTCTCACGAGTCGTGGGTCGAGCTATAGGAAGATCATATGTCTATTGCCTCGATGCACGAGTTTAGTGCCAAGGGAGGGGATAGCAAGGTTTTAGGCACTGTCTCACGAGTCGTGGGGCGTCTAGGATTGAACTATTTCTCTTCACGAGTATTGGACATGATTTAACGCTAGTAAATATGGATGTCTCACGAGTCGTGGGTCCATATCGAAAAACGAGGCTAAATGAACTTAAGGGTTAGCTGCGATAGTTAACCGTTGACGTAGTCAACCACCAAGTGGATCAAATAGTATGGCCAACGAGTCGTGGGTACTAGGAGATTGCATTTGGGCCTTAAGCCCGCTAGGATATTTTAAATTCCCGAAACTTATGTGGGGGCATAAGATTTTGATTAAAATAGTGGGAGTAATTTGCAAATAAAATCCATGTTTGTGAATTGTGCATTTTATTAATCTTTCGCGTATTTATTTCTTCTATCGTCGTTTTGTAGATATAATGTCTAAGAATCCGATTTCCATCATACTTGAACATAACAAATTGACTGGACCAAACTTCCATGACTGGGTCAGGAACCTTAAGATCATTCTCGCTTCTGAAATGCGAGGTTTTGTCCTTGATGGGCCCCCTCCCGAACTTGTTAAGGATGCCGATGAAGCTGAGAAAGAAGCCCTGGATTTATGGCTTGACGATGACTTACAGTCACGTTGTCTCATGTTGGCATCCATGTCGAATGAACTTCAAAAGCAGCACGAGCATATGAAGTCTTCTTTTGAAATCTACACGCACCTGAATGGTTTATTTGGGGTGCAAAGTAGATATGAGCGGTATGAAACTGCCAAGACTTTGCAACAAACGAGGATGGCTGAAGGTGCTGATGTTCGATCTCACTGCATCAAGATGATTGGGCTTATTGAAAAGCTTGGTCATCTTGACGTAAAGATGGACAAGACCTACTGCCAGGATATAATCCTCCAATCGTTGCCAAGATCATTCGAACAATTCGTAGTGAACTACAACATGCACAAGATGAATGTTGAACTTCACGAGTTGGCTAATATGCTCGCCACTGCCGAGGCTTCCATGAAAAGAGAGAAGCCAGTGATGGTTGCTACCTCGACCCAATCCAAGTCCAAAAGGACAAAGAAAGGGAAGGGGAAAGGAAATGCTTCTTCAAGCAAAGGCAAAGCACCATCTGGGCCCATAGGGAAGGGAAAGAAGCGTAAAGCTTCGTCTGGTGAACAGAAATGTTTCTACTGCAAGAAACCTGGACACTGGAAGAGGAACTGCAAAGAGTTCTTGGAGAGCTCGAAAGGTATATTCCTTGTTGAAGTTAATTTATCAATTAACTGTGCATCATGGGTGCTAGACACTGCTTGTGGTTCTCATCTTTGTAATGATTTACAGGTGATGGGAGCAACAAGGCCACTTAGGCCAGGGGATTGGATCCTGAGATTTGGCAATGGAGCTAGAGCTGCTGCCGAGGCCATAGGCGAAGTGGAGTTAGATTTAGGTGGTAATAAATTAGTCCTTAGGAACGTTCTTTATGTACCTGGTTTGGTGAAAAACATCATTTCAATTCCTGTTTTGGATAATGAAGGTTTTAATTTTACTATTAATAATGGTTCCTTTTCGTTATTCATGAATGATAATATGTTTTTCACTGGTACACTAAAAGATGGACTATATACCATTGAACCACCTAAGTTAGTGATGCATGTACAACAAAAAAAAAGGAAACAAGATAATGAAATATCTGCCCAATTATGGCACGCTAGACTTGGACATATATCTAAGTCAAGGATTCAAAAGTTGGCATCATCTGGCGCGATTGAAATCAATCGCATTGATGAAATACCAACATGTGAACCATGTTTAAAGGGTAAAATGGCTAAGTTGCCGTTTAAGGGAAACCCTGAGCGAGCCAAGCAAACATTGGACTTAATACATACTGACGTATGTGGACCACTAAGAAAAAGCGCCCGAGGGGGCTATGACTACTTCATCACTTTCACTGACGACTTTAGTCGTTATGGATATGTGTTCTTGTTGAAACACAAGTCTGAAGCCTTTGAGCGATTCAAAGAATTCAAGATGGAAGTAGAGAATCAACTTGGTCATACGATAAAGGCTCTTCGTTCTGACCGAGGTGGAGAATTTCTTAGTAACGAATTTCTGAATTATCTTGTAGAGCATGGAATATTATCGCAGTGGACTCCTCCTGCAACACCCCAATTAAATGGAGTAGCAGAGAGAAGGAATCGAACCTTGATGGACATGGTTCGATCCATGATGAGTGCCACTGACTTACCTCTTTCATTTTGGGGACATGCCCTCCTCACGGCAACGAAGATACTGAATATGGTACCTTCAAAATCCGTAGAAAAGACACCATACGAACTATGGTTTGGCAAGGCACCCTCATACGCATTCATGCGCATATGGGGATCTCCCGCTTACGTTAAAAAGTTAGTGGGAGATAAATTGGAAACTAAATCCACTTTGTGCAAATTCGTGGGGTATCCAGAAAACTCAATAGGATACGAGTTCTACGATCCTACAAGACAAACAACGTTTGTCTCAAGGAACGCTCACTTCTTGGAGAAGGATTTCTTGGTGGACAAGAAAGAAAATAACGTAGAACTAGATGAGGTCACTGAAGCTGAAAAGGCCTTAGAGGTCGATCGAGCTGACCCGTCACCACAGGCAGTGGGAGAACAAGAGCATGAAAGTGCACCAGAAAGTACACCGATACTTCGTAGGTCAGAAAGACAACGTAGAGAACCCGAGAGGTACTACGGTCTGCTGCATGAGACTGGACAGTCTCTAACCGACCCAAGGACTTACGAAGAGGCTATGCTAGACATAGACTCGGGAAAGTGGCTCGAAGCCATGGAATCCGAACTGGACTCCATGCACTCAAACAAGGTCTGGGCTTTGGTAGATCCACCAGTGGGAGTGGCTCCCGTGGGTTGCAAGTGGATCTATAAGCGAAAGCTTGGAGTGAACGGAGAGGTGATTACCTACAAGGCGCGACTAGTGGCAAAAGGATACACTCAAAGACCAGGTATCGACTTTGAGGAAACCTTCTCGCCCGTCGCAATGCCCAAATCCATTCGGATCTTGCTGGCCATAGCTGCGTGGTATAACTACGAGATATGGCAAATGGATGTAAAGACTGCCTTTCTCAATGGAGACATTGATAAGGATATCTACATGGAGCAACCAAAAGGATATGCATCCAAAGGAGAAGAACACAAGGTGTGCAAACTCCAGAGGTCCATTTATGGACTAAAGCAAGCTTCCCGAAGTTGGAACATTCGTTTTGATGAGACAATCCAAACTTTTGGATTCATCAAGAACATGTTCGAACCTTGCATGTACAAGAAGATCAGTGGGAGTACAGTTGAATTTTTGGTGCTTTATGTTGACGACATTCTTCTCATTGGAAACAATGTAAAAGCATTGTCTGAAACTAAAGCATGGTTGTCTACACAATTCTCAATGAAGGATATGGGAGAAGCATCCTTTGTACTAGGTATAAGGATCTACCGAGATAGATCAAAAGGACTGCTGGGCCTCTCCCAATCCCAGTACATAGATAAAATCTTGAAAAGATTTAGTATGGAAGAATCCAAGAGAGGATTGCTTCCAATGAGACATGGAATTGCACTCTCCAAGTCTATGGCCCCAAAGACACCTGAAGAGAGAAGCAATATGTCTCGAGTACCATATGCATCCGCGATAGGAAGCATAATGTATGGTATGCTATGTACGAGACCAGACGTAGCGTACGCTCTTAGCGTAACAAGTCGCTACCAGTCTGATCCAGGTGAGCAGCACTGGATAGCCGTAAAGGCAATTCTGAAGTACCTGAGAAGGACTAAGGAATTGTTCTTGGTATACGGCGGAGGAGAATTGAAATTGGAAGGCTATACAGACTCGAGCTTCCAATGTGATGTAGACGACTTCAAGTCGACATCAGGATACGTTTTCTGCCTCAATGGTGGTGCGGTTAGCTGGAAGAGCTCCAAGCAGGAAACAACCGCGGATTCAACCACTGAAGCAGAATACATTGCCGCGAGTGACGCAGCAAAGGAAGGTGTTTGGATGAGGAACTTCATCCAGGAATTGGATGTGATACCTAGCATTGCTGAGCCCATTACTATCTTCTGCGATAATAATGGGGCAATAGCGCAAGCAAAGGAGCCGAGATCTCATCAGAAATCCAAGCACGTACAGAGACGATACCACGTGATAAGAGATATCATTGGTAGAGGAGACATTAAGATGGAACGTGTCGACTCAGAAGATAATACGGCGGACCCACTAACGAAGCCTCTGCCTCAAAAGGCATTTTAGAAACATCTGCATAAGATGGGACTCAAGAACATAAAAGACTGGCTTTAGGACAAGTGGGAGATTGATAGAAATAGTGTCCTGCAAGCCAGCTGTATGGCTAGCATTAATTGTAATTAATGAGGAACTATTCAATTTAGATTAATAAATGCACTTTTATTAAATGGTCAACTTTATCTTATGTAATATTTGTCTACGCATAAGGATAGAAGTCCTTAGATCACAGGGCTATGGGACAACCCGTGGACTGATCTCTAAGGCCGTGATCTAGAACATATTCAAGAGTCGTAGAATCCAATCGAGATAGGACATCGTTGGATTCGGTTAGACTCTCACTATTGTGTATACTCCGATGAACTGGAGGACGCTGGGGTCCACGAGCGTGACTGGGATAGTCGATACACATAAGTGGGTGGCTTGCTGGGATGGCAAGTGCACTGAATACCCCAATTAGGAAATAACTCACCATGGAAGCGGTAGTCGCATATCGGGGTTGAAGTTATTCCAATTTACAATAGTATACGAGGAACGATCCTTAACAACTTGAGATGATAGGGTTTATCTGGTACGAGAACGTCTATGCTTTGATGTGAGTTCCGACTGACTGGGGATCACCAGAAAGTCTCTGAGGACTCACATTGGGTATAGAGGAACTCGTATGCAGATTCATATCATCAACAAAGGATCCGTTGACCCGACTTGATAGGTTGGGAAATTCTCCTATGAATTTCTGTGAGAAATTAATTCTGGTAAAATCCTTGGCCAAGGTATCTGACGACTTTATGTAAGTAGCTCATAAAGATTAAGTCAAAGAGAATTTATTTCGAGACCAGAATACATAAGGTCAAGACAAAAGAAAAGGGAATCCGATGAAAGACCATACCCTTAAGTCTCGACTGGGAGATTGATCAATGGAGAGATTGTGTCGTATATGGAAGTTGTAAATGATAAAAGGTTCACTGAATTAATTCACCAGTGATTGGGCTCCATGGGCTTGTGACTGGACATCGACCGTGGAGTGTGGGAGAATTCCCAAATTAGCGGGGGTGCTAATTTTGGAATGATTAATCGACAGAGTGTTCGATCAATTTAGAGTATTAATTGCTCGAGTAATTAAATAATATTTAATTACAACCCACGGCCAATTATGTGGTGAACCTACGGGGGCATACACAATACACAAGTAGCGAAAGCGAGGAAACAAGAACGAACCAGTCGACTGGGTCAAAATCGACTGGGTCGATTAAATGGGTGGGTCGACTGGGTCGACCCATATGGAACGAAAATGGATCCAATTGGAATTGGATCAAGATTATAGATTAAATCGGAATTTAATTTATGAGTAAATTAATTAATTAGGATTTAATTAATTAATGGAATAATTAATTGGACTTGGAGTTTAATTAATTAATTGGGAGATGATTTAATTAATTGGGCTATTTAATTGGGAGATTAAATAAAGCCCTGAAAGATTAATTAATATGGGCCATGAATTAATTAGAAGACTTAGTCTTCTAATTAAAGAGGGCCATGGCCCATGTAGGAGAATTAGTATCCTAATCCTATTACGATTAGGGTATGGGAGATATCTATAAATAAGAGACTAGGTCTCATATCTCACACACAACCTTACAAGCAAAATTGCAAGAGCAAAAATTCTCCCTCCCTCTCCCACCAAATCGGCCGAACCCTTCCAGTGTTAGGAAGAATTTTTCGTCTTCGATTTTTGTTCCCAAATCGTTCCTAAAACCTAGATATTAATATAGCCTATGTTCTAGTCGATTAGGTATATTAATTTTCGTGATATTGTGGTGTATCAACTCGTAGAGGCGCAACACGTGGGGCGCTACCAAAAGGTGTGGGTCGATCAACCGGGGTGAGAATTCAGAGCTCATATTGCTAGCCTAGGATTTGCAAGGAGACAGGTATAAACGAGAAAACTTATACTGTCGTTTAATTATATTCATATATATACAACTAGAGAATATCATGGCAAGATTCTTTAAGAGGCCCTAGAAAATTTTTTATATTCCGCTGTGCCTAGGGCTGTTTTTCTTACCGAATCCCAACATTTCTGTGAGAAATTAATTCTGGTAAAATCCTCGGCCGAGGTATCTGACGGCTTTATGTAAGTAGCTCATAAAGATTAAGTCAAAGAGAATTATTTCGAGACCAGAATGCATTAGGTCAAGACAAAAGAATAGGGAAACCAATGAAAGACCATACCCTTAAGTCTCGACTGGGAGATTGATCGATGGAGAGATTATGGCGTATACGAAAATTGTAAATGAGATAAAAGGTTCACTGAATTAATTCACCAGTGATTGGGCTCCATGGGCTTGTGGCTGGACATCGACCGTGGAGTGTGGGAGAATTCCCAAATTGACAGGGGTGCTAATTTGGAATGATGAATCGACGGAGTGTTCGATTAATTTAGAGTAAGTCTTACTCGAATAATTAAATAATATTTAATTATAACCCACGGCCAATTATGTGGTGAACCTACGGGGGCATACACAATACACATGAAGCGAAAGCGAGGAAGTATGAACAACCGAGTCGACTGGGTGAATAATCGACTGGGTCGATTATTATGGGTGGGTCGACTGGGTCGACCCAATTGGAACAAAATGGGATCCAATTGAAATTGGATCAGGATCATAAATTAAATTGGAATTTAATTTTTGGATTAATTAATCAAGTTGGATTTAATTAATTAGAAGGGATTTTAATTAAATAGGCTTAGAGTCTGATTTAATTAAATGGGAGATTAAGTTAATTAATTGGGCTATTTGATTGGGAGATTAAATAAAGCCTGATCAAATTAATTAACTGGGCCATGAATTAATTAGAGGACTTGGTCTTCTAATTAAAGAGGGTCATGACCCATGTAGGAGAGAGAAGACCTAGTCCTAATAGGACTAGGTTAGGGAGATAACTATAAGTAGCTTGCTTGTAGTTATTTTTCACAAAACTCCATAAGCAAAAATGGAGCAAGAGCAAAATTCTCTCTCCCTCTCCCTAGTGATCGGCCGAACCCTGTCTTCCATTTGGAAGAATTTTTCGTTTTCGATCTTGTTCCAAATCGTTCCTAATTCCTAGATCTTAATATATCTTGTGTTCTAGTCGATCAAGATATATTATTTTCGTGATATTGATGAGGGGTATTTCGGATTCCTTTCTCCGTCCAGCATGAGAGCTCGGAAAAGCATCTATCTCGACCAAAGGAGATCGAACGGGATAGGATAGATGGCTACGGGTCCAAAGTTACTGTTGGGCCGAGCCCTGATCCAAAGTTATGGGCTGAGAAATACAGACCTGTGGATGGATCACCTAAACCCTACCTTCAGCTATAAATACCACGCGCATTTATGACGACGACACAACTTCCCAGGTGCTCCCTACTCGAAGCTACCTCTCGGAATATAGGCTTAGGACCTTTAATATGTATTTCGCCCTCTAGCTTGTACGGCATTCAATAGGGCTCGAATAGGACTCCGAATCGTTGTATTATTGTAACGTTGTAAATGAACCACTTAAATACAATAATATTGATCTTCTATATCTATTGTTAAGCATTCGATCGATCATACTACGCACGAACATCACGTACGAAATTCGGTAAGATCAATTGGCGCCCACAGTGGGGCTTTATTCGAGTCTTAGATCGAAATATGCCTACTACGAGGAGAAATACGTACAATAGAGTAGAGCCTTCCCATGCAGTGGGAGCACAAAATTCTGTCAACAATGAGCCCGATAATCTGTCACGCGCAGCTCAACAACAACCAGAAGTGCCGCCAGCGGTTCCTCAAGATAACATTCCAATACACACGACCATGGGTGACTTAAGATCTATAATAGGCACGATGTGCAGGGAATTCATGAACAGCGGGAGGGCAGATCAATCGCCTGTCGACCAACCAGGAGTTCAGGCAAGACCGGAGATACCCTCCTCGAACTTACAGAAGGATAACAGTGTGTCGCATGCTCCGCCAACACATCCGCATCGAGTTGCGCCCTCGAAAGTCTGCGTCCGATCTGAAAATCCAGCTGCGCGAGCAAATGATGTGGAGGATTCCGTCGTGGGAGAGAGTCATACCGCTGGTGCCGTAGTGAGAAACAAACCAACCTATAAAAGAATTACCGAATCGGAATTGGAAAAGATAGTACAGGAAAGGGTGGCCAAAAAATTGGAGGAGCAAGATAATGTGATAGAGATCCCCTTCAATAATCAGACCACAAGGCGAGCGGGGAACGCACTAGTCGGAGAGAACCTGCGAGACAGGGAGATCTCGAATAATATCATGCGTTGCTCACCCTTCTGTCGAGAGATACGCGAAGCACGAAACACGGAAACAGTACCAACCAGGCTGCCACGGTATAACGGGACTACCGACCCAGGGGAACACATTAACAGTTTCGTTAATGTGATGAACTTATATGGTCATTCGGAGGATTTCTGTTGCAAGATCATGGTCACTACTTTCGAAGGAATTGCCCTTGATTGGTTCGGAAAATTGCCTCCGAACTCCATTTTTTTTTTGAAGAATTCTGTGATAAGCTAAAACATCAGTTTGCCAGCCAGAGGAAACCAAGACTGCCAGCAAATCACTTGGGCACTGTGAAACAATTGGAAGGAGAGACGTTGAGGCAATGGTTAGCGAGGTTCAGTATTGAGCTTTTAAAGGTTGATACCCCACAGATCGAGTATCTATCCTCCCTGATGTTCGAACTGACTAAGAGCACCCAGTTCGGAAATGCCTTATGTAGAAAACAACCCAAGTCTTTCGAGCGGATAATGGAAATAGCTGAAAAATATATGATACAGGAGGAAATGAATAAATTAAAGAGTTCGCATATCGACAAATCTCTCCTCAGCAAAAAACCAGATCGGGCCCCGATCCCAAAACCTGGTGATTACGGAGGATCGACTAAAGGATCCGTCTGGCAACGAATCAACACCTATAAGCCACACATGCCGCCTCAGGCACCGAATTCCTATGGACCTCCCTATGATCGGAATCGGGCCCCGAGACCGGGCAAAATTCAGTTTACTGTTCGATGGAAGAAGTGTTGACTGTATTAGAAGAAGGGAATTTGATTCCGGAGGCCCAAAGGATCACGCAGGCAAGGCCTGGTGCACCTGGATATGACCAATACTGTCGATATCATCGAACCCGAGGGCATAGTACTGAAAATTGTTACCAGTTGAAAGTTGAGATAGAGAAATTAATCGCACAAGGAAAACTAAAAGAGTTTGTCAAAAACGGCAACTATAGCAATCGTTATAGATCTCGTAGCCCGAGAAAGTTCAACGCTCAGCAGAGACAGGTTAGAAACCAAGCGGAAGAACAGTTGAACAGAGTAATAAACATGATAGCTGGCGGACCCGCTGGGGGAGATAGCAGGAATGCTAGGAAAAGGACCTTGAGGTCGATTAGGGCAGGAGTCTCCACGAAAAAGGAAATTTTATCCTTGGAATTTTCGTCAATGGAGAACCAAGTCATCAGTTTTACAGAGGCAGATCGACCTGCTGATGTTCATTGGGATACAAATGAGGACGATCCAGACTTTTCTATGGTATTGACACTGAAGATTGCGAACTTCGAGGTCAAAAGAGTATTGGTTGATAACGGGAGCTCGGCAAATATAATTTCTTCAGAAGCACTTACAAGAATGAATCTCTGCCATCCTCGTTTGGATAAAGTAACCACCCCATTGGTTGGATTCGGGGGATCGGAGATCGTTCCACTTGGAACCATACTTTTGAGTACCACCTTGGGACTCAAGCCGAAGAACGTCACAAGAATGATCAAATTTTTAGTGGTGGACACACCATTTGCTTACAATGCCATCTTGGGAAGACCAGCTTTGAATACCTTTAAGGCTGTCGTATCTACTTATCACCAGAAGGTTAAGTTTCCGACCGAAGGAGGAGTAGGAGAGATGAGGAACGATCAGTACATGGCTTGGGAGTGTTATAATTCATCTCTAACTATCAAGGAGAAAGTAGAGCCTGAGCTCCCTGTTAAAAGAAAGCTAAATGAATCGATTCCTAACTCCGAGTTTCCGATTCCCGATAATGAAAGGCTACAAGGAAAGAAAGGAAGAATCGTGGACATGAGTGTACAGGCACCCGACCACAAAAAGGTGAATTTGGTACCTGAATCTCCAGAAAAAATCACGAAAATAGGAACGGAGCTAAGCAGCGGCATGGAAGCAAAACTCATCGGATTCCTACAGGAAAATGTGGATGTCTTTGCTTGGAGTTCGGACGACATAGTAGGAATCGACCCGCGTGTGATAACTCATTCATTAAATATTGATCCAAAGGCCAAACCGGTAAGGCAGAAGAAGCGCAATCACGGTCGTGAAAAGGACAAAATAATCAATGCGGAGGTCGATAGATTGCTAGCTACGGGGCAAATCAAGGAAATAAAATTCACAGAATGGTTATGCAACGTGGTCTTAGTCTCCAAGGGCGAAAATGTCGAAAACAAATGGAGAATGTGCAACGATTTCACCGACTTGAACAAATTGTGTCCAAGAGACCCTTACCCATTGGCCCGAATCGACATGCTCGTGGACTCCACCGCGGGGTTCGTGTTATTCAGTATGATGGATGCTTTTCAAGGCTTCTACCAAATCTTCATGAATGAAAAAGATCAGGATAAAACGGCATTTATCACCGAACGGGGAGTGTACTGCTTCATCGTTATGCCCTTCGGGTTAAGGAACGCTGGTGCAACTTATCAGAGGTTGGTTAATATGATGTTCAAGGAATTAATAGGAGAAATCATGGAAGTGTATGTGGATGACATGCTCGTAAAGAGCATGTCCGAGGAGGATCATATCGATCACCTTGATAAATGTTTCCAAATCTTGAGGAGATATGGAATGAAGCTAAATCCGGCTAAATGTACTTTCGGTGTACGATCAGGAAAGTTCCTAGGGTACTTAGTTCACGAGAGGGGAATCGAAGCAAACCCTGAAAAAATCCGAGCGATCACTGACCTTAATCCACCAAGGAAGCTTTCCGACGTTCAAAGCCTGATTGGAAAAATTATCTCATTGAATAGATTTATATCCAGATCTGCTGACAAGAGCCTACCTTTCTTCAAACTCTTGCGTAAATCTAAAACCTTCGAATGGAGCGTAGAGTGTGATAAGGCATTCGAGGAGCTGAAGGCGTACTTAACATCACCTCCAATGCTAGCAAAACCGTCTGAAGGGGAACCTTTGTATTTGTACATAGCCGTGTCAGAAGAGGCCATCAGCTCGGTTTTGGTCAAACTGGATAAGGCCGAGCATAAACCAGTTTACTATTTGAGTAAATTGTTGCAAGGCGCAGAAAAGAACTATATGGAAATCGAGAAATTCGCACTGGCCCTAGTAATGGCCGCCCGGAGGTTAAGGCCTTATTTTCAAACATACAAGATCATTGTTTTAACTAATCAACCTTTGAGACAGGTCCTGTCGAAGCCAGAGGCTTCAGGCAGATTAATAAAGTGGGCGATCGAACTCAGCCAGTTCGAGATCGAATATCAACCGCGTGTCGCCGTGAAAGCTCAGGTTCTAGCTGATTTTGTGCTCGAATCAACCGGCATATCAAAAGCGAAAGAAGGAGCATCCTCGGAATTAAGTATGATCGAAGAAATCAACGACCGAGCTTGGTTGATGCATGTGGATGGCTCATCAACCAAGGAAGGAGGCGGAGCTGGAATTCATTTCCAAGGGCCCGACGATGAGGATCTAAGTTACGCGATAACCTTGGATTTCATCGTCACCAACAACGAGGCCGAATATGAGGCACTGATCGCCGGATTAGAAATGGCCATTAAGGCAAAGGTAAAATCGATTGTTGTGTTAACTGATTCAGAGCTTGTTCATAGGCAGGTGAAAGGTACATACGAGGCCAGAGAGTTCAATATGATAAAATATTTGAGCAAAACAAAGGAGTTAATCTCCAAATTTGATAAGTTCGACATTCAACCTATACCAAGAGAGGAGAATCTTTGGGCTGACATATTGTCAAAATTCACGGGACCGGTCGACGGAAAAACTGAGAGATCCATCACTTGGCTGCTATCAAATATGTCCGCCATCGAGTTAGATGCAGCCCCGGAGATCGATATCATGGAAATCGAAGAACCAAGCAAATCGTGGAGCGATTCTCTTATCGCATATTTAAAGGAAGGAAAACTTCCGGAAGACACGAATGAGGCTCGGAGAATCAAATATAGAGCGCCGTCATTTACTTTGATAAACAATCAACTTTACAAGAGATCCTCTTCGGGAGTTCTATTAAAATGTGTCCTCGAAACTCATTACGGTTCCATCCTAAAGGAGATTCATGAGGGGGAATCAGGCAATCATTGTGGTGCTCGTGCATTAGCTCTTAAGTGCTCAAGGTCTGGATATTATTGGCCTACTCTTTTTTCTGACTCAGTAGAGTATGTAAAAAAATGCCATCACTGTCAGATCCACTCGAACCTGATTCATCAGCCAGCCGAGCATATGCATTCTATTCCGATTTGTTGGCCTTTTGATAAATGGGGCGTTGACATTGTTGGACCTTTCCCAACAGCTCGAACAAGAAAGAACTATGTACTTGTGGCAGTAGAGTATTTCAGTAAATGGATCGAATGCGTCGCCTTGACCAAGATAACCCAATTTCAAGTTATAAATTTCCTATGGAAGAATATTATCTGCAGATTCGGAATTCCCAGGGTTTTGATATCCGATAACGGAACACAGTTTGCCGGGAAGAGAATTACGGATTGGTGTGAAAGGTTCGGAATACAACAGAATTTCGCATCGGTAGGACACCCTCAAGCCAATGGACAGACTGAAGTTGCAAATCGAGAGATTGTTCGATCTCTCGAAAAGCGCTTATCGGAGGCAAAAGGAAAGTGGCTAGATGAATTGCCTGGAGTTTTATGGGCCAATAGAACAACGGTTAAAGCTGCAACCGGAGAAACTCCATTCAGTTTGGTTTATGGGTCGGAGGCTGTTATCCCAGTGGAAAATCTTATACCTTCGCCTAGGGTCGAATTTTACGATCCTAAAGAAAATCAAGCTCTAAGGGAAATAGAAGTTGACCATGCGGATAGTCGACGGGACCGCGCAAAATTAAAAATTCAAGCCGCCAAAGCCAGCATGGAGAAATCGTATAATCGAAATGTGAGAGTTCGATCTTTCAAAGTAGGAGATCTCGTGCTTAAAAAGTGGAAGTATCAAAGCACGTCGGGAAACTTCAACCCAATTGGGATGGCCCTTTCGTAATCGTTGAGATAGGGAAGAAGGGATCTTACAAGATTGCTTATCCCAATGGAGAAACCCTACCCAGAGCATGGAATGCAGTTAACTTGAGAAGATATTATGGAAGATAAAGTAGTAATTCTTAATCAGTCATCTAGTTTGGTTGGATCTATTATTTCCTCAGTTAAAAAGAATGTATCTATCGCGAAAGCTTATTTCGACTAAATTATCTCTTTAATGAATATCCGTTTTCCTCAGATTTCCTATTTGTTCTGTTATTTATGATATTGCCGATCTCTTTAATTTGCTCATCCGTTATCGACCTCTCCTTAGATCGAAAATTATCAAAATGGGTGAAAGCCTCTGCTATGACCCTTGGGCTAAAAATGCTCTGAAATGATTAAGGGTGAAAGCCGTTGCTATGCCCCTTGGATCGAAAATTATCAAAATTGGTGAAAGCCTCTGCTATGACCCTCGGGCTAAAAATGCTCTGAAACGATTAAGGGTGAAAGCCGTTGCTATGCCCCTTAGATCGAAAATTATCAAAATGGGTGAAAGCCTCTGCTATGACCCTCGGGCTAAAAATGCTCTGAAACGATTAAGGGTGAAAGCCGTTGCTATGCCCCTTAGATCGAAAATTATCAAAATGGGTGAAAGCCTCTGCTATGACCCTCGGGCTAAAAATGCTCTGAAACGATTAAGGGTGAAAGCCGTTGCTATGCCCCTTAGATCGAATTTACTAATCGAGAATCAAATCGAAATTATATCCTATATCTATTGCGCAATTACAAATCAAGGATATTATATGAATCAGAGGAGCGTATCCTTTCAAGCTCGAAGAATTCTCATAATTCATAAAGAATTAACGACGAAATTATCGTTACAAGGCAAAGTAAAAGTATTTCTTATTAAAAAGAGTATACATTCTACATTCAAATGGTTACAAACAGGTCCTGGGAATACCGGGTTGAAATACAAGTCCAAGAAGGAGACCAATGAAAACTTCTTGTAGTCTCGAGGAACAGTTTATTGAAATACAACGGCTTATCGATATCGTTACAACAAAGTAATACAACTAAACATTCTCGGAAAGAAATTTTCGAACTTCGGCACTGCGATCAGCATATCCGCGAGCATAAGCCTCTTTCTCGTGAAGATCGAAATTCTTCCTTTCAAATTCGCAAGCATCTTTTAGCCTTTTTAACTCCAAGCTCAGCTTTTCCGGAAGATTTCCGCCACAAACTCGGATCTCTTTACTTTTCTCACAAGACAACTTCTCTTTGAAAAATCTATTGGCTTCCAAGGCCCGATCCAGCTCAGCCTTTTTCCGGGCCAGCTCAAGGGTAATACTAGTTCGTTGCTCGACCTCACGTTTCGCCAACGAATAAAGCACAGAAAAACATTCGCCAACCTGCGAGAAAGCACGTTAAGACAAAAACAGAAAAATCCGCAAATACATGATACGGTGATTAGAATTACCTGGGCGAGAAACTCAGATCCAGAGTGAAATAGAAACGAGGAATAGTCTCCACCCGATAAAATTGACTCGGAAAGAGAAATGTCAGCCCGAACTAAACTCAGATCGGACTTTCCTCGAAAAACCTTATCAGCGCGAGCAACGCCTCGTCCGATCGGGAAGACCTCATCCGCAAAAGAGACTTTTTTAGCCTTTTTATAGGCGCTCCTATTTCTCAAACCAGAGGAGGGAACGAAATCGGAGGAGCTACCTTCTCCACACAAAGCCTGGTCGAAGGAAAATCTAGACATAGCAGGAGTGTGCCTTTTTCTCTTCAAGACGCTACCCTTATCGGATAGGGCTGACGTTATAGAAGGAAATAAGGGAATTTTCGGATTATGGTTCATTTCTCTAACAGTTGATATATTTCCAAATAACAATAGATTCAAGAAAAAGAAAAAGCAGTTTCTTAATCAATAAGTTCGAGAAGCCCGAACTCGCGTAAATTCTCCTAAGCTTCGATCGTCAGAAGGGAAGAAATATTATTAAGATAGGCTATCGTAAGCCTAAGTATTTATAAGGGATGCAGGTTACTCAGAAAGAAAAGAAAAGTAGGCCATAGACGAGTTATCTTTTCCCAAGAAAAGATTCGGTGACGTAACCAAAAACGTAAGGATGACGCAAAAAATATTTCATATTAAATTCATACCAACATCACATCAAAAATAACTCCAGGAACAAAATACAAATTAAGGAAGAATGGCTATTACAATCTAACAAAAAGGGATGTCTATTACATTGAAAGAACCCTCAATTACTAGAATCCTCAGAGTCGGAGTCGTCATCCGACCTCGCCTTCTCATTCCTGCTCCCTGAACCGTTCCCCGAGCTCTCGGAATCTTCACTACTTGAACTAGTCTTCTCTTCACCACCATCATCCTGACCACCGGAGGTCGATCCTTCCAGTTTGGTAGAACTATTACCCTGTTCTCCACGAGTGCTGGAATCGCCTTCGATGTCCACATCTTGATCATCAAATTGCGCTTCGAGAACGTCGGGATTGGACATGGGAACTCCGAACTCTTCGAGAAAGGAGAAAAACTCATGATTCTTCAAGTCTGAAATCTTGGGAGGAAGAGAACTGGGCCTGTAATCTTTCCCATAAATATTTTTAAAAGGGTCCAAAAACTGAAGATATTTCTCGATAGAACCAGCAAGTTGTCCGGCCGAGATAAGCTGTTGAACCCCCTTATAGTGGAAAGATTGGTTTATTTGCCCGGACCTCAAGCGAACCAGGGCATCCAAAATCGGAGATTTCAAAAATTCTCTTATGGCTGGAAATCTGGCCTCTTGACGGCCTCGCTCATAAGATCGTTCGGCCGATGCTTTGGCCTGTTCGAGCTCTAATTTTAACTTCTCCACCTCCCCTTCTAAAGCTTTCATAGCTTCCAACTCTTTCTTGTTCTGTTCGAGCTTTGTTTCGGTTTCAGACAACCTGGCTCTGGTCTCCTCTAATTGGCTGGTTTTAGCAGCCTCATCCTTCAGGACATTGTACAGACCTTTCTGTGCTGCTTAGGATTCTTCATTCAGCACGGCCGCTCGAAGAGCGTTTTGAATAAATAGATCACCGGCCTGCAAAGGAAAAGATATGAAACACGGCGCGAGGACTATATATAAAAAAAAAGAAAAAGGAAGAAGTGTTAAGATTTTTTTTAGAACAATACCCTTTGATGAGCTTCGGCATAGTCGCCTATTATCTCGAAGCCCGGCTTAGTAAAAGATTGAATGATATCATCCTTGAACCTCCCCGCCAGAAACATCCGAAGGGATTTGTCTACCGTATGCTCACCCCCAGGGCCTAGGTCGGATTCGACTGTTCCATCCTCGGGATATCCTGCTGCCCTGGGTCCTTGCAGGTGATTTTCGATAAAGTCGGCCAGATCCGGCTCGGAGCAACCAGGCCGACAAGGAATCGGATCCTGTCCTCGACCAAAAGGTTTAATTCGTCTGAATGACTCCGAAGCATTGCTACTTCTTTTGCGAGCCATCCTAACCTGCAGAATTTCCTTAGCTTGATCCTCCATCAATGTATAGCGGCTATACCCCGCATCACTCGGATTAGAAGAGCCGGTCGGAAAAATAGATCGAATAACAGCAGAAGCCTGGGGATCGGAAGTCCCCTCTGCCTCGACCCGAAAACGGGAGGCTCCTGCATCAGTAACCTGGGGAATGACCATCAAGGTATTCGGAGCCCCCGCAGCCACAGCTCGGGTTTTAGACTTTTTCGCCTTCCGAGATGTTTTTAATGCTTGAGGACGAGGTCGTCCTTTGCTACCCTTCGAGAAAGAAGCAACGTGATTGCCAGCCACTGATGTTCGGAATTTATCGACGATATCTGCTAAGCTGGAAGGAGGGTTGACAGGATCAATCCAAGCCTTTCCGTACACAATTGGATCGGTGGGAAAAGTACAGCTACTAAGGCCAGCCAACCGCAAGACGGCCTCTTGAGTCAATAACGCAGTTTGGTGAGTATCAGCACGAAGAATTTGCAGCATTTCATCTGATATCTCGCTTTTCATACTTCCCTTGAGATGGCGTTTACCATATATCCATGACTTCGCCCCAGGCCAGTTGTAAGGGATTGGCTCGGGATTATTTTCAGAGGATGGAGAATCTGATCCTCGGACAAAGAAGAATTCATGCTTCCACCCCTTGAGATTGCTACTAACATTGGCTGATAATATTGAAATTTTAGGCCTCTGGGAGAAATACACGTATCCAGCATTCGAAGACGTCGAAGCACTCATCTGAAATACCCGCCAAAAATTCTGAAAAACCGCTCTTTTTCCCTTAGCCTTCATCAGCACGCAGAAAGCTATGATAAGACCAATTGAGTTCGGAAGGATCTGACTAGGAGTCAACTCGAAGGCCTCCAGAATTTTTTCTATCAAAGGAGGAAAGGGGATACGAAGGCCGTAATGAAAATGTTTGGAGTAAAAAGCCTGACAACCAGGAGGAGGATTGGTAACCCGCTGGTCGGAAGAAGGAAGGACAATCGAAAAACCAGCGCCAAGATATGGTCCAAACTCCTCTTGCAAAGCCCCTAGATCTTCTTCATTATAAGAGCAAACTATCTCGTCAGCCCTCTCCTCTGTCCTATTCAGACCCGCGCTGGTCGAAGGTTCCTCCCAGTCAAAAATGGTAACCACGGCATTTCTGCTCAGTCTAATTTTCTTTTGCTCATTTTCCCCTAAAGACAGATCCTCATCCTCCTCGGGTTCATCATCGGAAACCGTCGCCCCGCTAGAACTCTCATCTTCGCTATCTTCTGAGTTAGAGTTAGATTCCCGCTCATCCCCGCCGGACTCGGAAGTCGAATTTGAGTCCTGCGCATTCTCGACCTCGGATGAACGAGTTGCTATAAATTCCTTTTCCTCTCGGTCATCAGCGAAATTTTCCTCTAAGGGAGATTTTCCCTTCAAATCTGTGGGATTAGACATAGTGAATATGCGAAAGTTGCTCGAAATACGACTACTTCGACTCGCTTATCGACCTGCTGGATCCGATCAAGAATTTCTACCTTCAGAACTTAAAGTAAATAATGATCCTCATCAAAGTATATATACAGGGACAAAATGGGAAATTGCAAACTGGTCCCCGAGTAACCGTGACGGTTGAACTCCCCCAGGGTAAACTAATAATCGTATTCTCAGAAATTACACTTACGGTCCTTATATTTTTAAGGACTCCGAAATCAAAGATCCAGGAGAAATATGACACATTCAAAGATTTATCGGACCCTTATGTTTATCAGCCTGAAGGATAATAAGATATCACAAATTCCAAATTGCGCCTCCCCAATAAGGTGTTGAGAAAAAGGCCTGAAGCACGAATTCTCTTTTTAACAACGGATGATAAGAACAAATCCCTCGACGACTCCATTATAAAGTTTCTTAAGTATGCACTCTTTTTCCCCGATCCGGTTTTTATCCCGAAAGGGTTTTTCCGAATCAGGTTTTTAATGAGGCATACCTAAAAACTTACACCAAGGTTGATTCATCCCACGGGTTCACTTCACTAATTCATCCTGCGCCATATCTACTTCTCAGAGCTCCAGCTTCACTTTACGCTCGAGAAGTGGGGGAGTATTGATGAGGGGTATTTCGGATTCCTTTCTCCGTCCAGCATGAGAGCTCGGAAAAGCATCTATCTCGACCAAAGGAGATCGAACGGGATAGGATAGATGGCTACGGGTCCAAAGTTACTGTTTGGCCGAGCCCTGATCCAAAGTTATGGGCCGAGAAATACAGACCTGTGGATGGATCACCTAAACCCTACCTTCAGCTATAAATACCCCGCGCATTTATGACGACGACACAACTTCCCAGGTGCTCCCTACTCGAAGCTACCGCTCGGAATATAGGCTTAGGACCTTTAATATGTATTTCGCCCTCTAGCTTGTACGGCATTCAATAGGGCTCGAATAGGACTCCGAATCGTTGTATTATTGTAACGTTGTAAATGAACAACTTAAATACAATAATATTGATCTTCTATATCTATTGTTAAGCATTCGATCGATCACACTACGCACGAACATCACGTACGAAATTCGGTAAGATCAGATATTGTGGTGTATCAACTCGTAGAGGCGCAACACGTGGGGCGCTCCTTGAAAAGCCTGGATCGATATTGTTGGAGCAGATATCAGAGTTCGTTTTTGCTGACTGCCAACTTGAATTTGCAAGGAGATAGGTATAACGTGTAAACTTATGATATCGTTTTAATTAATATTTATATATATACACCTAGAGTAGTATCCTGGCAAGATTCCGTAAGAGGTCCTATAAAATTTTTATATTCCGATGTGCCTAGGGCTGTTTATCTTACCGAATCCCAACAGGGGTATCAGAGCCAACTCTAGGCTTTGTATATATATGAATTTGCAAATTCTGTGTTATAAATCATATATTTGATTTATGTATGGCTAGTTCTTTAACTGTATATGTTTTAGGACGAAGATCAATTAACTTAGAGTTAATGTAAAATTTTTGATTCGAAATTTTATCGTGTTAATTTTTATTTTGGATTGGGATTTAATTGAACTGGATTTGTTTCTAATTAAATCAACAAGTAATCAAACCCAAATTAAAACAAAGCAAAAGGAAAACAAAATTAATGCATCGGCACTTTATTCTCTTGGTGAGAATTTATTTATTGCTCGGCACAAATTTTTTTTTTCCTTTGTTCACGTGACCATGTGTGTCATTGTATGCATGTTGTTTTATGTAAGATTTGCGGCCACCCTATGTGTTAAATTGCAATTGAATTTTGTTGATTGCAAAATGTTGGATTCTTGTCAATTTGAAGCCAACGTCACGATCATGACATGGTGGTTCAAAATTTTCGTGGCAGAATTTTGGATAATATTGGATAAAATCTTGGAGATTTGGTTGTTATGGAATCTTGGTGAATCTTGGATTGATCTTAGAGATCTGATTGACAAGGAAACTTAGAGTTTCAATTGTGATAAGATATTTAATTAAAATTAATCTCTTCTAGTAAGTTACCAAGATTAAAGATCTTAGAGATCTTATTAAACAAGGAAACTTAGAGTTTCATTTGTGATAAGACATTTAATTAAAATTAATGTCTTCTAGGATTAAAGATCTTAGAGATCTTATTAAATTAGGAAACTTGGAGTTTTGGATAAGGTAGAAATCTTGGTGGATTTGAACACTACCTTAGTTAACTAATCTATTCAAAATAGTATTATCTTGAGAATCTTAGAGATTTGTAAAATTGGGAAACTTAGAGTTTTGGATAAGATAGTAATCTTGGAAGATTTGTAACTATCTTAATTAACCAACTTTGTCAATATAAGAGTTGTAGATTACTTAGAACTCAAGTAAGAGTTAATTAATCTTAGAGATTAATTGTTAATTCAAAATTAAATTAACTTGGATAATTTTTGTGAATTAAAATAGTAGATCTAGTTTGTGCAAATTTGTTGGGTATCTAAAGGAATCCATTGGATACCTGTTCTACGACCCTGAAGAACGAAAGACGTACGTTTCTAGGAATGTCCACTTCTTAGAGGATGACTTCCTCACTTAAAGAAGCGAGATATCTGTAGAACTTGATGAAGTCCAGGAAGTAGACACATCCTCACAAATAGTGGGAGTTGATCCTGAACCTATTAAACCATCTAGTACCCCAGTACTTCAAAGGTCTGATCGAGTTCGTAGAGAGCCTGAAAGGTACGACTTTATCCACGAGAATGATCAGTTAGATGGTGATCCAAGGACATACAAAGAAGCTATGTCAGACATAGACTCGGGTGCATGGCAGGAGGCCAGGCAATCTGAAATGGAATTCATGCATTCCAACAAGGTATGGACCTTGGTTGATCCACCTGAGGGAACTGTCCCTGTAGGCTGTAAGTGGATCTTCAAGCGCAAGCTTGGAATGAATGGAGAAAGCTCGCCTTGTGGCGAAAGTTTATTCTCAAAGGCCTGAAATAGACTATGAGGAAACCTTCTCTCCAGTGGCGATGTCAAAATCCATTAAGATATTATTAGACATAGCCGCGTGGTATGACCACTACAAGAAAAGCAGGATTTTTCGACGGAAATTTCCGACGGACAAAAAAACCCGTCAGAAATTATTTGCATTTTCCGACGGCATCTCCGATGGATAACCAAATCCATCGGAAAATGCACTTTTTCTAAGAAATTTCATGGAAACTTATTTCCGACGGGTATATTCCGTCGGAAATTCCATTAAAAAATAAATTAAAATTATATTATAAATTTTCCGACAGAATATATCCGTTGGAAAATAATAAAAAAAAAAAGAGAGAACAAATTTTCGACTGCATATATCCGTCGGAAATTGCAATTAATAAATCAAAAATTAAAATTATATTTTCCGACGGAACATTTCCGTAGGAAATTATTTAAAAAAAAAAGAACACATTTCCGACGGCTTCTATCCGTCGGGAAATTGCATTTAATAAATTGAAAATTGAAAATATTTTTTCCGACGGAACATAGCCGTCGAAAAATATTTTTTTTAAAAAAAAGAACAAATTTCCGACGGCATATAGCTGTCGAAAATGTCATTTAAAAAATTAGACACTAAATTATATATTTTCCGACGGGACATATCCGTCAGAAAATATTTAAAAAAAAAAGAAAAATAAATAATAAGTTTCCGATGGATTATTGCCGTCGGAAAATATGTGACATATATACGTGTGTGTGTATATATATATATATATATATATATATATATATATATATATATATATATATATATATATATATATATATATATATATATATATGTATGTATGTATATTAACAATGTGTATGTATTTTTATGTTACTAATGTCCGATGGAAATAATCCATCGGAAAATATTAAAAAAATAAAGGAAAAATTAAATTTTTCGACGGGTTATGTTCATCTGAAAATATATAAAACAGAAGAACAAATAATTACGGATAACCTCAATGTACATAATCCCGAGGTCAATAGTTTTGACTTTGATCAATTAGACATTCAATTCGAGGATCGATGGATCTAATTACGGATAACCTCAATATACATAACCCCGAAGTCAATAGTGTTGACTTTGGTCAATTAGACCTTCAATTTGAGAGAATCTAATTACGAATAACCTCAATGTACATAACCCCGGGGTCAATAGTGTTGACTTTGATCAATTAGACCTTCAATTTGAGAATCGATCGATCTAATTACGAATAACCTCAATGTACATAATCCCGATGTCAATAGTGTTGACTTTGGTCAATTAGACCTTCAATTTGAGATAATCTAATTACGAATAACCTCAATGTACATAACCCCGGGGTCAATAGGGTTAACTTTGGTCAATTAGACCTTCAATTCGAGAATCAATCGATCTAATTACGAATAACCTCAATGTACATAACCCCGAGGTCAATAGTTTTGACTTTGGTCAATTAGACCTTCAATTCGAGAATCGATCAATCTAATTACGAATAACCTCAATGTACATAACCCCGGGGTCAATAGTGTTGACTTTGGTCAATTAGACCTTCAATTCGAGAATCGATCGATCTAATTACGAATAACCTTTGACTTTGGTCAATTAGACATTCAATTCGAGAATCGGTCGATCTAATTACGGATAACCTCAATGTACCTAACCCCGAGGTCAATAGTTTTGACTTTGGTCAATTAGACCTTCAATTCGAGAATCGGTCGATCTGATTACGGATAACCTCAATGTACATAACCCCAAGGTCAATAGTTTTGACTTTGGTCAATTAGACCTTCAATTCGGGAATCGATCGATCAATTACGAATAACCTCAATGTACATAACCCCCGATGTCAATAGTGTTGAGTTTAGTCAATTAATATAAAAAAATTGAATTAAATTTTTTTTACCGGATTAATAACCTCAACATACATAACAAAATTGATTTAAAATAATTTTTTTTACCGGATTAAGTAAGTTTTGCACAATTTTAGTCTTCTTCGTTTATAAAAGGCTAGCGATATTGCCAGAGCACATATTGTTGCTGCCAGAGCAACTTTTTTTAATTTTCTAATCTACCCCTTCTAGTCAATATCATAAAATTTGGGATTCTCAATCCCATGACACACCATATTATTTTATTGACAATTCAATTTTCTCTCTCATATTAATACCTTGTTTTCTCTTTCTTATTAATATATTATTATTGTTTTCCTTATTTCTTTTATTATTTAATTTCTTTTTCCTTGTCCTATTATATTTCAAGCATAAAAATAATTATATAGTTTTATATAATAGTATAATACGCCTGTTATGTAATTCACAACAATATATAGAGAAATTAATTTGTGATGAAATGAACTATTGCATAATTTCACTTTTTTTCTTTATAATTGAATATTTTGTATCTTCTTATTACAAAATGTTTATGACTTAAAGCAAATTTGGTAAATCCACAAATGAGCGTAGTCGACTTCACACAATTAAAAATGAAATGTGGATGGATAATATAGTTAGATAACTTTCAAACTCGTCACAAGCTCGATTCGGTAAGTAAAAAAAAATGTAAATGTAAATTTAAACGAGTTTAATACATGTTCGATTCGATTAAAACTATTTCAAATCTAAATCTATTATTCTTATCAAATCTAGCATGAATAATATAGTCATATAATTAACTTTCAAACTCGTCACAAGCTCGATTCGGTTAGTAAAAAAAATGTAAATGTGTTCAACGAGTTTAATACATGTTCGATTCAATTAAAACTCGTTCAAATCCAAATTATTTAAAAATATTTTCAAAATTCAAAAATATTAATTAATCATTAATACACAAAAATAGTTTGTACAATCCAAAGAAATTATCACAATATCATATATAAGTGTCATTCTAATCAAATATACATGAAAATGGAAGGAAAAAATGCATCGCTGGGCCAAAATTAATGAAGTTAAAAAAATTACATTTAAGGATGATGATGAAGGGCTTCTTTCATATGCGCAGTTTATTATATTACGGCAAAATTAAAATTAATAATTGCAAATGAAGTTAAAAGAATTACCTTTAAGTATGATGATGAATGACTTCTTTCATATGCCGTTTATTACATTTTGAAGAACAAGAAAAATTATTAATGTGATTTATCTAAACAGTCATTAAAATAATTTATTTATTTTCTTGTTAAAATATACTACCATTAAAAAAGAAAAGAAAAGTTAATAATGTATTAATAAAAGAGAGAATATTGGATTACCAATTAAATGAGTATTTTGGGAATTGAGAAATATGGATTTAAAGACCATTGACTTGAAGGGGCAGAATAGAAAATTAAAAAAAGTTGCTCTGGTAGCAACAATATGTGCTCTGGCAATATCGCAAGCCTTTATAAAATAATTTTAATTAAAAAAAATTTAAATATTGATGAATAATAATAATGAAATAATATTTTAAAAAACAAATTAAATTTGCCCGTCGGAACTACGCGACTAAAAGCCGCGCAGCTCCTTCTCATTTAATTCATTTCTCTCCTCCGCTGCAAAACCCTAGCCGCAGCTCTCTATCCCTCTCTCCTCCGACTAAAAACCCTAGCCGCGGCTGCAAAACCCACCACCACCGCCGCCATTACCGCCATCGCGCCTCCACCATCTCTCTCTCGGCCAAGGTTTGTAATTTACTGAGGTACAATCCAAATAACCCAGATCTTCTTCTTCTTCCATTCTAAATCCCACCGCGCCGCCGCATCACCTACTCCCATCGCGCCTCCACCATCTCTCTCTCTCGGCCCAGGTTTGTAATTTACAGAGGTACAGTCAAAATTCTAAATGCCCAATTTATGTTTTTTCTGATTTTCTCTTAATAGATTGGGTTCTAATTGCATTTAAAACCGAAAACTTGAATGATGCTAAAACTTGAATGGTTTAGGGAAACGATTTAAACATTACGCATTGAACGATATTAAGGTAACATTAGTTGATCTTTTAACTTAATGGCTGGTAATTATCAGGGAAAAAAAAAAACTCAATGGCTGGGTTGAATTTTTTAGCTCTCCCCCTTGTCTTCCATTTTGTTTACTTTGATTTTTTATTATTTTAGCTTAATTTCATAACAAATTAATATTTTCTATTAATAATTTGAGGGGATTTATCAATATTAAAAAACTTGACCAATTGTTTGAAAATCCAGTTTGTAAGGGAGTTAGATGGGATTGCTATAATAAAATTGATTTTGATTACAGTACCCTTCTTAAGTTATATGGACCAGGACTTGGATATATCCAATATAATTTGTACTCTTTAAAATCTAACCTATTGTGAAGGGAATTTGTTTGATGGGAAATGAATCTCAGCATCTGTCTCATTGGATAGTCCTCATTTTTCTCATAAATGTAGTCAATTGAATATTGTTTAGTCAGACTATTGTCGTTTTTCTGCAATTCTTTTAGTATTTCAGAGCTCAGTTTTTTTGTTATTTGAAACATTGGATGTCAAAGTTCTCGTTCTATTCTTTTTGCTGTGTTGGCTAAGACTTTTATTATGATCACTTCTATACAGTGAGTCGGATGAGTTCTGATTTATATATGGGCATTAAAGTTGGCGACTTGTGATTTGATTATTAAAACAGATTTGAACTTGACATGTTGTTGGAGTGGTGTATTCATTAGCATTAGACTTGGTAAGACCAATATATTGCCGGTATATCTACTGTTATGGCCGGAAATTTTGTCTCAGTTGATGGAAAATTGTTTATATGAGGTGCTTTAAGGGGTTTAGTGTTCTTTGCATATGGATGGGCCTGATTGATACCACTATGAGGAAAAGGAAATTATAACTGATCCTAGTACTCCAAAGCCAATCTTGAACCCTTTTTGATCATACTCCAGAGGTGAAATCTGATGTAAGTATTTGTATGAATTAATGTTATTGTTCTATTCCTTATGCTTGATTATGTAAATCCAAAATTTGCTTTCTTTACCATATAATTTTTCAAGCCATTGTTTGCTATCAAGATTTTGATGAATTGTATTTCAAACTCCGCAGCATTATTTTCAGATGGAAGATGGAGTTGTTCATGTTTATGCAAATAAAGAATGTAAGTTGCAAAAAGTTTTGATTGACTTAGTCCTCCATAATTAGTTTTTTTGCTGGGAATGTATTGGAAAAAAGTTGGGAAAGGTGCGTGGCGCTCGTACACTCATGTATTGAAATGTATAGTATTTTTATATTCAATGTGTTTTTTGTCTAATTATTTTGAGCTCTTTTAATGCATTATGAATAATGGATCTTGAATTTGTATCTACCGACATTATGCTCTTAAAATTATGTATAAGATTTCATTGTTATTGTATCATATACTACTTCAATAGTCTAATCACTTGAATGTGTAATTTTGAGCCTATTTATTACAGTTTTGTCTATCTTGTGTTTGCGCCTATTTTATTATGGAACTTTTGTTGACGATTGTTATTAATTTGATTTTATAAGATATTTTATGATTTTCGACGTGTTTGTTGATTTATTTTGCTGATTTTTATGTGTGATTTGTGGATACTTTTGTGGGATTTGTTGATTTTTGTATGGTATTTGGTGATTTAATTGATATAGGTCAAATCAGTGAATATAAATAAATTAAAAAATAAAATTACTATTTTTTGCAAATCAATTTTTAATTATTTTTTTTATTTTATTTTTGTAAATTTCCGACGGGAGCAACCCGTCGGAATTTTTTTTTAAAATTTTTATCTAAACCGGTCGGAAATTTACAAAAAAAAAATAAAAAAGAAAAATATTCCGACGGAACATCCGGTTGGAAATTAAAGTCAAATAGAGAGTACTTCTGATGGAAACAGCCGTCGGAAGTTGTCCGTCGGAAAATTTCCGACGACCTTTCCAACGAACTTTGTCCATCGAAAATATCCCGTCGGAAAGTCCGTCGGAAATTCTTCGACGAGCATATTTCCGGCGACTCTTCCGACGGGCAATTTCCGTCGGAAAAAGCTGATTTCCAACGGAATTTTCGAAAAATCTGTAGGAAATTCCGTAGGAAATTCCTGCTTTTCTAGTAGTGGACTACGAGATATGGCAAATGAATGTAAAGACCGTGTTTCTCAATGGAGACATTGATATAAGGAAATCTTTATGCAACAGCCAAAAGGCTTTACATCTAAAGGAAGTGAGCATAAGGTTTGCAAACTTCAAAGTTCTATCTATGGCTAAAACAGGCGTCCCGAACCATGATCAAACGTTTTGATGAGACAGTCAAGGGGTTTGGCTTCATCAAGAACGTATATGAGTCATGCGTGTACAAGAAATTCGATGGGGGTTCGGTACAATTTATTGTGTTGTATGTCGATGACATTCTGTTAATCGTTGACAATATCAGAATTTTAACGCAGACGAAAGCGTGGTTATCCACGCAATTCTCCATGAAAGATATGGGAGACCCATCTTACGTATTGGGAATACGTATCTATAGAGATAGATCGAAGAAGATGTTAGGACTCTCCCAATCTCAGTACATTAACACTATACTGAAGCGGTTCAATATGGAAAAATCCTAGAAGGGATTGCTTCCAATGAGACATGAAATCTATCTTTCTAAATCTATGTGCCCTACGAGTGATGAAAAAAGAAAGAGAATGTCTATCATACCTCATGCCTCTGCCATTGGCAGCATAATGTATGCAATGTTATGTACTAGACCTGACGTAGTACACGCTCTAAGTGTAACGAGCCGCTACCAGTCAAATCCAGGGGAGGAGCATTGGACTGCCGTATAGGCTATCCTCAAGTACCTGAGAAGGACTAAGGATATGTTCTTGGTCTATGACGGCAATGGAGAATTGAAGCTCGAAGGATTCACAGATTCGAGTTTCCAGTCTGACGTGGATGATTATAAATCCAATTCTGGATATATATTTTACCTCAACGGTGCAGCGGTGAGTTGGAAGAGCTCCAAACAGTCAACCACTACAGACTCAACCACTGAAGCATAATATATTGTCGCATCAGATGCAGCAAAGGAAAGTGTTTGGATGAGAAACTTCATCCAAGAGTTGGATGTAGTACCTAGCATTGCAGAGCTCATAGTAGTCATCTGTGACAACAATGGGGCAATCGCTCAAGAAAAGGAACCGAGATCACACCACCAGTCCAAACAAGGGATGAAGAAATACCATGTGATTAGGAAAATCATTGGTAGAGGAGACATACAAATGGAACGTGTCGACTCAAGGATAACGTAGCTTATCCACTATCGAAGCTACTATCGCACAAGGTGTTCGAAGAACATCTTGGGAAGATGGGTCTTAGAAATGTTTATGATTGGCTTTAGGGCAAGTGAGAAATTAATAGGATAGTGCCCAGCAATCCAACTCAATAACTTGTAATAGGACTATTTTATGTTGGACGAATCTTTGATTTATTAATTAATACGCAAAGTTTATTTATTTCGTGTATAAAATAAACTAATGGCCAACTTCATCTTTCGCGAACACATTTAAGCGATTGGTTGAAACCGTAATGTTGGATGAAGATGAAGATGAAGTGCAATGTAGATAAGAAGATAAGGGAGAGTTTTGATGATTTCCAAAACATCAAAGTAAGCTAAGTATGGAAAGCTTAGTTCCCTTAGAAGAATTTTGAACAAGTAAAGAAGACATCAGAAGGGTTCAAAATTCAAAGCCCAGAAGACTACTGATCTCATGCTGAAACAGCAATCAGAAGGGTAGACCATCAGCTGACTCAAATCAGATGGGTTCAGAGTTTGATCAGCAGGGTATCTATCAGCAGGGTTGCTTCGATCAGCAGAGTAGAAGAGATCAATGAGATAGTCCAACGGTAATAAATGCACTTGGTGTAATAAAGGCTGTAAGAGAAGGGTAGTAATGGCAAATGATTGAAGATTATTCTCGGATCAGCAGGGTGCATTTAATGCAGCTACAGGAAAGTACAGCAGAAAAAGTACTGTAGCAGGGAGCCGTTCTGAAGATTTGGGCTAAGGCTATGGATTTGATTTGTGACTTCCTTCAACGGTCATATTATAAATCCAAGTATAAATAGAGCTGATTTCAACGAGCGAGACACACAACAACATTCTGAGATTTTGTTTCCGAAGCAGAAATCTTTCTAAGTGTCAAGAAGCTCGAACAACTCACTTGTCTGGTGAAGTCATTTGTTGACAGAAACCAAGTTGAAGCAAAATAGAAAATACTTTCCGAGTGAAATTGTATTAGTTGAGTGTTGTGCGGAGTTTAGATCCATCTTTGTGAGTGATCTAACTACAGATGATAGGTTTTTTGAGTGATTTCCTATTGTGAGCTTACAACCTTTTCATTTGTTGTGTATGTGTAAGTGGAGAAATATTGTGAACTTAGTGTTTATAGTATAACCCAGAATCTAAGTGATCTGTAAGAGTGGACTAAATGATTTTTATCCATATAACCACTATAAAAATTCTTTGTGCTATTTTTTCATTAAGTTTTCTTGCATATTTCAAAATTGCATAAGTAAACAATTTGAATTGCTTTAGAGATTTTGAAGGAGTTTTTAAACTAGGGATAAAATCTTTAAAAGACTTAGTCTACTTGTGAAAAACACTTACAAATTATCCGCTGCAAGTATACTCTTGTAAAACTGTTTTACTGAAATCAGCTAAGTTACTATAAGAAGAGTGGTCACTCTGCTGTTCAAGATTTGTTCACGATCAGCATAGTCAGCTTACTGTTCTTCATAAGCTTAGTCTGCTGACAGACGACTGAAAAGTTTTTAAGTCTAAAAATTTTCAGAGGTCTATTCACCCCCCTCCCCCTCTAGACCTCATCTGACCACTTGGGACCAACAAGTGGTATCAGAGCAGGTGGTTCATTAGAATCAGCTGCCTGATCAACGAGCTTGATCCAAGTGTTTTTCAAAGGTTTTCAAAACTTTTCAAAAGAGCATCTTTTTGAAAATTAAAATTTTTTTGAAAAATGGATTGTATCAGCAATGTTCCCCACATTGCTGGTATGTCTTTTGAAGACTGGAAAATCAGGATGTAGATTTTTCTAGCTGCTTATAATGATAACATGTACACATGTATTTTAAAAGGTCCATTCAGATTCACCAAGACGATAAAGATCAATGAAGTTGATGGGGGCTATTTTGCACCCTACATACTATACTATCGACTAAAGACATTGAGATCTGACCGACAAAATCAGGCTGTTTAAAGATCATCTCATCGACCAGGCCGAGTACAACTCTCTTCGATCAAAAGATGATACTCCGGACCAGTGAAGGATATTTGGGCCGAGTCCTATTAGGACTATGTTTCCTTGTAACGCTAGGTTTAGCATTGTAAAATACCTAGTTAATCATTGTATTAGACAACTTTGAAATCCCTTTACTTCAAGAATACATGAATATATACAGCTTACGACATCACAATTGAATAAGATTCTATATTATTCATAGCTTTAGTTCTGCACTCCGGTGTGTTTTAGAGTTTTGTTTGTGGTTTTACTTCTTGTTCTTGATTATTGCTTTTCTTTGTAATTGATCCATCCGGAATAAAGTAACAGAGCCCTACTAAATATATACACAAATACTTGTAAACCCCCCCGGTATTACAAATTCACTGATACCTAATTAACCAGACGAAATCCGGTTAAATCAGTTGGCGCCCACCGAGGGGCTAGGTTAATTATTCGATTGACACATGGCTCGTCCAAGGAAAAGCGCTCGTGTTGGAGTGAGAAGCAATACAACCACCGGGCATAACACATCGGAAGATCCACAAGACAACAACGATAACAACATTCCCAACACCAATGAAAATCTCCCAGATACCCGTTCCCGTCAGCAGGAACACCAAGGAGGTCTTACCGGTGCAATACAAGAAGAACCGGAAGTTCCCGAAATACCCGTTCCTCTCCCAGGCGCTCAGGAAAAACTGAGACAAATAGCAATGCTCTTCAAATCACTCTCTCCAGAAGAATTGCTAGTTTTAGACCAAATTCCTCGAAACGTTACGGCTCCCAGGACAACTCCTGCGCCAGGAATGCTAAGGCCGAACGAACGGACCTCTCAACAAGCTGACAGCCCAGCAAGTGAGCGACGCTCGCTACACAGCCCACAGCAGGTCAATTCTAAACCCTCCGATAACCGTCCCCGAAGAAGACCTGGTCGAAGACTACCACAAGCGGGTCGCAGCGGATCGAAGGAACGAACGATCATCCCAATCGAAGATGATGTAGATGATGCAATCCCAGATCGACCGAGAGCGACTCAATTCTCAGAAAGAGAAATTGAAAGGATGGTACAGGAGCGACTCGAACAACGATTACGATCTGTTCAAAACCCATGGGCCCGGACTGCAGAACTCCAGGAAAGCCTTGCGACTTGCTCTCCTTTCTGCAGGGAAATAAAAGAGGCACAATCCGCGGGACAGGTCCCGGGAAGACTACCCCGATATGATGGAACCACCGACCCGGACGATTATATCTTTAGCTTTACGAACATAATGAATTTATATGCCCACTCCGCCGAATTCACCGCCAAGTTAATGGTGACGACATTCGAAGGACTCGCGCTGGATTGGTTTGCCAAACAGCCGGCCAACTCTATATTCAATTTTCGAGAATTATGCAATAAACTAACGCAGCAGTTTGCCAGTCAGAAGAGACAAAAACTTCCGATGAGCTACCTAGGAACCATACACCAACAAGAGGGAGAATCCCTAAGAAATTGGTTGGCGAGATTCAACGTAGAATTACTCAAAATCGACTCTTCGAATATCGATTACATAATTTCTATCCTCTTCGATCTCACTAAAAATAGGCAGTTTGGAAACGCCCTCAGTCGGAAACAACCGAGAACGTTTGCCGACATTATGAACCTGGCGTCTAAGTATATGACCCAAGAAGAGATGAATTCCTTTAAGGATAAAAACAAAAACAAAGCCACAACTTCAAGCTCCAAACGGCATGACAGGTTTCCTGCCCAAAAATCTTTGGATTACGAGCGTTCTTCCAGAAGAGGTAATGTTTTTCAGCGATTAGAATATAACAAAGCCGACCAAGATAGGCAACCAAATTTCTACCAAAGACCAAGAAACCATGAACAACCAATCAGAAGCAGGGTGAATCAAGTAGAACACCCAAGGTTAAATGCTCCAATGGAAGAAATACTGGAAGTGCTAGAGAGAAATAACTGGATTCCCGAGGCGAGGAAAATCGCGCAACCGAGACCAGGGTCTCGAAACTACGATCAATACTGTAAGTACCATAGAGCACATGGACATCGAACGGAGAATTGTTTTCACCTTAAGAGAGAATTCGAAAAACTAATCGAACAAGGAAAACTTGACGAATACTTAGAACGAGATAATCGCAAAAGGGAAAGAAGTAGAAGCCCTCGGAACGGTAATCAAAGGAGAAGTTCTCATCAAAGGTCACCTGAACGCCGACCTACTCAGGAGTCGAATCACGACCAAATCAATGGAACTATCCATACGATATCCGGGGGTCCCGCGGGTGGAGATAGTCGTAACGCCCGACGAAGAACAGCCCGATCCATAATTGGAAACTCAAAATACCCAAAAGAAATTTGGACCCTGGAAAGCAGGCCATCAAACGATCAGCCGATCAGCTTTAACGAAGGCGAAGCACCTAAAAATATTGTCTGGGACGCAAGAGAAGATAACCCCGACTTCCCGATGGTAATCTCGCTAGAAATAGCAAACTACAATGTCAAGAGAATCCTGATCGATAATGGGAGCTCAGCCAATATTATCTCCCGAGAAGTTTTAGCCCAAATGGACTTGGGGCAGATAAACTTGCAGAAAGTAGCTACGCCATTAATAGGATTCGGAGGGTCCGAAATCATCCCCAGCAGAACCATAACCTTAAGCGTATCGCTCGGAAAAATACCCCACCGGACAGTGAAGTTAGTAAAATTTCTAGTGGTAGAAACCCCTTTTGCTTATAACGCAATATTGGGACGACCTGCTCTCAATTTATTCCGAGCTGTAGTCTCTACTTATCATCAGAAGATAAAGTTTCCAACCGATAGAGGCATCGGAGAAATAACAAATGACCATTGCATGGCTTGGGACTGCTACAGTACTTCGTTAACTATGAAAGAACACCCAAAATCGATTACTCCGAGTAAAAGAAAGATCGAAGAAGATCTCAACAGAAATAAAATTGAAATCCCAAGTACCGATCGAGTGGATAAAAAAGGAAAGGAACCGCTTGATTTATCATTAAAACCTCCAGAACATAAGGATATAATTCTTGTACAAGGGGACTCGTCTAAAACAACAAGAATAGGTACAGAACTGAGCAAAGAAGGGGAAATAATGCTAATCGACTTCCTCAGAAACAATGCCGACGTCTTCGCTTGGAGCGCAAATGACATTGAAGGAATCGATCCTCGAATAATCAAGCATTTCCTAAAAATAGATCCTTTGGCGAAACCCGCCAGGCAGAAGAAGAGAAATCATGGACCGGTAAAAGATAAGATTATCAAAGCCGAGGTAGAAAGACTGCTTGAAGCGAAACAAATTCGAGAAATACACTTCTCCGAATGGTTGTGCAATGTTGTCCTAGTAGCAAAAGGGGAAAAAAAGGACAACAAATGGAGAATGTGTAATGATTTTACTGATCTTAACAAGTTATGCCCGCGCGACCCATATCCCCTCCCGAGGATCGACCTATTGGTCGATTCGACCGCCGGCTTCGCTATATTTAGCATGATGGACGCCTTTCAAGGGTTTTATCAAATATACATGGATGAGCGGGACCAAGAAAAGACTGCATTCGTAACCGAGCAGGGAGTATATTGCTTCATAGTAATGCCATTCGGCTTAAGAAATGCCGGAGCTACTTACCAAAGATTAGTAAACCTAATGTTCAAAGAATTAATCGGAGAGCTGATGGAAGTCTACGTGGACGACATGCTGGTCAAAAGTATGAACGAAGCGGATCACGTAAAACATCTCGATCGATGTTTTCAGATCTTAAGAAAATATCGTATGAAGTTAAACCCCGCAAAATGCACCTTTGGTGTCAAATCAGGAAAATTCTTGGGATATTTAGTTCACCAACGCGGAATAGAGGCCAACCCAGAAAAAATCCGAGCCATAACTGAAATGAAACCTCCCAAAACCATCTCCCAAGTACAAAGCTTAGTTGGGAAGATTGTAGCATTAAACAGATTCATATCAAAGTCAGCTGACAAAAGCCTCCCTTTTTTCCAAACTCTCCGAAAGGCAAAGAACTTTGTTTGGACCGGAGAATGCGATCAGGCCTTCGAGCAACTCAAAGAATATTTGACAACACCTCCGATGTTGGCAAAACCAACGGAAGGGGAACCATTGTATATGTACATCTCCATCTCCGACGTAGCAATTAGTTCAGTACTAATTAAAGTCGAAGACTCAGAACATAAGCCCGTCTATTATCTAAGCAAATTATTGCAGGGAGCTGAGAAGAATTATTTGGAAATTGAGAAATTCACGCTGGCCTTAGTGGTGGCTGCACGGAAACTTCGACCTTACTTTTTAACCTATAGAATAGTGGTTTTGACAAATCAACCGCTAAGACAAGTCTTAGCAAAACCAGAAGCCTCAGGAAGACTAATTAAATGGGCGATCGAACTAGGGCAGTTCGAAATTGAGTACAAACCAAGAATCGCCATAAAAGCTCAAGTATTAGCTGATTTTATACTAGAAACTCCAACGCAGACGACTGAATCGTCGAGTTGCCTCAACGACGATATCCTAATCGTAGAAAAACAAACTTGGTTAATGCATGTCGACGGTGCTTCATGCCGAGAGGGAGGAGGCGCCGGAATCAACTTCACCGGACCAAATAAAGAAGATTTGAATTACGCAATAACATTGGACTTCGTCGTAACAAACAATGAAGCTGAATATGAAGCGTTGATTGCGGGAATGGAGATGGCGATCAAAGCCAACATAAAAAGTCTTAGAGTACTAACTGATTCAGAATTAGTGCAAAGACAAATTGAAGGCCTATACGAGGCTAAAGAATTCAATATGGTCAAATACCTCGCCAAAGTGAAAACACTAGCTGAGAAATTTGAAAGCTTCAGTATCCAGAACATCCCACGTTCGGAAAATGAATGGGCCGATCAGCTATCAAGATTCACAGGATCCCATGACGGAAAGACCGAACGGGTGATCAACTGGTTGATCTCTAATACACCAGCAATCGACATCGATGAAACACCAGTAGTCGATATAATGGAAATCGAAGAAGCCGAAGAAAACTGGATGACCCCGATGATAGACTATCTTCGAGAAGGAAAACTACCACCTGACCAAAATGAAGCTCGGAAAATTAGATATCGAGCTCCGAAGTATACACTTGTAGAAGGGAAACTCTACCGAAGATCGGTATCAGGAATTCTTCTGAAATGTTTCTCTGAATCACAAACCGTCGATATACTACGAGAAATACATGATGGGGATGCAGGAAACCACAGCGGATCAAGGGCATTGGCATTAAAATGTCTCAGGACGGGTTACTATTGGCCAACCATCAATAAAGATGCCGCTCAATATGTCCAAGAATGTCATCACTGCCAGATCCATGCTAACATATGTCATCGACCAGCGGAAAACATGCACCCTATTCCAGTTTGTTGGCCATTCGACCAATGGGGAATGGACATCGTGGGACCTTTCCCAGCAGCTAGATCTAAGAAATCCTATGTCCTGGTCGCTGTAGAATACTTCAGCAAATGGATAGAATGTGTCGCCCTCACACGAATAACCCAATTCCAAGTTATCAACTTCCTATGGAAATTCATAGTTTGTCGATTCGGAATCCCAAGGATACTTATCTCCGATAATGGAACTCAATTCGCGGGAAAACAGATAATAGAATGGTGTACAAAACTTGGAATTCAACAAAATTTTACCTCGGTAGGACATCCTCGAGCAAATGGACAAACTGAAGTAGCAAACCGAGAGATAATAAAATCTTTGGAAAAAAGATTAGGAGCCGCCAAAGGAAAATGGCTTGATGAACTCCCAGGAGTACTATGGGCTAATCGGACCACGGTAAGGAGCTCAACTGGGGAAACTCCATTTAGCTTAGTATATGGGTCGGAAGCGGTTATCCCTGTGGAAACCCTAATCCCAACGCCAAGAATAGAGATGTTCGATGATCAAGAAAATGAAAAGTTGAGAGAAAATGACATTGATTTAACAGAAGCTTTGAGAGATAAAGTTGTTGTACGCCTACAAGCCACTAAAGCTAATATGGAGAAAGCATACAATCAAAAAGTACGCGTCCGAACCTTCAAAGAAGGAGACTTAGTCTTGAAAAAGGTAGAAGTATCCAAGCATGTGGGAAAGTTACAACAAAATTGGGATGGACCTTACATCGTCATTGGTGTAGGGAAGAATGGTTCGTACAAAATTGCACACTTGGATGGAACAGCCTTACCAAGAACCTGGAATGCTGTCAACCTTAGAAAATACTATGGTAAATAAATTTTAGCAGATTATACTGCATTGTTTTACTTTTTACTTTATCAAGTTTCAATCCTTGTAATAAAGGCCTTAGCCTGCAGTTCAATTATTAAAGATTTCTTTGGCATTTTCTATATATCGATTATATCGGTTAACATTCATTGGAATCACACAGTCGTATTGATAGAAGTTAGAATAAAACGAGTCGAGTATACATTGATCCGCTCAATAAAAACTCCTCGCTCAATATCATCGATCTAAAGACTTTTCGGGTTGAAATCCTAAGTCTAAATTAAAAACGAGTCGAGTAAACATTGATCCGCTCAATATAAACTCCTCGATATATCAAAAAGACTTTTGGGTTAAAAACCTAAGTCTAAATTAAAAACGAGTCGAGTAAACATTGATCCGCTCAATATAAACTCCTCGATATATCAAAAATACTTTTGGGTTAAAAACCTAAGTCTAAATTAAAAACGAGTCGAGTAAACATTGATCCGCTCAATATAAACTCCTCGATATATCAAAAAGACTTTTGGGTTAAAAACCTAAGTCTAAATTAAAAGCGAGTCGAGTAAACATTGATCCGCTCAATATAAACTCCTCGATATATCAAAAAGACTTTTGGGTTAAAAACCTAAGTCTAAATTAAAAACGAGTCGAGTAAACATTGATCCGCTCAATATAAACTCCTCGATATATCAAAAAGACTTTTGGGTTAAAAACCTAAGTCTAAATTAAAAACGAGTCGAGTAAACATTGATCCGCTCAATATAAACTCCTCGATATATCAAAAAGACTTTTGGGTTAAAAACCTAAGTCTAAATTAAAAACGAGTCGAGTAAACATTGATCCGCTCAATATAAACTCCTCGATATATCAAAAAGACTTTCGGGCACTGAAAACCTAAGTCTAAATTAAAAACGAGTCGAGTATACATTGATCCGCTCGATAAACACTCCTCGTTAAATATTCACCAATCAAAAAAGACTTTTGGGTTAAAAACCTAAGTCTAAATTAAAAACGAGTCAAGTATACATTGATCCGCTCAATAAACACTCCTCGTTAAATATTCAACGATCAAAAAAGATTTTTGGGTTAAAAACCTAATTCTAAATTACGACAAGTTGAGTAAACATTGATCCGCTCAATAAAAACTCCTTGATCTGTTCCTAACGATCTAAATGATTTGCTTGAAATCTTGAAGATAGACTAAGTATAAAACCATCTGCTCAGAAAATGCTACTCATAATTAAATTATGACAGAATTAACGACAAGGAAGATGCGAAGGATAAAAGTAATATTTTATTCATCAAATCAGTTACATACAAAAATCCTACGTTACAAAGATCTACATGCTACTTAAAGATCATTACAATGATTTAAATGAGATGATCCTCTGAAGATCGGCGATCTTCACGACAATGTCCACGGAAACACTAATCTCCTCCCTAGTACCTCGTCGATTATAATGAACCACCTAAGAAGCATGCTGCTCAGGATGGTCGACTTCTTTGGTTCGACGGCCAGGCTCTGAAGATCAAATGTTCTTCCAGAGGAAATGAGCATTACCAGCCAGATAACTAGCAATGCTCGCTCACCCGCAAAAAGATACCGCTTTTACATTATCCATAAAACATTTTATCCTAAAGCAGCATCTCTTCGGGACCGTCGTGAAACGGTAAGTTTACCAGCCACCCCGGTGGTCCATCTCCCCTGAGGTAACATCCAAGAGCAGGGATGACTGGCAAGTATGAACCCCCCATGTGCAAACAAGAAACCACGGACCTCTAACATGATGAAGACCAATGCAGAGATCTCATGGGACCCGTCGATACAAGGTAGGGCTGACATGGGACCCGTCAATACAAGACTGGGAACGACTTCACTATTTTGAACAAACAAATCAAAATAATGTGATTTTTTGAAGACAATGGGATCAGAGGGCAGAATAAAATCTAAGGAATCTGAGATCTCCATCCTTTTTGGGAAATTGCAAATGAAGAATATAAACCACCCCCTATTTATAGGGGTAGATCTAAGCAATCCAACGGCGGAAAAAGTGATTTGATCAACGGACATGGATACGACCCTTTGACTCCCGTAATAAATGCAAATAAGTTGGAACGGCACTATCTAATCGCCTCAACTGGTCGACAACAAAAGAGGTCGGGGTCGAAGCGATCACCAGCAAACCTAAAAGAACTCCGGACCAGACATACCGGAACGATCATACTTCATGGTCGATGGCTTAAAAACCTAGAACCCACAAACAAAGTCATACAAGCTTTAAAATCACAGCGAAAAGGACACTTGCTTGATAAAAGACCAAACCCTTCACCATGCGAGGGCCGTAACTGCCTTATACCTCATACGGGTAACCAGCAACTAAGCCATACAAGAACCCCTCTGGAATCCAAGATATTTGACATAGAAATCAGGAGAATAGTCCCCCTTATGCAAAACGGCAAAGACGTCACTGCCTAACATACCAAAGAATTGCTTAAGAAGGTCTGAACAGGGTAGATCTGGCTAAAACACCTACATTTTCCAATTCCTCCCATATCAAGAAAGTGATAAATGGTACACTAGCCAAGGAACATATTGTTCAACATTAATGCTGGGAAACATAAGGGTTTGGGAAAGACTGAAAGGGACAATGGCCTCTTTATATAAGATTTAGGTCACAAAAAGACAAAAGTACAAGGCTTAGATTGAGCATCGACCAAGATGAGAGGCATTATCGATATGAATAAACTAACGTCTAAATTATGACGTAAAACATGCTAGTGCGTGTAAACCAAAGGAATATACTGGATTTGATCAACAAAAGACTCGACTTGCAGAAGCAAACATTGTATGAAGATTTGATTTGCTGAAGCAAACATTATATATATGCACAAAGGAAGAATGAGAATAACAAAATATGTCTACTGAAGAAGATTGATCAAGGCAAGAATCTGCCTACAAAAGGTAATGATTTCCAATTTACAGCTTCTCCCATTACAAAAATTTCAGCCCAAATAAATGCACAAAAGTCGGGCAACAACAAAAAAAAAAAAAAAAAAAAAAAAAAGACAGTCCAAGGCCTGCCAGGTCGAGCAAAGGTCACTGAGAAGAACGGTCAGCAGGCCGACTACTAGAAACAGCCTTCCGAGGAGTCATATTGCCAGCAAAAGCCATCAACTCTTCTTGACGCTTTAGATAACCAGCGTCATATCCTTCCTCATAGGACCGCCGTTGAGACTCCTCCGCTAAGGCAGCAGCCTGAACCAAGTCACTTTTCTCTTTCTCCCAAACGGACTTTTCCTCCTGCAATTTTTTCAGCTCATCATTGGCAAGCTGCAGTTCGAGAGACTGCCCAGCAACCTTCGCCAACTCCGATTCCAAATGACGTTGATAAGCATCTTTACTTCTCCACAGTTCATCGTTTTGAACACCCAGTTGGAGTGCAAAGTACTTACCCTGAAAAAAAGAAAACAATCCTTACGTAAGAAGGAAGTCAAAACTTAAAACAAATGAAAAAATGAAAAGACTCGCCCACCTGTTCACATATCTTCACCAGCGATTGAACAAGGCGTACGTTGGAGGCATCCTCAAGCTTTTTCAGCTCACCGGGTAAAATAGTGCTTAAACCCAGATCCCATGACAAAGCATCAGGCTCAACTGAGCCAGGCAACTCGCTATTGGAAGGGACACCATCAGAACGAGGAGTCTCCGACAACATAATGTCCTTGACTTGCTCGAAGATACATCGATCATCTAACAGACGAGGAGATCCCCTCTCGTCGGGGCTAACGGAGGTCTCCTTGCCTGAAGCAGAAATAACGGTCCGACGACCAGACCTGGAGCTGGTCCGATCTCCAGAAGGTCCTCCCGATTCAAAAGAAGTAGTCGTTACAGTGGTATCATGAAACAAATATTCAGGACAATCCTGCACAATAGATTGTGTTACCGAAGGATTGACAAATAAATCATCGCCAGTTTGCCCTCCGCTGGCGATTGGGGCAGTAGAAACAGACAAAGGAAGGGAAATAGCAAAATCCCCTCCATGAAAAACGTGCTCAAAGGAAGGAGCATTTGAACTAACAGCTATATTATAAGCCGGTTCCTCGTTGGACATATCGCCAAAAGCAATCCGACCAGGGGAAGGCATGCTTCCTACTTGAGTGGAAGCAGAAAAGATTGGTTCTGAAAACGACGAGTTTACCACGGAGAGAGGTTCAGAAGCAATAACACCAGTATCGATCTCCGACCTAATTGTTTGGGACGAACGAGGAGGATCCATCGACGGCCCATCTCTTCGAGATCTTTTGGATCTATTATCCCGAGCGCCCTCACGGGATGGTCGCTTCGAAGTATTACCAAAAAGGTTGCTCATGATCGGATTATGGAAAAATACAAATTAATATCGAGAAAGTTTATCGACTAGCTAAAGAAAGAGTATTCTGTTAAGAGAGGAGTATAGCAGTAAAAACAAGTCAAGTTTTTACCTTTCGTATTTATACTACACGAAAGGACGCGACAGACCTAAAGAAAGGGCGCGAAACAGGAAAACTGACCTAGGAGCAAACGCTAGAATTTGAAAAGACACACATATAATGATTACGGCAAATTAAATGACTTGTCTGAATTATTACGGCGAATATGAAAAGACACGACTGTCAGAATATGAAGCGTTTAGCGTACAAAGTAAGGAAAGCTAAAGTTACAATTAAAACCTACGAGTGAATAATTACAAAGATTATTTCAAAAAAGAAATCACTATTTCAAGAAGTCTGGTTGCTATCCGGAATTTTCTGATCACTACCGACATCCTCGCTTATGCCAATATCGTCTTCCTCTTCTTCTTCGTCTTCTGGATCGATAAAAGTTTTATCGAGCTCCTCGTTAACATCAGAAGGAGGAATCGGCAATGGATTTCCAAATTCTTCGACAAGGTGAGCTAAAGGAAAACCTTGATATACAACATCTGGAACCTCGGAAGGAGAATAAACTTCACCATAGCGATTCAACCGAATATGAGCAGCCTTGAAATACTCCTTTCGACGGTCGTCGATCATCTCTAAGGCGACCAACTGATGAATCGCCTTCTTAAAAGTATTTTCAAGTAAAGGACCAACCATCCGATATACCAACGCCGTATGCACAGGAGAATTGAGGAATTCACGAACAACTCTTTCGTCAGGATTCCTACCGTATCGATCCCTAAGTCCACTAAGTGGAACATCCTTTTCATACTCCTCTAGAGAAGTTTCAAGGATTGACACTTGAGATTCGAGCTCACTAATTCGAGCCGTGCTCTGTAACTGGAATTCCTCTAACTTTCTAGCCATTTGGTTGGCCTGTTCTTGAGCACGAGAAACCTCCATCACCCTGTTCATCATTTCCTGATCTTCAGTCCCGGTAGCAGGAGTCTCTATGGCGGGAACGGAAGACGATGTTGAGGGACCAACCTCTGAACCGGAGGATTTACGAAGTAAAGCTTTATTCTTCTCCTCCAGGAACTCGCACTGTTGTTTCCAAAGTGCATTTTCATAGGCGTATGACGCAAGACACGTCTTAGTCTGAACAAACAAAGAGAGCAAGAAAAAGAGATGGATTAGTAAATTAAGGAAGACCCTTAAAATTATCTGTTAGTATGATCAAAGGAAAAAGATATCACCTTTTCAGCATAAAGAGAAGCTCGCTGGAATTTCTCCAGAGGATCCTTATGAAGAAGCTTATTCAGATCACGAGTAAAAACACCAGACAAAAGAACACGGGTTGCCTTATCGATCGCATTCTCATTATCATCGTGGATAAGAGAGTCCTTCTCGGAATAACCAGCGGCCCTCTTTCCCTCTAAATGATCCTCAATCATTTCGACAAGGGTAGGTTTTGGATGTTTTTCTCCGACTAAAGAAAGATCGTGGCCAGAGCGTCCATAATAACTCCTCTTTCTATCAACTGGATTATTAGTGGGATGAGGCATCGACCAGGTGCGACATCCTCGAACACCCAAAGATGTTCTAAGATGAAGAGGAGGATAACCAGATCCCGTGCCCTGACGAATAAGGGGCTCATGAGGAGATTCTGGAGATTCCTCTCTATCCTCCTCGGATTCATGACATATTTCCAACTTCATTTTACGTGACGCTCTCTGCTCAATAGGGGCGTTCTCTACAGATTTAGAAGATTTCGACAGCACCATCTTTCCCTTCGAAGAGTGTCGAGAGTTTTCTACCATATCAGCTGAAAAAGAAATAGATCATAAGTCATTTACCTTCCCTATAAACGGTATCATGACAACGCCAGGCTAAAATAAAGTACTAACCAAGAAGTTCAGATGATGAATTGATCGGAAAGTTGTGAACACTTAACCCCGCCTTACGAAGGAAAGCTTCCCCGATCAGAAGAGCACTTTGATATCTGTTTGCACGCATTTCGGAGATCTCAGTGATAAACTTAGCATCGTCGGGAACTAGCTCGCCTGTCGGTAAGCGACCTCCAGGAATCCAACTGGAACTATGATCCCATGAAAAAGGCACGCTCGAACCGTCCGCCAAGAAAAGATTAGACGGAGGACGAACGAAGAAAAAATGAGATTTCCATGAAGGATTACTAGAAACAGGGGCGTCAAAGATCGCTCGACTAGGTCGCTGACTAGCGAAGAAGTATCCACGATTTGAAGAACTAGAAATATTGAAGCGGAAAAGTTGCGTAAAATTACGAAAAGAAGGTTTAAACCCCTTTGCGATCATCAAAACAGAAAAGCAAACTACAAAAGCAACGGAATTTGGAACCAGCTGTGTCAGGCACACAGTGAAAGTTTTCAAAACTTCAAGAAAAAGGGGAGACAAGGGAAGACGCAGTCCGCTATTAAAGTGGGCCGAATAAAAAGCTCGACATCCCTCCGGTGGAGATGTGACCCTATCAGTAGGGGAAGGAAGAATTATCTCAGAACCTTCCGGGAAATACTTGGTATAATTATTCACAACCTCCGGAAATGTTTCCACTGTATACGCACAAGCAACGTCCTCAATTGGTTCAGAAATATGAGGAACAGTACCTTTGCCCTTTTTGGCTCGGGCAGCCACATCCGCGTCAGTAAGGATTCGTACCTTGAAGGTATCCTCTACGGGGACGACGAAGTCAGTTACACTAGATTGTTCGCCCAACAGACTAGAATGCAACTCCTCCTCATTATCGGGAGCGACAATCTCTCTACAAGAAGATCTTCTTGCAGAAGCCATGTATTCTAGTTCTCGGAAAATGAAGGTCGATAAAAGGAAAATTTAGCGTGATGAACGATCAAGCAGGAAATAACTACGAATTGTAGGGAAGTATAAAAGAAGAATGGCGAACTTAAGAGTCACCTATTTATAATGAAATAAGAAAAGACGTTTCGAACTCATCGCAGCTAATCATATTCCCGCCAAAAATGGTAGGATATAAAGAACTTCCTGAATAGACGCGTGGCGATTCATAATCAACAAAGAAAACGACTATCTATGATGTGTGGCACTCTTTTCCTTACTTAAGATTTTTTCCCACAGGGTTTTTTCTTAAGAAAGGTTTTTAACGAGGCTCCATTCATAGAAAACAAACGGTCGTGAAAATCTATCTACTTCTACGAGCTTCTATTATCTATACGCTCGAAGAAGTGAGGGAGTACTGATGGGGGCTATTTTGCACCCTACATACTATACTATCGACTAAAGACATTGAGATCTGACCGACAAAATCAGGCTGTTTAAAGATCATCTCATCGACCAGGCCGAGTACAGCTCTCTTCGATCAAAAGATGATACTCCGGACCCATGAAGGATATTTGGGCCGAGTCCTATTAGGACTATGTTTCCTTGTAACGCTAGGTTTAGCATTGTATAAATACCTAGTTAATCATTGTATTAGACAACTTTGAAATCCCTTTACTTCAAGAATACATGAATATATACAGCTTACGACATCACAATTGAATAAGATTCTATATTATTCATAGCTTTAGTTCTGCACTCCGGTGTGTTTTAGAGTTTTGTTTGTGGTTTTACTTCTTGTTCTTGATTATTGCTTTTCTTTGTAATTGATCCATCCGGAATAAAGTAACAGAGCCCTACTAAATATATACACAAATACTTGTAAACCCCCCCGGTATTACAAATTCACTGATACCTAATTAACCAGACGAAATCCGGTTAAATTAGAAGTTGATACCATGGTGGAGAAAGACTTACATGAGATGACAGCAGAAGAAATAAAGCTGTTCAATCTGGACAAAGTCGGAAGATTTATCATGACTAAAGCCCTGGATAATGATCGGTTTGATAAAGTCAAACATTGCAAAACTGCAAAGGAAATGTGGTGATCTTACGCAAATTCGTAGTCTGATCGATATTAATAGAATAAATATAATAAACGCTATAAAATTGAGAAAAGATCAATGTCTATGTATATTCCGGGCGTAGGGATACAATTTACAAGTACTGAGGGTCCTATTCGAGCATTATAGGATGCCGTACAAGCTAGAGGGCGAAATACATATAAATTGGCCGAGCTAATCTATCCGAGCTATAGCTTCGAACGTAGTGCACCTGGGAAAGCGTGTCCGTCGTCATAAATGCAAATGGTATTTATAATGAAGAATGCTGAGCTAGCTACTCCATCCACAGGGATACATTTCTTTGGCCCAAGGGCTTGGGCCTTTAATAGGCCCAACAGTAACCCCGACCACAAACACTTTACGGTTGATCGGATAGTAAAGGTCGTGATTCAGACTTGATACTATCTCAGCGAGGTCGGATTTTATATTCGTTTTCCTTGTCCGAGCTTCCCAAGGTAGAGTCCAAAATACCCCTCATCAATACTTCCCCACTTCTCGAGCGCAAAGTGAAGCTTAAGCTCGAAGAAGTTGATATCGAATGTTACGATGAGCCAATATTCCAATGTTTCTTTGGATATGCCTCGTTAAAAACCTTATTCGGAAAAACCCTTTGGGATAAAAAACCGAATTAGGGAAAAAGAGTGCATATCTTTAGAACCATATGATGAATAAATTTTGCCTTGGTATAAATTTTGATGTTAAAAGATTCCTCGCTCTTTTCTTGAAATAACTCTTCGGTAGTGAAGTCTTTTCATATCGTCCATTGTGACACTCGCGAATTCAGTAGGTATAGGGGTCTAGGATGTAAATACTTGGGGAATAAATTTGAATTTTCTTTGGGGAAGCTCAATCGTTGTGACTATTCGGGGGTCAATTTGCAATTCACCCTTTTTACCTTATATATACATATGTCAAATTGCTGAAAATTACCTCCAAAGCCATTTATTATGGAGATCGAAGCGTTCAGATCGCATAAGCTGTCCTTTTCATTCAATCTCATCTGTTTATAATGTCCAGTTCGAGAAAACCAAGGGGTAAGGGCTTAATCGGAGAGGATACCGAATCTGATCCTGACTTTAAGCTCATCGATGACTTTGAAGAGGGGGAAATCCATCCCGAGCGCGAAGAAACTAATCAGGCTGCGGATCTTGAAGAGAACGAAGTAGAGAAACGCAACATCGGTGATAATGTTTTTGTCAGGATATACAGGTCTAAGGCTCCTTCCGGATCGATCGTCATTCCCTCCTATCGTGATCGTGTAACTTCTCCTCCGCCTGGGTGCCAGGCTTTCTATGAGAAACAATTTTCGCATGGGTTGCGCATCCTTTTTATTCCTTTATTAAGAAACATCTTTTCCTTTCTCTCTCTGACCCCCGCTCAAATCCTTCCAAATTCTATAGCATATATTGTCGCGTTCAGCGTCCTCATGGAGGCCAAAGGAGAGGAGACTTCTTTTCGAAATTTTTGGCAGGTATTTCAGATGAGCATGTCTAGGGGTTCCAATGCGGGGTTCGTCTCATTCTCGCATGGGTCAAATCAACCTATTCTTTCGACCTTGGCTATGGACAAAACCAAAGGTTGGAAAAGATGATTCTTTTACGTTAAAGGTCCCGACGTTCGTTCCGCGGGTAGTTCTAAAGCTAGGCCGTACCGATGGGATGGTGAAGGGCCTTGGTTGTACGGTCGTCGCAAAATCAAAGAAAAGGTTAATCCTCAATTTTCTGACCAATTTTTGAACCAGCTTCGATCCGATCCTTATCAGACCATGCTCCTTGTTCAACAAACGATTTTAAGATTAGCCGGTCTAAGCAAGTGTAATTACCCTGCACCAGCGCTCGAATTCTCTCCTCCGTCCATTCAACCGCCTGGCGGGATTGTCCGATCCTTCAGATACACAACCGAGTCAACCACTTCGTCCTATGCTTTGCCTCCATTGAGTAAGTTACTGATAAGTTTTTTGCTTGATTCCGTTGTGTAATGTATATGTTCGCTCGAAGTTATGAGCACGTTGACTTTTTTCACACAGGTCAACTCGTTGAGGAGTTTCTAACGTCTGCTATTAGGTCGATCGGGACCTCTCGGCCCGAAAACACGCGAAGCCAGTTCCAACCTCCTTCGAAGAGGAGGAAGACAGAACGAGGAACGGGAGCGGATAATCTGATCACTAACCCAATTGATAACCCAGACGTATACCCAACTTTGAGAGGGGTTGGTAGCTCGAGTTCCTCAAATCCAGTAGTAGCTGGCCCTCTGCGTAGTGTATTCTCGATTGATACTTCTAATTCATCCTCCACTGGTTACAGTCACTATTCCTGGACCCGCATTCTGGGCAAACAAGAACATGAGAGACGTATGAATCAGATACAGTACGCCGAACATCCAGGTCCTTCGAGAAGAGAAAAACCATTTGGTAGGAGTTCTGATTCAGTTCCATGCCGGCCAGGCCGGTCAGAACCGGACGTAGCTGACTTTATGAACAATCATTTTCACGGGCGTAGAGCTGCTGGTTATCCAGAAGAAGGAACTGTCTCCTCCGATCTTGGCCAAGATGGTGAGAATGAGTTCGACAAGGCCACTCGGATTTTTATGGCTGGGCGTTTCAAACGGGATCTTCTTGATCACACCGTTAAAAGCGACTTTGAGATCCTGAGTAATTTCTCTCTATCATACCAGGAGGTAATAATTGTTTTTAGATTCGAATATCCGATTTGACTTCTTGGCTGTTAAACTGATACCATTTTTTCTTCGTAGGCTGGGGATTATTTTGCACTACAGACATATCGTCTGTCTTTGTTAGAGCAAGAGTTGCAAGAAGCTCATAACGCGCTTGCACAGGCTTCGTCCGAGAATAGAACCCTTCGAGCCCAATTAAATGACGTCACAGGCAAACTATTTGCTAGTCGTCAAGAATTATCGAAGGTGAAGGAGGAGTTGGAGACTGCCAATAAGAAACATATTCCATCCGTAGAAGAAGATTTGTTATCCGTTGTTAAAGAGAAAAGTGCCCTTGAAGAAGAACTCAAGAAGGTGAAGATTGAACTTGAGCAAGCGAAACAAGATTCCGAGCGAGCATATGCCCAAGGCCGAGAAGAAGCCATAATTCCAGCTATTCGAGAGTTTTTGCAGTCCCCTGTACTTGATCCCTTAATTCAGAAAAGGACAGGTGGGATTCTTCAAACGATCTTCTACAATGGGGTTCAACAGCTAATTTCGGCCAAGAGGATTCCGAACAAGATGTATGAATACCTTCAATATATGAACCCTTATAAGTATACGAAAGGGAAGGATTATAAAGCTTCTTCTTTGCCTAAGGTGAATACAAATTGGCAGGACCATCACTTTGCCCCTTTGGTCGAGGAGTTTGGCTCCCCGATGCCGAACCCTGATGATCTCGAGTTGTCGGACGATAATCCCGAGTCTTCCTTAGGATGCGGGTCAGGTGATGATCCTAACGACCACCCATGTTTCGAATCTTAGGGGTGGATTGTTTACAATAGTTATGTAATAGGGGCAGCATTTTTTTTTTTTTTGGTAATAGGGTCTTACTTCCTGCGATTTCGTTTTATAACATGTATATCCTTCTCAATTTGTAGAAGCTAACATATGAATGAATTTTGTTGTTTTTCGATCGAATGTTTATCGTTCCCCTTTTTCCTAAGCCTCTTAACAGTCGCGACGGTTCAATTGTCGCTGGAATAAGATGTCGCTTCTATAAATATCTGGGTTGTTTCATGTCATTTATCTATCACTTCTTAATCACTAAGATCGGAGCTTTACGCTTAGTTTCTTCTTTCGAGCTTTCAAATTTACTTCTTCGCTTGCTATGGATCAGATATTGGGTAAGCCTATCAATCCCAAATTGTTATTGGGTGGCACCAAGAGTAAAGGTCCATCCAAGGATCAAAAACCAACCAAAGAGAACAAGCTTTCCAAGGCTTCCCCGAAAACAACTGCCACTTCCCCCAAAACTTCCAAGGGCGGGGAGACAAAAAAGGAGAAACAGGCTTCATCAAAACATTCCAAAGTTGGTCTTAACCAATCAATTTTGGATGAGGAACTTGACGAGGAGCTCGAGGCCTCTTCACCGAAATATCTTGACACTTCCCATCGGGCAGTAGCTAGACAAAAAGCATTATCCATTTCTTCCGATAAAAGGCCTTATTCTGAGATAGCCGACTCAATCGAGAACCCGCAGGATCTTGTTACTGGGAACGAAGGTTCTTCGATAGGAGGTTTGGGTAAGAAACCTAAAATGGCCCCTTCTGGAGATGGCTCTTTAGTTTCTGGAGCATCTGTCGAGCCTTCAAAGCTTGAAACTGAACCTTCGAAGAATGAGACTGAGCCCTTGAAAACTGAGAATTCTTCCGGTCTTCATATCTTTGGTTCCCCTCTTCGAGAATCAAAGGATGAGTCTGCTCGGGAAGTGGAGCTCGAGAATTCCGTTGAGAATCCATCGGAGGCTGATCCTCCTATTCCAGAGGCCGAGGCATCTGAGGGGAAAAGTCCCTCAGATCTGTTTCAGTCAGGGTCTAATTTTTTATCTCAGGTTCTGCTTTCTAATTTTTTTTTTTAGAAGAACTAACTCTTTCAAATATAGGCTAGACAAGACTTTCTCGAATTGAAGGTGTTAGCTGAGCGGGAGTTGAGTCAGCGTGCTACTGTTACCCTCGAGCTGGAGAAGACAAACGGTGAGTTGGGTCGCGTCCTCGAGGAAAAATTGGCTTTAGAGAAAGAGAAGGCTAACAAGGTACAGGGAGAAGGGCTCTTCCAACAATTGAGCAAGGAGCTTGAGACGCTCAAAGGGTTCTACGAGAAGGAGAAGAAGGACTCCGCCCTTCACGAAAAAGAGGCTTTTGATCGCGGTTATGCAGCCCGTAGTGCTGAGCTTCGAAAGGCTCTTCAAGATCATAATTTTGTGTGACTTTTTCCAGAACGGTGTTGTTGTAATTCTATTTTATTTTCCTTGGTTGTGCTGTACTCTGAATAATTTCTTTATTTCTGCTCTTTATCTTCGAATTCGGATGATGTATTGGGCCTTGTGCCTTTTATAATTGTTATGCCCTTCTGTGATGCTTGACTCCTTGTTTAAATATTTGCTATTGTCAAAGTTCGATCCTTACAGTTAGAACGTTACTGGATTACCATCGTCATACAGATATTTCATCCCCGATCAATAACTCCTTAATAGCATAGCTCCCCTCATTTTAAGTTTGAAATAATCAACTCTAACCAATCAGTCCCTTATTTCTCGGGAAGTGCAACGGTCGGCGCATTTATCGCTCGCATCGCGGCCGTTCTCTATGGTAAATCTGGGCCGTCAATATTTGTTTCCTCTTCCTATAAATAGTCTAGGATGGTTCTTTTTTACCATCACCTTTTTACTTTTCTGTGAAAATATATTCGAAGCTTGCGCTCGAGTGATTTTTTTCTTTTCTTGGATGATAATATGTCTTTAGTAATGACATCCCACATTCGAATTCGATCCCCAATAGTTATGTTTGAGATTCGTACCCGAACTCTTTTCTTTGATTTTATCGTCTCCAAATAAAACTTATTTTCGACTAGGATATCGATAGACGAAAAGGATTGCGACTAGGATACCGGTAGACGACCTGCTCTCTCTGATTCCAAATCCTTTAGGCAGGGTCGAATCCCTGTATCTGTCGTCCATCCAGTCGGGATAGTGGGTCAACTGTGGAGGAGTTTTCCTGCACTCGATTTCAACCTCTTCATGATGCTTCTTGAAGGACGTTGTCTTCGGGATCGCTAGAGATGATTCCTACTGCGGTTGCTTTACTGCTTTTCGACCCGGTCGCGCGCGGACCGATCAGCGCGGATGCATTGGATGAAGGGTAGAAGTGTATTAGCTTCCCTTTTCTCCTTTGACTACTCAAGTGTCTTAGCGTAGATTTGAGCATTTGTAATTTATTTCGATCTAAGGGGCATAGCAACAGCTTTCACCTGAGGGTCGTAGCAACAGCTTTCACCCTTTAATTTATTTCGATCTAAGGGGCATAGCAACGGCTTTCACCCTTAGTCGTTTTGATCGGTCATAGCAACAGCTTTCACATGAGGGTCGTAGCAACAACTTTCACCCTTTAATTTATTTCGATCTAAGGGGCATAGCAACGGCTTTCACCCTTAGTCATTTTTGTGGGTCGTCACCCATTTCGCTGATCCAAGGGGCATAGCAACAGCTTTCACCCTTATTCGATACTTGATAGACATGCATAGAGATAGGCTATAATAATTTTGAATATGATAAATTGATAATATCTTTGCGAATAATTTTGTTGGATAGATAATCTTCGAGAACATAAGGATTAAAGAACGCAACAGAACAATAACATAACAGGTAGTCTAGAAACTGCTAAATAATCTTCATCTTCCATAATATCTTCTTAAATTTATGGCATTCCAAGATCGAGGTAAGACCTCCCCATTTGGATGAGCAATCTTGTAAGAACCTTTCTTCCCTTCTTCGACTACTACATATGGACCATCCCAGTTGGGCTGAAGCTTTCCGACATGTTTTGAGACTTCTACTTTTTTCAGTACTAGATCTCGACCTTAAAGGTTCGGATTCTAACCTTTTGATTGTACGCCTTTTCCATGTTGGATTTTGTGGCCTGAATTTTTAGCTTAGCTCGATCCCTTTTGCCATCTGCATGATCGACTTCCATTTCCTTCAAGGATTTATTTTCTTCGGAATCATAGAACTCGATTCTGGGAGAAGATATCAAATTCTCAACTGGAATAACCGCTTCCGATCCGTACACCAAGCTGAAAAGGAGTTTCCCCTGTAGATGCTTTTACGGTGGTTCTATAAGCCCATAAAACTCCTGGGAGTTCATCGAGCCATTTTCCCTTTGCGTCAAATAACCGCTTTTCTAGAGATCGAACGATCTCTCTATTTACAACCTCTGTTTGTCCATTGGCCTAAGGGTGCCCTACCGATGCGAAATTTTGCTGTATCCCGAACTTCTCACACCAATCTGTGACCTTTTTGCCAGCAAATTGCGTTCCATTGTTGGAGATTAGGATTCTGGGAATTCCGAATCGACAGACAATATTTTTCCATAGAAAATTTATAACTTGAAACTGCGTGATCTTTGTCAAAGCTACACATTCGACCCATTTACTGAAATATTCGACCGCGACCAATACATAATTCTTCCTTGATCTGGCGGTCGGGAAAGGACCGACAATACCGATACCCCATTTATCGAACGGCCGACAGATTGGGATAGAGTGCATCTGCTCGGCTGGCTGATGAATCAAATTCGAATGAATTTGACAATGATGACACCTCTTCACATAATCCACCGCGTCATAAAAGAGAGTTGGCCAATAATATCCTGTCCTTAAACATTTTAGGGCTAATGCTCGAGCTCGTGAACTTCCCTTAGAATCATATCATATTGATTTTCAGAGATACACTTTAATAGAATTCCAGAGGAGGATCGTTTGTAGAGTTTATCATCAATCAGGGTAAAAGAGGGGGATCGATACTTAATCCTTCTGGCTTCGTTAGCATCTTCTGGCAGTTCTCCCTTCTTTAGATAATCGATGAAGGGATCGATCCAAGAGTTCTTTTGTTCGTCGATTTCCATGATGTCGATGCCAGGAATGACATCCAGATCGATAACAGATGTGTTCGACAATAGCCATGTAATATTCCTTTCCTTCTTTCCGTCCGCTATACCAGTGAATTTTGACAACAGGTCAGCCCACAAATTTTCTTCTCTAGGAACAGGCTGGATGTCAAACTTTTCAAATTGTGATATCAGACTTTTTGCCTTGTTTAAATATTTTATCATGTTGAACTCCTTCGCTTCGTAAATTCCCTTCACCTGCCTGTGGACAAGTTCAGAATCTGTCAGCACAGTAATTGATCTTACCTTTGCCTTCAAGGCCATCTCTAACCCCGCAATCAAGGCTTCGTACTCCGCTTCATTGTTTGTAACGACAAAATACAAAGTTATTGCGTAACTCAAATCTTCGCCATCGGGTCCTTGAAAATGAATCCTGCTCCGCCTCCTTCCCTGGTTGATGAGCCATCGACGTGCATTAACCATGTCGGGTCCTCAACCTTTGTTAGCAAGTTTATTTCGGAATTTTCTTCGTTCTCTGTGCTTTTCAGACTAGTGGATTCCAATAGGAAGTCAGCTAACACTTGCGCCTTTACTGATGTTCGCGGCAGGTATTCAATCTCGAATTGCCCCAATTCGATTGCCCATTTAATTAATCGACCGGATGCTTCTGGCTTAGATAAGACCTACCTCAAAGGTTGGTTTGTCAAAACGATAACCTTATAAGTTTGAAAATAGGGCCTCAGTCTTCGTGCAGCAACTACCAAAGCAAGTGCAAATTTTTCGATCTCCATATAATTCTTCTCTGCACCTTGTAACAATTTTCTCAAGTAATAGACCGGTTTTTGCACGGATTCCTCTAATTTTACCAGTACCAAACTAACAGCCTTGTTTGAAACGGCTATGTAGAGGTACAAAGGTTCTCCCTTCGTGGGCTTGGCCAGCATAGGAGGTGAAGTTAAGTAGGTTTTTAGGTCTTCGAAAGCCTTGTCACATTCGGCATTCCACTTGAAATCCTTCGACTTGCGCAGTAGCTTGAAAAATGGAAAACTCTTGTCGGCGGATCTAGAGATAAATCTATTCAAAGAAATGATTTTTCCGACCAAGCTCTGAACATCTGAAAGTTTCTTTGGTGGTTGAAGGTTGGTTACCGCTCGGATCTTCTCTGGGTTAGCTTCGATCCCTCTCTCGTGGACAAGATATCCAAGGAATTTTCCCGATCGTACCCCGAAAGTGCATTTTGTTGGGTTCAATTTTATTCCATATTTTCTCAATATCTCGAAGCATCTGCCTAAATGTTTAATGTGGTCTTCTTCTGTCATGCTTTTTACCAACATATCGTCCACATAAACCTCCATGATTTCACCTATCAATTCTTTGAACATCATATTGACTAGCCTCTGATAAGTTGCGCCCGCGTTTCTCAGACCGAACGGCATAACTACGAAGTAATATACTCCTTGATCGGTAATGAATGCGGTTTTGTCTTGATCCTTCTCGTTCATGAAAATTTGGTAAAAGCCCTGAAAAGCATCCATCATGCTAAAAAACACAAAACCTGCAGTGGAATCTACCAACATATCAATTCTGGGTAGCGGCTAAGGATCCCTTGGGCATAATTTGTTCAAATCAGTAAAATCGTTACACATCCTCCACTTATTTTCGGGTTTGTCTCCCTTAGAGACCAGAACCACATTACATAGCCACTCGGTGAACTTGATTTCCTTGATTTTACCAGCAGCTAGTAACCTATCGACTTCCGCCTTGATTATTTTGTCCTTTTCACGTCCGTGGTTACGCTTCTTTTGTCTCACCGGCTTAGCCTTAGGATCGATGTTTAAAGAGTGTGTAATTACGCGCGGATCGATTCCCACAATATCGTCCGAGCTCCAAGCAAACACGTCTACATTTTCTTGTAAGAATTCCAAGAGCATATACTCCATTCCTTCACTTAGTTCTGTTCCAATTCTGGTGACTTTCTCCGGATATCCTGGGACCAATATCACTCTCTTATGATCAGGCGCTTGTATGCTCATGTCTTCATTCTTTCCTTTCTTCCCTTGCAGCTTTTCAGTTTCGGGAATTGGTAAATTCGAGGCCGGGCCTGTATCCAAATCAACCAATTTTCATTTTGCTGGGGTTTCGGGCTCCACTTTCTTTTTTATGCTTAGAGATGAGTTGTAACATTCCCAAGCCATGTATTGGTCGTTCCGTACTTCCCCTACTCCTCCGTCCGTCGGAAATTTCACCTTTTGATGGTAAGTAGACACTATTGCCTTGAAGGTATTTAAAGAAGGTCTTCCCAATATAGCATTGTAGGAAATTTTATCATCCTTGTTACGCTTTTGGGTTTTGTTCCTAAAGTTGTGCTTAACAGAATGGTTCCTAAAGGAACAATCTCTGAACCTCTGAAACCAACTAAAGGAGTGGCTACTCGATCGAGATGGGGATGCTGAAGATTCATTCGAGCGAGGGCCTCTGAGGAAATGATGTTTGCCGAACTTCCATTGTCAACCAAAATTCTTTTGACTTCGTAATTAGCTATTTTTAGCGTTAACACCATGGAAAAATCCGGATCATCCTCATTTGTATCCCAGGTTACATCGGAAGGTCGATCGGTATCGCTAAAGCTTATGACTTGATTTTCCATTGATGGGAACTCCAAAGAAAATATTTCCCTCTTAGATGAAATGGATGATTTTATTAACCTCATCGTCCTTTTCCTAGCGTTCTTGCTATCTCCTCCGGCCGGTCCGCCCGCAATCACGTTTATCACTCCGTTCAATTGCTCTTCTCCCTGATTCCGAACCTCCTTTCGCTGATCGTTAAACTTCCGTGGACTCCTAGATCTATATCGGCCTTTGTAGTTATTTCCTTTGACGAACTCCTTGAGTTTTCCTTGTGCAATTAGCTTCTCGATCTCAACCTTTAGCTGATAACAATTCTCAGTACTGTGCCCCCGAGCTCTATGGTACCTGCAGTATTGGTCATATCCCATTGCCCCTGGTCTTGCCTGGGTAATCCGCTGGGCTTCCGGGATTAAATTTCCTTCTTCCAATACCGTTAAAATTTCCTCTTTTGGGATATCCAACTCTGTGAATTGAATCTTTTCAGGTCGAGGTGGCCGGTTTTGATCATAAGGTGGGCCGTAGGCATTCGGCCTTTGTACTGGTACCTGCGGCTTATATGCGTTGAGTCGCTGCCATACCGATCCTCTATTCGTCCCTCCATAGTCGCTCGGTTTTGGTATGGGGGCTCGATCTTGCTTCTTGTTTTGAGGGAGCTTTGGGCTATGAGCATTTTTTAACCTATTCATCTCCTCCTGAATCATATACTTCTCAGCAATCTCCATTATCCGTTCAAAAGACTTTGGTTGCTTCCTACATAATGCATTTCCAAATTGAACGCTCCTAGTTAATTCGAACATCAGAGAAGATAAGTATTCGATTTGAGGGGTATCGACTTTCAATAGCTCGATACTAAATTTAGATAGCCATTGCCTCAAGGTCTCTCCTTCCCATTGTTTTACCGTTCCCAAATGATTTGCCGGCAACTTAGGTTTTCTCTGGCTCGCAAATTGATGCTTAAATTTGTCACAAAACTCATCGAAAGAGAATATTGAATTCGGCGGTAATTTTTCGAACCAATCAAGGGCAATTCCTTCAAAGGTTGTGACCATAATTTTGCAGCAGAAATCTTCCGAATGTCCGTATAAGTTCATCACATTAATAAAACTGTTGACATGTTCCCCGGGGTCGGTAGTCCCGTTATACCGTGGTAACCTTGTTGGTACTGTCTCTGTATTCCTGGCTTCACGTATTTCTTTGCAGAATGGCGAACATCGCATGATACTATTGCCGATCTCTCTATCTCGGATGTTTCCTGGTATAATTTCCCTATTTTGGTTTATTTCGGTGCCCCTAGCGGCGATAGTGGCACGACGAACCTCTATTACCGCCTCCTCCTGGTCTAACTTCTTTGCAACCCGCTCTTGCACTATTCTTTCGAGCTCGGATTCTGTAATTCTTCTGTAGGTTGATTTTTTCTTTCCTGTCATATCCATAGGGTGGCTTTCCCCTACCATAGAGTCCTCCAGATTTTGTACAGATCACACCGGATTTTCCGAGCGGAGATTAGATTTCATGGGAGCTGTTCGTGGCAAGATCGGTGCGGGTGCATTTGATGTAGCTCGTAACATACTATTTTCCTTCTGGACGTTTGAAGAAGGGATTTCTGGTCCCCCATAGGCAGGTGGCTGGTCCACGGGAGATTGGTCAGCCTTTCCACTATTCAGAAATTCCCTGCACATTGTGCCTATGATGGACCTCAGGTGGGCAATTGTTGTGTGTATCGGAGCATTATCCTGTGGAGGGATTGGCGGAACTTCTGGTTGTTGAGCCGCCCTAGATAGATTGTCGGGCTCATTGTTAACTGAGTTTTGAACCCCCGCAGCATGGGATGGTTCTCCTCTGTTATATGTATTCCTCCTCGTAGTAGGCATTTTTTGATCTAACACCCAAATAAGGCCCCACGGTGGGCGCCAATTGATCTAACGCAAATTCGTAGTCTGATCGATATTAACAGAATAAATATAATAAATGCTATAAAATTGAGAAAAGATCAATGTATATGTATATTCCGGGCGTAGGGATACAATTTACAAGTACTGAGGGTCCTATTCGAGCATTATAGGATGCCGTACAAGCTAGAGGGCGAAATACATATAAATTGGCCGAGCTAATCTATCCGAGCTATAGCTTCGAACGTAGTGCACCTGGGAAAGCGTGTCCGTCGTCATAAATGCAAATGGTATTTATAATGAAGAATGCTGAGCTAGCTACTCCATCCACAAGGATACATTTCTTTGGCCCAAGGGCTTGGGCCTTTAATCGGCCCAACTGTAACCCCGATCACAAACACTTTACAGTTGATCGGATAGTAAAGGCCGTGATTCAGACTTGATACTACCTCAGCGAGGTTGGATTTTATATTCGTTTCCCTTGTCCAAGCTTCCCAAGGTAGAGTCCAAAATACCCCTCATCATGTGGGATAAAGTCAGAGACATGAGCGAAGGAAACGACGCCATTAAAGTTGCTCTAGAAAAGCTGGATAACTTCAAGATGAAGTCTGCTGAAACCATTGATCAGATGGATACAAGGTTTACAAGGACGCTGAATGAAGTTTTAAAGCTTGGAAAAACCTTTACGGATAAGGAGATAACCATCAGAGAGCTGAAGGCTTTACCTCCGAAATTCAACATGAAGGTGACAGCGATGGAAGAATCAAGAGATTTGGGAAAAATCTCTCTTACAGAGCTGTTCTCAGTACTCAAGGCGTATGAGTATAAACTGCCAAGAATGGGAATTGAAGAAACCTCAACTTCAGGACCCACAGCTGTCTTAGTTGCTGCTGAAAATCCCAGAAGACCAGCACAGAAAAGCAAAGAAGTGGACTCATCTGATGAAGCCACATTACTCAACAAAAAGGATGATGAGGGGTAATTTGGATCCCCTATTCTTGCTAGCTTGATACAGTTCGAACAACACAAGTTTTCGTCCCCGGAAGTGCCGAACCGAGCCGGGGCATATAATGATCTGTTCCGAGCCGGCAAAGAGAATCCGAGGTCGAAGGTTACTGTTGGGCCGAGCTCAGGCCCAAGCCAGCGGGCAAGAAAAGTACTCCTGCAAGTGTGTCAGAAAGCCCATCATCTCAGCTATAAATACTTCTAGCATTTATGACGACGACACAACTTCCCAGGAGCTCTTCCTCCGACGCTGCTGCTCGGAACTACTTAGGAAGAATAGTATAGGCAGTTTTATATGTATTTCATACTCTAGCTTGTACGGCATCCTATAATGCTCGAATAGGACTCACTATACTTGTAATTTGTACTCAATCATCCCTAATACAATATTATTGATCTCTTACTTCTATTTTCATACATTTGTACGGCATTATACACCACCTAGACCGAACAAGCGAAAACGCGTAAGATCAATTGGCGCCCACCGTGGGGCCTTATTTGGGTATTAGATCGAAAAATGCCTACTACGAGGAGGAATACATATAACCGAGGAGAACCTTCCCATGCAGCAGGAGCACAGAATTCGGTCAACAATGAGCCCGACAATCTGTCGCGTGCGACTCACTAACCAGTAACTCCGCCATTTATTTTCTAGCACGATCCTCCGACCAGCGGAGCACTCGTCAATTTGAGGTCGAAGTTAAGACCCATAGGGTGAATTCCCGACCTTCAGACTGGTGGTTCTATTCTGCGATTATCCAATTCATTTATTCCTTTGTTGGATTTATTTTCCACAAATAATCAATTATCTATTCATCAATGAATAAGAAGTTTCACAGATATCGTTCTCAACTAACTAACACAGAATTAATCCAATCAGCTTGATCATCAGTTAACGACAATAGGTTATGAGAGTCTATGGAGTTACAGCCTATTAATGCTCGGAATTTATTTTTTCGATCATCATGTTTGGTAATCTCAGAATAATTTACACGAATCGATTATTTCTCGATCAATCGCATAATCTGTATAGATTATATATCTATTATATGATGCTTTTCTCGATCAGTTGGGATAGATTTGATTTCATTCCTTTGGTCGATGACAATTTCTAATGGATCCTGCAATTGAATATCAGTAAACGTCCGTCAGTACAACGGTAACAAGTTATATAAATCCTCGAAGTCGTAACCGAGGGCGGGCTACTATTCGATCACTAAAGAAATTTATGGTCCCGAAGGGAAGGGATAGATAATTTCACGATAACTACAAGTTCCAACGGGTCTCACTTATATTCGATCAAAGAAATTGAAAACACATAAAAGAATAAACAATGAAATTCGACCAGAAAACGAAGCTTTATTATCGATATTCTTCAAACAAGTTACAAGCGAAGCCTCGGATAAAATATTAAAATTCGAGCTCAAGAGATACAGTACAATCACTCCTACCCTATTACAAATTCTACGAGTAATTCTACCCTATTACATATTCGGTCGTCATTCCCTAAGATCGCTCCAGATGCAGAACTCAGCAGTAATTCGTCATGGGAATCACTCGCCACGTGTCGCACATCCGTCTTCATACGGGATAAAAGCCGGATCGGAGCTCCTCTCCAGGATTTCAAACCGATCTTAGGTCTTCATCTGTAAATAATGATTGTCGTACTCAATCATTATCTACAGCCTAATCCGAACCGGTGCAGCGAAGGGTTATCTCAGCGGAGTCACCCCAAGCGAACTCGAAGGAACTATACTTCAAGAAAGCCCTCGAGGAAGCTGGTGCTCCAGATTTAAAGAACTCCTCTGAGATTAACCAGCTGCCCGATCAGACACTACGCCAGAAAACCGGAATTCTAACCCGCCCCAGATAAGGTATATCTAAGAAAACAGGTTGCCTGCCGGAATTCTAGGTGCAATTTCTTTTGCCTGTCGATATTCTAAGCGAAAAAGATTACACCAAAGGAACCAAGATCGAAAAACAGGGTTCGAATTCTAATCTCAAACTCCTTTATCTTAGAGATAATACGAATCAAATGTAAAACTCGATCCATGGAGATCGGACGAAGCATAAAGGGAAGAGTGAAGAATGTCGTATAAACAAGTTGAAACTATTTATAGCGGTGAAGGGTTTTGAACCAACGGCCCAGATAACAGATCGCGGACGGTTAGGATGTACGTAATAAATGAACTGGCCGGTACGTTTCCCGAGAAATAGGGTCCTGTTTGGTTAGGAGAGCGAACGATCTAACGATGCGTAAAGGAGGGCTTCTTCGAAAGAATCGTACAAATTCTTACTTATTACCCTATTCAAAGGACAGCACCGGGATCATGAATACTTGTCTAAAATTCAACTCTTGTGCATATGATATTCTAAATATGAAACCGGTATGGAAAACTCACAGCATTATTGTCGAGGAATCGCGATTTGAACCCAAGTTCAATTTTATCAGCTATTTTTACAACCAACTAGTGATGTTTGAATTGAAAAAGCTATGATCGGTCTACTCGAACACCGCTCCCGCGAGCATAATGAGCCAGACATCAGAAACGAATCAAAGGTTATTATTTGTCTAAATAACGATCCTCGGACAGATAGTAACCCGAATGAATAATACAATTATTCTTATCGAAATTTATGATTGGTTGAAGACTCTCGAACTGAAAAGTTCGACCAACTTTGGAAATTTGGCACTACTAAGGATCAGTTGCAACATGATCCTTATTAATTTTAGGTCTACCAAAATATTTGTTTGTTACTCACTCTAGAAAGTGGTGTTCGGTTATTCCCTTATTAATTTTAGGTGTTCGAGATCGGGTTGTTGAAGATGAGAATTTATCTGATTATACTTTACTTTATCAACAAGGAAAAGAAAAAAGGCATTTATGAATATTATTACAAAGATACAAGAGTTCAAAGGAAAAATATTGGAGATACATTTCGAGCATAGCACAAGCTAATATGTTACATAAGAACCCCATTACTTTCTACAATCCTATGAAATTTTCGGTCTCCTCTCCTATCGTTTATTCGGAGTAACTTAGCTCCGAGCATGGAATCTCCTTTGGACCCGCAGGCTTTTAACTTTATTTACGATCCTCCGAAGACGAAGGGGCGAACGCACGGTTTGTCGGGTAACTGTATTCTTCGTCGTTCTCTCCCCAGTATGTCTTCCTAAATGCATTGTGGCAATAGGTCCCTAATCGAAGACCTACGCGATAACCTGCGGACTCCATGGATCTGGCATATTGGCCTTCCAGATGGAAATTATATTTGCCTGTCGATATTCTAAGCGAGGTCGAGGTAGTCCTTCTTCCGCTCGAAGATTGTTCGAAGTCTGAGCTCAAAAAGTTGAATTAATTGAATAATGATCTTGATCACCATGATCGGACAAATAAAGTGCCAGTACGATGAATGAGATAATTTCAAGGGTATGACAGCCTTTTATAGCGAAAATTGAATGGAATCCTACGGCAGATAATCCGCGAAACGAATGGATAAGATTCGACGACCGTTGCAATTCCCGATAAATGAGGAACCGTTTGGAAAGATCAAACTTACCAAAATTTGGAACATATACACAACAGCAAAGAACAAAGAGCATTAGATCAAACAAAGCAAGAACCTCGTGAAGAATATTTGAATAAGTAAAAATTACATTTTGATCTTATTACAAGCCTGAAAATTGAAAACGAGGGGTCTTATGAGAGAAAAACTGGAAGCGTCAAAGTATAATGAAAAACTTCAGCCCAGTCGGGGCGGATCATACACGATCATTAAAGTCGGGAAAGAAGATTCACACTGCGTTGCTCATCCAGAAGGAAAGGTCCTACTCTGAGTTCGGAAAGTCGTCAAGACAAAAGGATTATTTATTAAGTTCTAGGGTTATTTACTATTTGCTATCTCGTTGTGTTTCATCTATTCTCACGATTACAGAAGACTATTATTTCCTTAAAAGTTTATTTCGAACAAAGTTATTTATTCAGTGAAAGTTCATTTCGCCAAAATTCCTATTTATTCGTCATATTCTGATATTCTCGATCTCTATTCACCTATTATCAATCTCTATTTGTCTCCGTCTACTATTAAAAAGGTGAAAGCTGTTGCTACGACCCTCGAAGATCGACCAAGGGTGAAAGCCGTTGCTACGCCCCTTGGATCGAAAAATAAAAATGGGTGACGACCCTCGGGCTAAAAATGCTCTGAAACGACTAAGGGTGAAAGCCGTTGCTACGCCCCTTAGATCGAAACTATTAAATGGGTGAAAGCTGTTGCTACGACCCTCGGGCTAAAAATGCTCTGAAACGACTAAGGGTGAAAGTCGTTGCTACGCCCCTTAGATCGAAATTATTAAATGGGTGAAAGCTGTTGCTACGACCCTCGGGCTAAAAATGCTCGAAAACGACTAAGGGTGAAAGCCGTTGCTACGCCCCTTAGATCGAAATTATAAAATGGGTGAAAGCTGTTGCTAAGACCATCGAAAACGACTAAGGGTGAAAGCCGTTGCTATGCCCCTTAGATCGAAATTATAAAATGGGTGAAAGTTGTTGCTAAGACCCTCGAAAACGACTAAGGGTGAAAGTCGTTGCTATGCACCTTAGATCGAAATTATAAAATGGGTGAAAGCTATTGCTAAGACCCTCGAAGACGACTAAGGGTGAAAGCCATTGCTATGCCCCTTAAGTCTAAAGTATAATCAAGATCGATCTAAATTCTATCATATTATTTCTCCACGACTATTTATTCGACTAAGGAAGATTATTCCGTCCAACTTAAAAAGATGCAGATCCATAATCCGAGAAGAATCTAAGCTATGGAAGATATCTCACGGAAGGTTCAAAAATTACAGAAATTGAAATTCAAATCTATTATGGTTCTCAAATTATCTCACAACAGTTGCGAATTACAGAGGTCGAAATTAAAAGTATCGACAACAATATAGAAGAAAATTTTTCATTCATAAAATCTTCAGTACATTTACAAGTATTTTTTCTACGAATACAAAGATGAAGTTCGAACTCAAATAAGAAAAAGGTTTACATTTACCCATATCCTACTACTGGTGCTACAAAAGAGCTAAAGGTCTTTGAATTAAAAGGAACGGAGGAGAACGGGATCGGAGCATGTCCCCGGACTCTTAACAGATCTAAGGTCTTCATCAGTAAATAATGATAGCTATGCCAATGCTTTAAGATCCGCTGATGAAGAATCAGCGCACGAGAGGAGTCTCGGTCGACCTCCGCGCGCACTAACCCGAGCCAGAATACTATGAACCAGCTCCGGAAGCATCTTGAAGAGGTTGAGATCAAAACCTTGAAGATCCTTCCACGAGTTGACCCACTATCCGACTGGGTGGAGCGACAGGATCCAGGAATTCGAACCAGCCTCAAATGGATGGAATCAGAGAGAGCTGGTCGCCTGCCGGTACCCCAGTCGCAATTCTTTTCGCCTGTCGATTCCCTAGTCGAAATAAGTCGCCATTGAAGGCAGCCAAAGTAATAAAGGAAGACAGTTCGAACTCGAACCTCGAACAATTTTATCGGAGATGAGAAACGAAACATGATGGTCAAAGGAAGTAAAAGTTCAATCATATAGTCGATCAAAACAATTACAGAAACGTAAAAATATGAAGGTAACTACGGAACTATATATAGTAGAAGCAAAGGGCGATCAATGACTCAGATTTATTAGAACTAATGGCAGAGATACAAGCAATAAATACGCCGACCGTTTCGCTTCCCGAGAGTTAAGGAACCGTTTGGGTAAATGAAGAAAATGTCAGATTTAATCGTGCTTGGAATCCTTATAGTCTCAATTCCGGTCATCAAAGAGAGTCACAAAGAAAAATTCGGAGTATAGCTTACAAAGAAAGCATTATCAGTAACTCGCCTAAGAATGGCCAAGATCGATAAAGTACTGTATTTAAGCAAATTAGAACGATCGTAAAGATTAGTCAGAAGACTATGATTTCCGAGTTTGATATATTAAGCGATTACAAATTACAAAAATATCAACTCCTATTACATGTCAAGCCAATCTTTTGATACTAGTACATTTTACAATCCTATAAATTTCGACAAAAACTAATCTCTGTATCCGAACGTGAGAGGGACTTCATGACCAGGCAATCCTATGAAATTTTTGGTGGACGATAATGTCCTTACTCAAACATGAGGAGCCAGTCAAGCCAGCAGGCTTTTATCTTTATTTATGATTCTTCAAAGAGGGGAAGGGTAATACATCTTTTTCAAGGTGTAACGTGAATACTTTATTGAGGACCTCGATCCTCGAAGCACCACCCCATGACATCTTCAAGGAAGAACCAAACGAACCGCCGAACACCCTTGAAAAACTTGATGCTTGAGCCTCTCCTAAACCACAAAAGGTCGAGGGAGCTACTTGGGTCATGGGTGGTCAGCAATGAGACTTATTGGCCTCGAAGGACGGGATAGCGTTCGCCTGCAGGTATCCTAGTCGATGTAGAAGTACCAATCAGCCTATAATCTGCAAAGTAGTTTCTAACTCGAATTTCAAAGCGTTGAGCCATGCAACAAGATCTTTTAATCAGCATGATCGAAGGAATCTGCCTTCACAAAATTTTATAAGGATACAAAATGAAAGACCCCATTTATAGGAACAACTTTCAAAAATCCAACGGTTAGCAGAAAACAAAAGGAACGATCAAGATCAAAAGACTGTTACGCTTCTCGAGAATTTGAATGGGAAAGAAGGTTATCTGATTTTGGGAAATGAGCGAAGTTATTATACAAAGATCGAAGATCAGGGATCCCGTCGGTCGAGATCGCAAGTTCGAACGAAGAAAGCAGGCTAAGTACGAATGAAAAAGAACACATCAAATTATGCAATATGAAATAGGCAGAACATGCAATCCTGGAATAAATAAGTCATTACAAACCACAAAAGTTAAAAATGTCAGAAATTATTCATGGTTACACAGAAATAAAACAGCATAGTCGTACAGCAAGTCCGGAAAAATAAAAGACAACATCTAGAGAAGCTTATTGTCGGAGAAAATCTTTCGAAGCTCAGCACTGCGAGCCTCATATCCACGGTCGTAAGCCTCCTTTTCACGACGCTCGAACTCTTCTTTCTCCTGCTCGTGAAGACTTTTAAGTTTCTCGAGCTCCTCAGTCAATTTCTTGGGGATTTCTTCTCCCTGATCCTTAGCAACCTTCTCCTCAAGGACACGGTCGAATTCAGTTTTCTTCTTCTCCAGCTCGAGGGAGATAGCAGCATGACGATTTGATTCCCGTTCGGCAAACGTTTTGAGTTCGAGAAAATCTTGTCCGGCTTATTAAATGCTTGGATAAGTTAAAAAAAAAAAAAAAAAAGAGAAAGAGAGAGAGAAAGATATTATAACACCTGAAACAGAAAATGCGACCCAGATTGGTACAACTCTTCTAAATTTCTCTCCTTGGACATGTCGGTTTCAGAAGAGATGAGATCAGCCCGCATCAGACTATCTACGGGATCCCCGAGCGCAGCTTTAGAAATGGACCCGTCCTTCGACTCCTTAGGCGGGGAAGGAGTAATCGTCGGAGGAGCGGAGTCTACTTGGGGTTCGGAAAGATTATCAGTTTTTAAGGATTCAGCAGAAGCTTCTCCACCAATATCCAACTTAAGTTTTTTGCTCAAACCTCCAGTGGGGGGGACGGCCGAAGAATCACCAGGTGATGGCTTGCTCCCGATGACGAGCTTCTGCAAAGCCTCGATGGGAGTGACCCCATCAGAATAAGGCCTTTTGTTTGAAGAAGGAGCGGGAGTTTTCTGCCTAACAGGATCTCCACTCGGAGAATCGACAATTTTCGGCAAAGAGCCCTCGAGCTCAGCCTCAAGCTCCTCATCCAAGATGGACTTGTTCGTGTTGCCCTTAGCTTGCTTCGATGAAGGGTTTTTCTCTTTCTTAATCTCCCCTCCCTTAGAAACTTTGGGAGGGGACACAGAAGTTTTAGAAGAGGATTCGGAGGGTTTGGCCTCCTTGGCTGGCTTTTGCTCTTTGGACGGATTTTGTTTTTCGAACAACCCAATAGCAGTTTGGGGTCGATGACCTTGCCCAGTATTTCTTCCATGATAAACGGGAAGTGATTTAAGAGATTTGAAGAATGCAGAATATAGAGGAATAGCTCCGATCTCTATAAATAAAGGTGTCGTATAAATAATTTGAAGAGATCCTCATATTTATGGGCACTACGCCCTATGATTACGGTAGTGGAATCGACGCGACTTTCAAGAAAGATTCTATTTGGAATAAATAAATTTCGAGCATAGTGTACGAAAAGATATCGAACTATGAAAAGCAGGTGATGTCCAAATATTTGCAAGATAAGAATTTACAACTCATGCGTACCAAATCGTAAAGAAAACAAGTCCGATTACAAAAAACGAGTTACATGCATATACACATTTGATTCCTAACTACAAGGCTATGAATCGTCCCCCTCAGCATGCTTGAACCCAGCGTTCGGACCACCGCCACCTTCGCCGCCGCTGCCTAACGGATCGGTCTGATCAAAGGGTCGATCATCTTCCTCATACGATCCGTCCTCTATGATGACATATTCGTTCTCTCCTAGGGCAGATTGATGATTGTCGTCGGACCGCTCGAGTAAATCAGGATTAGGCATCGGAATGCCAAACTCCTCAACTAACGGGGCAAAACGATGACTTTGCCAGTTCACAGTTTCTTGGGGTAATGATGAAGTTTTGTAGTCCTCCCCTTCGGCATTTTTGTAAGGATTCATATACAGGAGGTATTCCTCCATTTCGTCCGGGATCCTATTGGCTGAAACCAGTTGTTGAACCCCCTTATAAAAGATAGTTTGAAGGATTCCGCCGATCCTTCTCCGAACTAAAGGGTCGAAAATGGGGGATTTAAGAAATTTTCGTATGGCTGGAAGTTCCGCCTCTTCTGCCCCTTGGGAATATGCGCGCGCAGAGTCTTGCTTGGTCTGCTCAAGCTCGATTTTAATTCTCTTAAGCTCATCCTCGAGTGCGCTTTTTTCTGTAACTACTGATAATAATTCATCCTCCACAGAGGAGGAATGTTTCTTACTTGTATTCTCTAGCTCTTTCTTCACTTTAGACAATTCTCGTTGACTGTTTGCCAGTTGGGATCGAAGGGTTTGATTGTCAGCAAAAATTTGTGCGTACGCATCGTGAGCATCTTGCGACTCCTGCTCTAGCAATGCCAAGCGATAGGTTTGAAGAGCGAACAAATCCCCGACCTATGATAAAATCTCGGTTATCAGTAAATGTTAGAGACTCTAAAGAAAGATGAAATAGTCAAAGGAAAAATTCTTACCTCATGATACTTCCGAGAAAAGTCACTCAGGACCTCAAAACTACCTTTAATGGTTTGAAGCAACATATCCCGCTTAAACCGACCAGCCATGTAAATTCTAGTTGCTTTATCAAATTCATTCTCGCCATCCGGACCCAGATCGGATTGGATAGTCCCGTCTTCGGGATATCCAGCAGCCCTGCTACCGCGGAAGTGTTCGTCCATGAAATCTGCCACATCCGGCTCCGATCCACCCTCTCGACATGGAACCGAATCAGAATTCACACCAAAGGGTTTTACCCTCCTCGAGGGCCCCGGATGGTCAGCATTCCTTTTTCGACTAAGAAGCTTCTCATACTCTTGCACGCCCAGAATTCGGTTCCAGGAATATTGACTGTAACCAAGGGACGAAAGAGTAGTAGTATCAGGGGAGAACAGACTTCGGAGAGGGCCTGCTGTGGCAGAATTCAAGGAACTCATAGTACCGACCCCTCTCAGATCGGGAAGTAGAATTGGTATATAAACTGAATCTCCACCTAAATTACTTGCATCCTCTCTTCTTTCCGAAGTATATGGTAACTACTCGAACTGGGATGGCATATTTCCAACCGAGCCAGCAGTGGACAGTCGAAACCTCTCAACAGTTCGACCTGTAAAGGAAATACAAGGTATACGTGAGTTTAAACAAGAAGAATTAATCTATCACACCTTGAGATAGGAAGAAACTAAAAACATACTCAAAGAAAGAGGGGCGCGGGACGGAGCAGCAGAAGTAAGCAAGTCACCGAGCGGCTGAAGGGATCCTTCGAAAGATCGAATGGGTAAAGGATGAGAGTATTCGATCATTGGGGCAGGATAGTCACATTTGCTCAACCCAGCTAACCGCAAAACACCTTCTTGAAAATGAATTATTCATATCATTTTATCAGAGACTGTCCATATCCAAAAGCAGAGAAATACACTGAAGAAGAGAAGAGAATCAGAAAGGAAAGAAAGCATCAGAGAGGCAAGGCAATGATGGCTGAAGCAGAAAAGTTGCTATATACTCATCTGATTCAGACTCAGACACTTCAGACGAGGAGTCTTCTGATGAAGAGAAACCTGCTCTCCTCTGCCTGATGGCCAAGGAATCTGATGACTCAGAGGATGAGGTAACTCCTCTTGATAATGAATTATTCAATTCATTTGAACAAATGATGCTCAACAATACTAGCATTGCTGATGCATTTAAAAAGCTTAAGGAAAAGATGATATTGCTGAAAGAGCAAAATAGTTCACTGAAACTTAAAGCTGAAAAGCCAAAAGAATCAGCTGAATATAAACTGCTTGAGCAAGAGAATGAATCTCTGAAAGCTGAATGTGAAGTCTATAAGGGTAAAATCATGGAACTTGAAAAAGTTATTGAGTCTCATGACAATCATCTGTTGCATCCACTCATATATCTAGTAAACAGAAGATGCCTTTAGATCAAGATAAGTTAGAATTGAATCATAATGAAAAATTTATATCTGCTGACAATAGTAAGGTCATTCTGTATGTTCAAACTACTAAACCTGCTTCACCTGAGAAAGTGTTAAAGGAGAAGAAATCTCCTAAGGCTAAAAAGAGCAAAGAGCCTAGTGTAGGTAAACAGACTAGTAAGACCAAACATCAGAGTCCTAAGAAGTCTGCTGATAAAGCTAAATTGAATCAGACTAGTGGTAAAACTAAGTCGTCTGTTAATGAGCAAGCATCTAGTAAACCAAAGAAGCATAAGAATAAGAAAAATCAAAATGCTTGGTATGGAAATGAGTCTTATTATGTGCAACCTGCTGCATATCCTCCTATGTATCATGCACCTCAATTTCCACTTACTATGCACCATATCCTGCTCATCCAATGCATGCATATCCTGCTTATCATGCACCTTACCCTACTTATGAACATTTTCCTTATCATACTGATCATCAACCTGACTTATCTGCTGAATATGATAATGATAAAACTGTTCATGCTCCTGTCAAAACTCAGAAGCCTAAGAAGCTTAAGACATCAACATCTTGGGTTGTCAAAGGTGGAACTAATCCTTCAGGACCCTCTCAATAAGGGTACCTAAAACAATTTTATTTTTGTTTTGTAGGTTAGGATTAGGAGTAGGAGTAAAGTAGAGAAGATTTGGTACTTGGACAGTGGTTGTTCAAGGCACATGTGTGGAAGCTTACATGAGCTGGCTTATGCTATTGCTGTGGATGGTCCAAAGGTTTCTTTTGGAGACAGCAAAGAAGGCAAGATTGTAGCTAAAGGAAGATTAATCAAAGGAAACATAGAGATATCTGACGTCGCATATGTTAAAGGCCTAAAGTACAACCTACTGAGCATAAGTCAATTTTGTGACAAAGGATATTCAGTCATCTTCTCAACAGATAAGTGCTATGTTGAACAGATTGGTACAAAGAAGGTAATTTTATCTGGAAGATGACAAGGAAATGTCTACATAGTCTACTGGAATTCTGCTAACAAGAATTCAAGTATCTGTTTGGTGGCATCAACACCAAGTGAAGTCAGTTGGCTGTTGCACAAAAGGATGAATCATTTAAACTTCAAGACCATAAATAGATTAATAAAGAATGATATGGTAGAAGGGATTCCAAAAACAGTCATGAGCAAAGACAAGCTCTGTGACGCGTGTCAGAAAGGGAAACAAATCAAGTCATCATTCAAAAGCAAGAAGCACCAATCTTCTGATAGAATCTTGGAGCTGCTACACATGGACTTATTTGGACCCATTGATCCAGTCAGCAATGGTGGAAAGAAATACTGCCTAGCTGTTTTGGATGATTATTCAAGATATACTTGGGTGATATTCATGAAGAAAAAAAGTGAAACAAAGGAACATCTTACTAATCTGATGGAACTGATCCAGAATGAGAAAAGTACAAAAATATTTGAAGATCAGATCAGATAGAGGGACAGAGTTCACAAACTCTACTGTTGAAGAGTATTGTAATATCAAAGGAATACATCATGAGTATTCAGCTGCTAGAACCCCTCAACAGAATGGTGTTGCTGAAAGGAGTAACAGAACACTGAAGGAAGCTGTCAGAACAATGATAGCTGAAGCTAAGCTGCCACAAAGATTTTGGGCAGAAGCAACAAATACAGCATGCTTTTCCCAAAATAGATGCATGATCAACAAAAATCAGAACAAGACTCCATATGAAGTTTGGAACAACAGGAAACCAAACGACTTTAAAATTTTTGGTTGTATATGCTTTGTGTTAAATAATGGGAAAAATCACCATACTGCATTTGCAGAGAAGGCTGATGAAGCTGTTTTTGTAGGATACTCTATTGTTAGTAAAGCCTATAGAGTTTTCAACAAAAGAACACTACTAATAGAAGAATCCATTCATGTAGTATTTGATGAACCAAATCAATCTTCTGAAAAGAATCAAAGTACTAATCAAGATCTGTCTACTGATTTTCAGAAATTGAATGTTGAAAGAAATGAAGAATATGTTCCCATCATACTACCTGACCTCAATTCAGCTGCTAACTCAAGTGCTGTTCAAAATCACAGTGCTGATTGTCTAACAGATGAGTTGCAAACAGCTGACAGACCAGAGGATGTTCAACAGACAAGAACTGTTCAACAGACTACTACTGAATCTCCAACAGTAGTGTTGCAAGATCAAAACAGAGGACAACATCCAGACCTGCAACCTGATCTCAGATGGCTCAAGAATCACCCACCAGAGTTAGTGATAGGTGATCCTTTGGATAGAGTAAAGACAAGAAGAGCTGCTGCACAAAATGCTATGTTTGCCTGTTTTCTATCTCAAATAGAGCCTAAACAAATTGAAGAAGCTCTCAGTGATTCCTTCTGGATTGAAGCTATGCAAGAAGAGTTGAATCAATTTGAAAGGAACAAAGTATGGTACTTAGTTCCAAGACCAAGTCCTCAAAGAGTAATTGGCACTAAATGGGTTTTCAGAAATAAAATGAATGAAGATGGTATTGTTACCGGAAATAAAGCAAGATTAGTGGCCAAGGGTTAGTGTCAAGAAGAAGGAATTAACTTTGATGAAACATTTGCACCAATAGCAAGACTTGAAGCAATCAGACTGTTTCTTGCCTATGCTACTTACAAGAACTTCACTGTCTATCAGATGGATGTGAAGTCAGCATTTCTCAATGGAGAATTGCAAGAAGAAGTGTATGTTGAACAACCACCTGGATTTGAAGCTTATCAACAAGAAGACAAGGTGTATCGTCTGAAGAAAGCCCTCGATGGACTGAAACAGGCTCCAAGAGCATGGTATGATACCCTATCTGATTTTCTTTTAATTAAAGGATTTCGCAAAGGTGAGGTAGACAAGACCTTGTTCACAATTGAATGGGAGAATCATATATTACTTGTGCAAATATATGTAGACGATATTATTTTTGTTTCAACTAACCAACAGATGTTTGACAAGTTCTCCAAGCTGATGCAGAATAAGTTTGAAATGAACATGATAGGTGAACTAAATTATTTTCTTGGTTTGCAAGTTAGATAGTTGCCTGATGGAATATTCATCAACCAAGCAAAATACACAAGGGATCTGTTCAAGAAATTTGGTATGGAAACTAGCTCCACTGCTACTGTTCCAATGTCTACTAGTTTTCGTTTGGATAAAGATGAAGATGGCAAATCAGGAGACATAACCAAATACAGAGGCATTATTGGGTCACTGTTGTATCTAATAGCCAGCAGACCTGACATCATGTAATCTGTTGGGGTTTGTGCGAGATTTCAATTAAATCCTAAGGAATCTCATCTATTAGCTGCCAAGAGAATTCTGAAATATATTAAGGGCACTCAAGAATTGGGATTGTGGTATCCTAGAGAATCTGGATTTGAGCTTATTGGATATTCAGATTCAGACCTTGCTGGCTGCAAAATTGACAGGAATAGCACAACAGGTGCTTGTCAATTTTTGGGTAGTCGTCTGATCTCATGGATGAGTAACAAACAAACTTCAGTATCCATATCTACTGCTGAAGCTGAGTATATAGCTGCTGGAGCTTGTTGTGCACAGATACTATGGTTGAAGCATCAACTAGAAGACTACAATATCAAGATCAGTGGAATTCCAATCTACTGTGACAATACAAGTGCAATATCTCTTACTCAGAATGCTACAAGTCATTCAAGGACTAAGCATATTGAGATCAAGCATCACTTCATTAGAGATCATGTGGAAAAAAGGAATGTTATGATTGAGTATGTCCATACAGACAATCAGATAGCTGACATTTTCACTAAACCTCTAAGTGAAGTAAGGTTTTCAACTCTAAGAGCTGAACTAGGACTGCTGAATTTGGATGCATAAGCTGAGGAGGAACTTATCAGAAGACTGAAGTTCATCAGCACAGTCATCCATTATCATATTCAAGAATTAACTCTCAACAGACTAGTTAACTTATGAATTCTTAAAGTCAGGGGGAACGTGTAAGACTAGCGGTACTTCTGATTAAAGGATGAAATTTGTTAATGACAGTTAGTTGAAGTTATGTTATCAGAAAATTTGTTTTTAATTCTTGAAGATTGAAGATCGAATTATCTTGCTGGATTGACAAACAGCAGAGGAAGATTACTAGCTATTGGCTTTCTCTAGTAATATCAGATAACAGATCACTCGTCTGTCAGATAAGTTAAACTCTACTCATCTGATACATTATATAAGCATGGTCATAAATCGCATCTTTTGAAACACGCTTTTATAAGTAACAGATAAGTGCCGATAGAGTTTCCCGCCCATCTGACATTAATTTAATATATTTGAAGTCCGCAATTCTCACTCACACGATTTAAAAACTGTCAGAGCAATCTTAGGGTTCACATTAATCACGATAACCAAAACCAAAAGAAACGTATAAAATCCGATCTGAACAGATCAGTCGACTTATGCACACAAAATTCCCAAAATTCTCTAACTCTCTAAACTCTCTGTTTTCTAGCTCTCAGTTTTCTACTGATTTTCATCACCTAATCTCATAATGGCTATTGCTGAAGGAAGATTCTTAAGCTATAACAAATTCTACTCAACTGGTACTGATCTGATGAGGGAAATAATGGAGAAAATCAAGGAATCGTCACTGGTACCCGTCCTAGAGGCTCATGAAGATCGTGTATATCTGGACAATGTTGCTGCCTTCTACAAAACCAGGAAATTCAATGGTGATAAGACTACTATGACTGCCACTATTGGGGGTAAGAAGATTTGTATATTTGCTGATGTGTTAAGTGAAGTATATGGGCTGAAAAATGAAGGAGGAGATGTAACAGACCTAGGGTCTGAGAAAGAGGAGGAATTCTGGCTAATTTGTGCTAAGGAGGGAGAAGAAATGTCAGGGACTCTGATGAAGACTCAGCTGAAGGATGAGGATCAGAGGTTTGCTGACATAATTGCGAAGGTGTTGGACTGCAGCACTAGTTCTTTGGATGGATTTCCCAGGAGGAGGTATTATACAATGATTTGCATCTACTATGGTTTGAAAATTAATTGGGCTGCTCATGTATTTGATCTGCTGTGTGATAAGAAGGTCAAATATGCCATTCTGCTCAGTCATCTGTTTTTAAGTTTGAGATGTCAATTGGGAAGTGGAAAGACTACCCACCCTGCCAAAGAATTTAAGCTGTATGAGCCTGTTAGAAGTGAAGGTCCTTCTAAAAGAAAGGCCCTTGCCAAGGCTGCTAAGGCCCCTGCCAAGAAGAGCAAGAAGACTGGTCAGACCAGTGGGTCTGCTGATCAAACAGTAAGCACTACTGTTGAAGCTGGATCATCTCAGCCTGAGATTGTCATTCCTGACAAAGTAATTGATGATTTTACTGAAGAACTTGAGAAGATGGAGACTGGATCATCTCCTGAAAGGACAGAATCTGAAGAAGCTGTTCCTATTCAACCTGCAAAAAGAATGAGGACAAGGAGTTCTGCGAAAGGACCTCTTAAACCTAAACCTTCAGGAAGAATTACCAAGTCAAAGGCAAAGAGAAAGGTCAACTTCTCTGAAGAGTCACCTGAAAAAGTGAGAGAGACACCAGTAACAGCAGAAACTCCAATTATTGAAGAGCCTGCTGATAAGCCTGCTGGAGACTCATCTGATGTACTGTCTGCTGATGTAAGAGAAGAATAGCAAACTGGCACAACAAGTGAAGGAGATGCACTCCTGCATCCCACTCCTGTTAATGTCACTCCACTACAGACTGTGGAAAGTCCTGAAGCAAAGAAGCTAAGGACTGGTAAGATTGTAATCCCTTATCTCTCTGCTGCTGAAAAGAAGAAATTAGAAGAGGCTGAGAGACAAAGGAAAGTTGCTGCAAAGGCAGAAGAAGATCGCCAAAAGGCACTTGAGCTCAAGAGACTGGAAGAAGAAGCCAGTAAAATGACTCAAGCACAAAGAGATGTTATTGAAGCAGCAGAGTTGGCTGCTGCCATTGAAGCAAGTGCTAAGGACACTCATGGTCCAAGGCAAGCTGGTGGCATTGTGATTGAAGCACAAAGAGATCCAAGCAAGCCTAAACCTGTCATGCGCACTCCTGCAGTGCAACCAAAGAGAAGAGCAGAGTTAAAACTGGCATTGGAGATTGTCAGAGATGACCCTGCTGTATTTGATGAGTTTATTGCACGTTTGGATGCTGAAAATGACAAGATTACTCGTCTAACGATGTTCAACAAAGAAAAGGTTCGATATAACAGATGGAGGGACAATCGTCTTACAAAGAGTAAGGATCAAATTGCAAGCTGGAAGGCTTTTGCTGATGAAGAAGCCTCGGTTATGAAATGGCTTGAGACAAGTTCTCTGACTCAAGCATTGGACTCAGAGTTTTTCCTGGATAAGTTGAGACTGAGGATCAGTCATATAGCAAAGGCTGAAGCAAAGAAGTTGTATGATTCCGTTCCAGAAGAGTATGCTGATGATGAAGACTTAAAGGAACGTGCAATCAAGTTGGCTGTTTCCACCACAATGGAAACTTGGGCCAAAAGAACTAGGAAGATGAAGGGACAGCCAAGCTCTCTGCTCCCCCTTCCAAGTTTGAAGCAGATTGTTTATGGACCTAACATTAGACCATATGAAGAGCTCCCTGAGGATCCATTCTCCCCATTTGTTCCAATTGATAATCTGACATGGATCACTCATAGATCTACTTTGGATAATGCAGGTAAAATGCGTACTATTGCAAATGTTAAGAAGGTCCAAGCACTACCTGCTGATCAGAATAAGGAAAAAGAAGGTACTTCTGATCCTGCTGATCAAAATAAGGAAAAAGAAGGTACTTCTGATCCCGCTGATCAAAATAAGGAAAAAGAAGGTACTTCTGATCCTGCTGATCAAATCAAGGAAAAAGAAGATACTTCTGAACCGGCTGATCAGACAAAGGAGAAGGAAAGCACTCCAAATCCAGCTGATCAGATCAAGGAAAATGAGGGTACTTCTGAACAAGCTGATCAGACTAAGGAGAAGGAAAGCACTCCTAGTCAAGCTGATGAGACCAAGGAAAAAGAGACAACTCCTGGTTCAGTAGATCAGATCACAGAATCAGCAACCCTTGCCTTACCTCCCATTCCAAATGATGTTACTTCTACTTCTCAAAGCTTACAGCCATCTCTGTTGGACTCAATTCAACAGATGATTTCAAAGTCAATGAAGGAACTAGAAGAGAAGTTAACTACAAATATGTTGGCTGCTTTAAGTCAACCAACCCAAAGAGATGCTCCTGTTCCTACTTCGCTGATAGAAGACACTGCTCATAATGTGGAAACTATCAGACAAGATATGGATGTGATTAGAGCAAGAACTCAAAGTACAGTTGCTGGTTGGAGACAGATTACTGAAACAGTTGAAATGGCCATTCAAGCTGAGGATGAAACATTAGAAAATATGATGAAGGACTTCAAGGCATCTACTGATATGATCCTGGCAACCCAGATTCAGCTAGGTGACCAAGGGGAAGTTGTCCTTAACAGAATGGATGCTTTTGAGGCCAATCAACTCAGACAGCAAGCTCAACTTGATGCAATGGAAGAAAACATTAACCTTCTCTGTGAAACACTTCAAATCACACCAGTCTTACCACAATATCCAATCAACCCTGCTGATGATGACAAAAAGGGGGAAGATAGGGTACCTTGTGAAGAGGAAGATTTCTCAAAGACTGCTGAAAGGGCTGAAGAGGAAGATTTTTCAAAGACTGCTGAGTTAGAAGGAACTGAAATACTGGATGGATCTGCCAAGGATGAAGATGCTGATAAAGAAGATGAAGGCACAAGCAGACCAACAGATTAGTTAATTACAGAAGAAGAAGAGGAAGCTGATGAAGCTGAAGGAAATCCAGAAAGAACAGCAAAGACTGATAAGGAAATTGCTGCTGCTAAGGACTCAACTGAAGAACAGCTTAATCCTGATGTTAAGCAAAAGAAGATGGAGCTGCTAAGACAAAAATTCTTCAAGGATTTAGAAGCTGAAACTTCCAAACCTGAAGAAGATGAAGAGGACAAGCCAGAAGACAAAACAGAAGACTAGACTAGTTACTTAGGCTTGAAATCTTTGTAATTTTTCCTTTTGCACATTTCATCTATTGAACTTGTAATTTGTAATCATTTCTAAACCTATAAAAGTTCAAGTTTGAATCCAATAAACTATTTCTATCTCAGAAATTTTTGAGGATCAAAACTTTAGTTTAGGTACAGGTACTTAGCTGAAGTTTTGTCATCATCAAAAAGGGGGAAATTGTTGGATGAAGATGAAGATGAAGTGCAATGAAGATAAGAAGATAAGGGAGAGTTTTGATGATTTCCAAAACATCAAAGTCAGGTAAGTATGGAAAGCTTAGTTCTCTTAGAAGAATTTTGAACAAGTAAAGAAGACATCAGAAGGGTTCAAAATTCAAAGCCCAGAAGACTACTGATCTCATGCTGAAACAGCAATCAGAAGGGTAGACCATCAGATGGGTTCAGAGTTTGATCAGCAGGGTATCTATCAGCAGGGTTGCTTCGATCAGCAGAGTAGAAGAGATCAATGAGATAGTCCAACGGTAATAAATGCACTTGGTGTAATAAATGCACTAAGAGAAGGATAGTAATGGCAAATGATTGAAGATTATTCTCGGATCAGCAGGGTGCATTTAATGCAGCTACAGGAAAGTACAGCAGAAAAAATACTGTAGCAGGGAGCCGTTCTAATTATTTGGGCTAAGGCTATGGATTTGATTTGTGACTTCCTTCAACGGTCATATTTTCAAATCCAAGTATAAATAGAGCTGATTTCAACGAGCGAGACACACAACAACATTCTGAGATTTTGTTTCCGAAGCAAAAATCTTTCTAAGTCTCAAGAAGCTCGAACAGCTCACTCGTCTGGTGAAGTCATTTATTGACAGAAACCAAGTTGAAGCAAAATAGAAAATACTTTCTGAGTGAAATTGTATTAGTTGAGTGTTGTGCGGAGTTTAGATCCATCTTTGTGAGTGATCTAACTTCAGAGGATAGGTTTTCTGAGTGATTTCCTATTGTGAGCTTTCAGCCTTTTCATTTGTTGTTTAGGTGTAAGTGGAGAAATATTGTAAACTTAGTGTTTATAGTATAACCCAGAATCTAAGTGATCTGGAAGAGTGGACTAAAGGATTTTTATCCATATAACCACTATAAAAATTCTTTGTGTTATTTTTGAATTAAGTTTTCTTGCATATTTCAAAATTGCATAAGTAAACACTTTAAATTGCTTTAGAGATTTTGAAGGAGTTTTTAAACTGGGGATAAAATCTTTAAAAAACTTAGTCTACTTGTGAAAAACACTTACAAATTATCCGCTGCAAGTATACTCTTGTAAAACTGTTTTTGCTGAAATCAGCTAAGCTACTATAAGAAGAGTGGTCACTCTGCTATTCAAGATTTGTTCACGATCAGCATAGTCAGCTTACTGTTCTTCATAAGCTTAGTCTGCTGACAGACGACTGAAAAGTTTTTAAGTCTAAAAATTTTCAGAGGTCTATTCACCCCCCCCCCCCCTCTAGACCTCATCTGACCACTTGGGACCAACACCTAAGATCACTCATGACTATGGGACGATTTACTTCAGTATTGAATGCAATCATGAAACAGTCTCTAAGGTCGTGATCTCAAAAGCGTTCCAAGTCATAGATTCCTGTCGAGACGAGGTATCGAGGGAATCGTCAAGACTTGTAGGATTATGCATGATTCACATGGAGAGACTTTGTAGAGTTTCATGAGCAAGACATTTGATGTCAGTGCATATGACTAGGTAGTTCGATAGGGGATCGAACGCATCGAACGACCCGAACAGAGAAACCCATTATGGAAGTGCGTAAAGCATATCGGTGATGAGAAGTTTGTCAGGACTTATAACAGTGTACGATTTAGTCTTTAGACTTGAGATTCTAGGGCGAATTCGGTATACGGGTGTGCGTGCTTTGATTTAGGAGCCGGTCACGTAGCCTGCGTTGGGTACGTATAGTCGTATGCACGGACGGTTAGCATCAAGATAGGATATACCGACTCATCGTAAAGGATGAGGAAATTTCTTGTAAGTTCTTAGATAATACATTCCGAGAAACCCAAGGCCATGGTCGGTGACGGATTCGGAAAGGGGTTTCCAAATTTAGCAGTCACTCTAGAAGTATTATCCAGATTTAGAAAGTACAGAATCGGGATAATTAGAGGTGCCGATCAATTCACAAACCCTAGGTCTCGATCGGAAAATTAGTCGTTAGAGGACCGTATGTACATGGTACTTATAAGAGGTGAGGTTCACTAATATCAATTCACCCGAATTTGGGCCTCATGGGCAGGCTAGACATCGCATGAGGTGTGGGTACTCCTGAATTTATGGGAGATTAATTCTGGAGTGGTCAATTAAAGGAGTTTATTGACCGGAGCAATTAATTGAATATTAATTGCTCATTGATTAAATCACGAAAGTCGTCGGCCTATGGCCAATTGATGGTGAACCTAGAGGGTCACACACAATACAGTTGGACTGTGACAGTCAATTAAAGAAATGATTGATTTAAATGGTTAAATCAAAAATAAAAGATTTAAAGAGTTAATTATGAGAGAGAAATAATTAATTAGATAGTCTAATTAATTAAATATTAATTAAAGAGTTAATTAAAAAGATAAATATTTAATTAGATTAAATGGGCTGATTTGATTAAAGTGGTTAATTAAATTAATGCTAGACATGGGCCAATTTAACTAATGGCCCAATAGTAAGTCTTGCACAAGAGGGCTTTTTAGGAGTGGCAAAAGGAGTCTTAGTAGACTCAAACCCTAACTAAGCAAAAGCCAAAACACTAGCCACTCACTCGCCCCCTTTGCCCTAGCCGCGCGCCGCACACCGCCGTCGTGCCCTAGGCCGCGCCGCCCCTCTCTCTCTCCTGCTTTCTCCTTCACCTAGAGTTGGATCTAGATCTAGCTCTTCAATTGACAACCTTCTCTTCCTAGTTCTAAGCGTAAGGATCGAAAGAGTCACTCAATCAATCTGGTGTGGACTTTCTCTAGAGGCACAACAATTGGGGTGCTCTAGTGAACGAAAGAGAAGACCGGAGAAAACCACCACCTTGCCTGTGGTGAGATAAATCTCGATTTACCATCTTTTATTTAGTAATTTGTTGCTAAATTATATTCAACCTATTCATATGATGGGGGCTATTTCGTACCCCTTATAATGTACGGATAGACTGAAGAACATAAGATCAGTTCGACCAAACAAGACAGTTCGGGATCATCTTATCGACCCGGCCGAATACTGCTCTCTTCGACGAGAAGACTACGCTCCGGACTCAAGAAGGACAATTGGGCCGAGTCCTATTAGGATTATATTTCCTTGTAATGCTAGGTTTAGTATGATATAAATACCTAGTTAATCATTGTATTACACACTTTTTAATCACAAGGCAAATACTCGATTGAATTCTGCATAAACGACAGAATCCACTATTACTCAATAAAAGAAAGAGCTTTCTCTTCATATTTGTGTTATTCTTACGTTGGTTACGATAATTACTTGTTGTTCCTACGAAATTGTTCTTCCTTGAGATTGATCCATCCAGAATCAAGTAACAGAGCCCTATAAATCATATATATTGAGAATCCCCAAACTCACAATTTTACTGATACCTTTAACCCAACTAAATCCGGTTAAATCAGTTGGTGCCCACCGTGGGGCTAGGTTAATTATTCGATCGACATATGGCTCGCCCAAGGAAAAGCGCTCGTATTGGAGCAAGAAGTAACACAACCACCGGTCATAACACATCTGAAGATCCACAGGACAATAATGATAATAACGCCCACGACACCAACGAGAATTTGCAGGGTCCCCTTCCCCATCAGCAGGAACCCCAAGGAGATCTTCCCGGTACAATACCGGAAGAACCGGAAGTCCCTGCGATCCCCGTTCCTCTCCCGGGCGCTCAGGAGAAATTGCGACAGATTGCAATGCTCGTTAAATCACTCTCTCCAGAAGAATTACTCGTACTTGAACAAATTCCTCGAAACGTTAGGACTGCCAGGGCAAATCCCGCTCAAAGAGCGCCAAGGCAAAACAATCAAACCTCTCAACAAGCTGACAGCCCGACAAGCGAGCGGCGCTCGCTACACAGTCCGCAGCAGGGTAATTCAAAACCCTCCGATAACCATCCCCGAAGGAAACCAGGACAAAGAAAACCACAGTCGGGGCGCAGCGGGTCCAAGGAACGTACAATAATCCCTATCGAGGATGACATAGATGATGCAATCCCAGATCGACCACGAACAATGCGATTCTCGGAAAGAGAAATCAAAAGGATGGTGCAGGAACGACTCGAACAACGCCTACAATCTATTCAAAACTCGTGGGCCCGAACCACGGAACTCCAGGAGAGCCTTGCGGCCTGTTCTCCTTTCTGCAGAGAAATAAAGGAGGCACAGTCAATCGGACAGGTCCCGGGTAGACTACCCCGATACGACGGAACCACTGATCCAGATGACTATATTTTTAGCTTCACCAATATAATGAACTTATACGCTCACTCGGCGGAATTCACCGCCAAATTAATGGTAACCACATTTGAAGGACTCGCTTTGGACTGGTTCGCCAAGCAACCTGCCAACTCCATATTCAGTTTTCGGGAATTATGCAATAAATTGACACAGCAGTTTGCCAGTCAGAAGAGGCAAAAACTTCCGATGAGCTACTTAGGAACTATACACCAACAAGAGGGAGAATCCTTAAGAAACTGGTTGGCGAGATTTAACGTAGAATTACTTAAAATCGATTCCCCAAATATCGATTACACAATTTCTATTCTCTTCGACCTCACGAAGAATAGGCAGTTCGGAAATGCCCTCAGTCGAAAACAACCAAGAACGTTTGCCGACATCATGTGCTTGGCATCTAAATATATGACCTAAGAAGAGATGAATTCCTTTAAAGATAAAAACAAAAACAAAGTCACAACTTCAGGCTCCAAACGGCATGATAGGATTCCTGCCCAAAGATCCATGGATTATGAGCGATCTTTTAAAAAAGGCAATGTTTTCCAGCGATTAGAATACAATAAAACCGACCAAGAAAGACAACCTAATTTCTACCAAAGACCAAGAAACCCCGAACTAGCGATCAGAGGCAGGGTTAATCAAGTAGAACACCCAAGGCTAAATGCTCCGATGGAAGAAATATTGGAAGTACTAGAAAGGAATAATTGGATCCCTGAAGCGAAGAAAATCGCTCAGCCCAGACCAGGATCTCGAAACTATGAGCTATATTGCAAATACCATCGGGCACACGGACATCGAACGGGAAATTGTTTTCACCTTAAAAAAGAAATTGAAAAACTAATCGAACAGGGAAAACTAGACGACTATCTAGAGCGAGATAACCGCAAGACGGGAAGAAGTAGAAGCCCTCGGAATAATAATCAAAGAAGGAGTTCTCGTCGAAGGTCACCCGAGCATGGTCCTACACAGGAGTTGAACCATGACCAGATCAATGGAACCATCCATACAATATCCGGAGGACCCGCAAGCGGGGATAGTCGTAACGCCCGACGAAGGACAGCTAGATCCATAATTGGAAGCTTAAAATACCCAAAAGAAATATGGACTCTAGAAAACAAGCCAACAAACGACCAGCTGATCAGCTTTAACGAAGGCGAAGTACCCAAAAACATTGTTTGGGACACAAAAGAGGGTAACCCCGATTTCCCGATGGTGGTTTCGCTAGAAATAGCAAATTATAATGTCAAAAGGATCTTAATCGATAATGGGAGCTCAGCGAATATCATCTCCCGGGAGGTTTTAGCCCAGATGAACTTGGGACAGATAAACCTACAGAAAGTAGCTACACCATTAGTAGGATTTCGAGGATCTGAAATTGTCCCCAGCGGAACAATAACCTTAAGTGTATCACTCGGGAAAAAACCGCACCGGACAGTGAAGCTAGTAAAATTTCTAGTGGTAGAAACACCCTTCGCTTATAACGCAATATTAGGACGACCAGCCCTCAACCTATTCCGAGTCGTTGTCTCTACTTATCATCAGAAGATGAAATTTCCGACCGACAGAGGTATCGGGGAAATAATGAATGATCACTGTATGGCATGGTATTGCTACATCACCTCATTAACTTTGAAAAACCACCCCAAATCAATTACCCCGAGAAAAAGAAAGCTCGTAGACGATCTCATTAGAAACGAGGTTGAAATCCCTAGCTCTGACCGAATAGATAAAAAGGGAAAGGAGCCGGTAGATTTAGCTTTGAAGCCACCGGAACATAAGGATGTAATTCTAGTGCAAGGGGACTCGTCGAAAACAACAAGAATAGGTACTGAGTTAAGCAAAGAAGGGGAAGTAATGTTGATTGACTTTCTCAGAGATAATGTTGGTGTCTTCGCTTGGAGTGCGAATGACATTGAAGGAATTGATCCTCGAGTAATCAAGCATTCGCTAAAAATTGATCCCTTGGCAAAACCCGCTAGACAAAAGAAGAGAAATCACGGGCCAGTAAAAGATAAAATCATCAAAGCAGAAGTAGAAAGACTACTTAAAGCAAAACAAATTCGAGAAATACACTTCTCGGAATGGCTATGTAATGTCGTTCTAGTTGCAAAAGGGGATAAAAAGGATAACAAGTGGAGAATGTGTAACGATTTTACCGACCTTAACAAATTATGCCCGCGTGATCCATATCCCCTCCCAAGGATCGACTTATTAGTTGACTCAACCGCTGGCTTCGCGATCTTCAGCATGATGGATGCCTTTCAAGGGTTTTATCAAATATACATGGATGAGCGGGACCAAGAGAAAACTGCGTTCATAACCGAGCAAGGAGTATATTGCTTTATAGTAATGCCGTTCGGCTTGAGGAATGCCGGGGCTACTTACCAAAGGTTAGTAAACCTAATGTTCAAAGAGTTAATCGGAGAAATAATGGAAGTCTACGTAGACGACATGTTAGTCAAAAGCATGAACGAGGCGGATCACGTAAAACATCTTGATCGATGTTTCCGAATATTGAGAAAATACCGCATGAAGTTAAATCCCGCGAAATGCACTTTCGGTGTTAAGTCGGGAAAATTCTTGGGCTATTTGGTACATCAACGAGGAATCGAAGCCAACCCAGAAAAAATTCGAGCCATAGCTGAAATGAAGCCTCCCAAGACCATCTCCCAAGTACAAAGCTTGGTAGGGAAAATCGTAGCGTTGAACAGATTCATATCAAAATCAGCAGACAGAAGTTTGCCCTTCTTCCAAACGCTTCGAAAAGCAAAAAACTTTGTTTGGACCGAAGAATGCGATCGGGCCTTCGACCAGCTCAAAGAATATTTGACAACATCCCCGTTGTTGGCCAAACCGACGGAAGGGGAACCATTGTATATCTACATCTCGATCTCCGACGCGGCCGTTAGTTCAGTACTGATCAAAATAGAAGGTTCAGAACATAAGCCTGTCTATTATTTAAGCAAATTACTGCAAGGGGCGGAGAAGAATTATTTGGAAATTGAGAAATTCGCTCTGGCCTTAGTAGTGGCAGCACGAAAACTTCGACCTTACTTTTTAACCTACAAAATCGTGGTTTTAACAAACCAACCACTAAGACAAGTCTTAGCAAAGCCAGAAGCTTCCGGAAGACTAATCAAATGGGCGATCGAACTCGGTCAATTCGAAATCGACTACAAACCGAGAATTGAGATTAAGGCCCAAGTGTTAGCTGATTTCCTATTGGAAACTCCAACACATGCAACCGAACTATCGAACAGCCTCAACGACGATATCTTGATCATAGAAGATCAAACTTGGTTAATGCATGTTGACGGTGCTTCGTGCCGAGAAGGAGGAGGCGCCGGAATCAACTTCACCGGACCGAATAAAGAGGAATTAAATTATGCGATAACATTGGACTTCGTTGTAACAAACAATGAAGCAGAATATGAAGCGTTAATCACAGGAATGGAAATGGCGATCAAGGCCAACATTAAAAGCCTTAAAGTATTAACCGATTCAGAGTTAGTACAAAGACAAATAGAAGGCCTATACGAGGCTAAGGAATTTAATATGGTTAAATACCTTGCCAAAGTGAAAACACTAGCTGAAAAATTCGAAAGCTTCGGTATACAGAACATTCCACGTTCGGAAAATAAATGGGCTGATCAACTATCTAGGTTCACAGGGGCCCATGACGGAAAAACTGAAAGGGTGATCAACTGGCTAATCTCTAATACACCGGCCATCGACATCGATGAAACACCGGCGGTCGATATAATGGAAATCGAAGAAGCAGAAGAAAACTGGATGACTCCAATGATAGACTATCTTCGAGAAGGAAAATTGCCGCTTGACCAGAATGAAGCTCGGAAAATAAAATATCGGGCTCCAAAATATACATTGGTAGAAGAAAAACTCTACCGGAGATCAGTATCAGGAATTCTTCTGAAATGCGTCTCTGAATCACAAACCACTGATATTCTACAAGAGGTACATGAAGGAGACGCAGGGAATCACAGCGGAGCAAGGGCATTGGCTTTAAAATGCCTCCGAACAGGTTATTATTGGCCTACCATCAACAAGGATGCCGCTCAGTATGTCCAAAAATGTCATCACTGCCAAGTCCATGCTAATATATGTCATCGACCAGCAGAAAACATACACCCAATACCGATATGTTGGCCTTTTGATCAATGGGGAACGGACATCGTGGGACCGTTCCCAGCGGCTAGATCCAAGAAAGCTTATGTCCTGGTCGCTGTAGAATACTTCAGCAAATGGATAGAATGCATCGCCCTTGCACGAATAACTCAATTCCAAGTGATCAACTTCCTATGGAAATTCATAGTTTGTCGATTTGGCATCCCAAGGATCCTAATTTCTGATAATGGAACCCAATTCGCGGGAAAACAGGTAATAGAATGGTGTTCGAAACTTGGGATTCAACAAAATTTCACTTCGGTCGGGCACCCTAGAGCGAACGGACAGACTGAGGTAGCAAACCGAGAAATAATAAAATCCTTGGAAAAAAGATTAGGAGCGGCCAAAGGAAAATGGCTCGATGAACTCCCAGGAGTACTTTGGGCTAATCGAACCACAGTCAGGAGCTCGACCGGGGAAACCCCATTTAGCTTGGTATATGGTTCGGAAGCTGTTATTCCTGTTGAAACTCTAATTCCAACACCAAGAATTGAAATGTACGATGATCAGGAAAATGAAAAGACGAGAGAAAATGATATCGATTTAACAGAAGCTTTAAGAGAAAAAGCCGCTGTACGTTTGCAAGTTACTAAAGCAAATATGGAAAAGGCATACAATCAAAAGGTACGCATCCGAACCTTCAAAGAAGGAGACCTGGTCTTGAAAAAGGTAGAAGTATCAAAGCATGTGGGAAAATTACAACAAAATTGGGATGGACCTTACGTTGTCATTGGCGTAGGAAAGAAAAGTTCATAATAAATTGCACACTTGGATGGAACAACCTTACCAAGAACCTGGAATGCAGTCAACCTTAGGAAATACTATGGTAAATAAATTTTAGCAGATTATGCTGCTTTATTTTATTTTATTTTATTAAGTTATAATCTTTGTAATAAAGGCCTTAGCCTACAGTTCAATTATTAAATATTTTAGTAATTTTAAATACTAAGTCAAGATTGGGTATAAATCGATTGTTTCGGTAAACGCTCCTTGTAATACAACTATAGCATTGGTTGAGATCGAGACACAAGGAGTTAAGTATACATTGATCCGCTCAATAAACACTCCTCGATCCAACCATACAAACGAGTCGAGTATAAATTCATTCGCTCAATAAAAACTCCTCGATCAAACCATACAAACGAGACGAGTATAAATTGATCCGCTCAATAAAAAACTCCTCGATCTAGCAACAAACGAGTCGAGTACACATTGATCCGCTCAATAAAAACTCCTCGATCAATTTTTCAACGATTAATAGACTTCTGGTATTAAAAACCTAAGTCTAAACAAAACGAGTTGAGTAAACATTGATCCGCTCAATAAACACTCCTCGATCTACTTATGACTATTAAAAGGCTTCTGGTACTAAAAACCTAAGTCCAAATAAACAACGAGTTGAGTAAACATTGATCCGCTCAATAAAGACTCCTCGATCAATTTTTCGACGGTTAATAGACTTCTGGTATTAAAAACCTAAGTCTAAACAAAACGAGTTGAGTAAACATTGATCCGCTCAATAAACACTCCTCGATCTACTTATGACGATTAAAAGACTTCTGGTACTAAAAACCTAAGTCCAAATAAACAACGAGTTGAGTAAACATTGATCCGCTCAATAAACACTCCTCGATCAATTTTTCAACGATTAATAGACTTCTGGTATTAAAAACCTAAGTCTAAACAAAACGAGTCGAGTATACATTGATCTGCTCAATAAACACTCCTCGATATATTTACAACGATTAAAAGACTTTTGGTATTAAAAACCTAAGTCTAAATAGATAAGAGTTGAGTATACATTGATCCGCTCAATAAATACTCCTCGATCCGTTTTCAACGATCTAAAAGGCTTTTGGTATAAAAACCTAAGTCTAAATTAAAAAGAGTTGAGTATACATTGATCCGCTCAATAAACACTCCTCGATCCGTTTTCAACGATCTAAAAGGCTTTTGGCATAAAAACCTAACTCTAAATAAATAAAAGTTGAGTATACATTGATCCGCTCAATAAACACTCCTCGATCTGTTACAACGACTAAAAGGCTTTTGGTATAAAAACCTAAGTCTAAATTAAAAAGAGTTGAGTATACATTGATCCGCTCAATAAACACTCCTCGATCCGTTTTCAACGATCTAAAAGGCTTCTGGCATAAAAACCTAAGTCTAAATAAATAAGAGTTGAGTATACATTGATCTACTCAATAAACACTCCTCGATCTGTTCCTAACGATCTAAAAGATCTGCTAATACAACTAAGTCTTGAAGATGAATTGAGTATGAATCCATGTGCTCGGAAAATGCTCCTCATAAATAAAATTATGACAAAATCAACAAACAAGGAGAATGCAAGGGATAAAAGTAATATTTTATTCATCAAATCAGTTACATACAAAAGTCCTACATTACAAAGGTCTACATACTACATAAACATCGTTACAATGGTTTAGATGAAATTATCCTATAGATCAGCAATCTTCACGACAATGTCCACGGAAACACCAATCTCCTCCCTAGTACCTCGTCGATTATGATAAACCACCTAAGAAGCATGCTGCTCTGGATGGTCAACTTCTTTGGTTCGACGGCCAGGCTCTGAAGATCAAATGTTTTTCCAGAGGAAATGATCATTACCAGCCAGATGACCGGCAATACTCATTCACCCACAACAAGATACTGCTTCTACTTTAGGAGTTAATATTTTATCCTAGAGCAACATCTCTTCATGACCGTCGCAGAAGAAAAATTAACCAGCACACCCCGGCGATCTATCAATCCGGAGGTAACTTTGAAGTGCGGCGGTGCCCGGTATGTATGAACCCACCATGTGCAAACGGAAACCACGGACCTCAAACCCATGAAGAATAAAGTGGAGGCTACGAGGGACCCGTTAGTACAAGGTAGGATATTAATGGGACCTGTTAGTACAAGGCAGAAGAAATTTAAGCCACTCTGACAGTATGAATCGCGATAATGCGACTTTTTGAATATTATGGGATCTGAAAGTAAAATAAAATCCAAGGAAACTGAGATCTCCATTCTTTTTGAGAAATTGCAAATGAAGTATGCAAATCACTTCCCTATTTATAGGGATAGACCTGAGCAATCCAACGGCTAAAAAAGTATTTGATCAAGGGACGGAAATGCGACCGTCTGACTTCCTATAATTAATGCAAGTAAGTTGGAACGGCACTATCTAATTGACTCAACCAGTCGATAACAAAAGAAGCCGTAGATCGAAGCGATCAGCGAAATAATCCAAGCGGACCTAAAGGAGCTCCGGACCAGAAAGGTCTGCACACTCAAAATGATAGTCGATCACCTGAAAACCTAGGATCCACAACGAAGGCATGCAAGTTTAAACCGTTGTAAAAAGGATACTCGATCGTCTAGAGATAAAAGACCAAACCCTCCACCATACGAGGGTCGTCACTGCCTTACACGTCATGTGGAGAGCCATTAACTTAGCCATACAAAAACTCCTTTGGAGTCCAAGAAATCTGACATGGAAATCAGGAGAATAGTCGTCATTGTTCGAGACTACAGGAGAGTCACTGCCTAATATACCAAAGAATTGCTGAAGGAGGTCTAAACAGGTCAGATCTGGCCAAGACTTCTACATTTTCCAATTCCTCCCATATCAAAGAAATGATATAAGGGTATACTGATCGCTTTATTTGAGGAATATGGAACTCACATTTGGTACAGAGAAACATAGATTTTAGGAAGATACCTTGAGTGATATCCTCTCTATAAACTTGGTACTATGATAAGAAAAGCAGAGTTCAACAGGAGGGATAATAGCCTCCTTATATAAGATATACATCACAAAAAGACAAATTTACAAGGCATGGATTGAACATCGACCAAGATGCTGAGCGTTCCTTAACAGCTATTCAATCGATTATCGATACGAATGAACCTACTATCTACATTTTGATGTACAACGTGATTTTGGATATAACCCAAGGGACTATACTGGGTTGATCAACAAAAATTTGATTTGCAGAGCAAACATTATATCATTCAGTTACTTAAATAGTGACCAAGCAAGATCAAGCTACCTTTTTTTTATTCTGAATATTCTCCGCAAAGATCAATATCAGATAAGTACGCTAATCTATGCTGATTATTTCATGATGATATATTTATGCATAACAGCAAACTGTGCATAACAAAATATATCTACAGAATAAAATTGATCAAGGCAAGGATCCGCCTACAAAAGATCATAGTTTCCAATTTAGTCGTTCTCCCAATACAAAAAATTCAGCCCAAGCAACTACACAAAAAGTTGGGCACTTAAAAAAAAAAAAAAAAGAGACAGTCCAAGGCCTGCCAGGTCGAACAAATCACTGAGAAGAGTTGTTAACAGGCCGACTAGCAGAAACAGTCCTCCGAGGAGTCAAGTTCCCAGCAAACGCCATCAACTCCTCTTGACGCTTTAGATGACCGGCGTCATAACCTTCCTCATAGGACCACCGTCGAGACTCCTCTGCTAGGGCAGCAGCCTGAACCAAGTCACTTTTCTCTTTCTCCCAGACAGACTTTTCCTCTTGCAATTTTTTCAAATCATCATTGGCAAGCTGCAGCTGGAGAGTCTGCCCTACAACCTTCGCCGACTCCGACTCCAAACGACGTTGGTAAGCGTCCTTACCATTCCACAGATCGTCCTTTTGCACGCCCAGCTGGAGTGCAAAATATTTGGCCTAGAAAAGGAAGAGAATGAGAAAAACCCCCACATAACGACGCAGTAAAAATAAAAGCAAGAAAAATAATGAAAAATTTGTCCACCTGTTCGCACATCTTTACTAGCGACTGAACAAGGCGTACATTGGAAGTACCCTCAAGCTTCTTCAACTCTCCAGGCAAAATAGTGCTCAAACCTAAATCCCAGGACAAAGCGTCGGGCTCAACAGAGCCCGGCAGCTCACTAGCAAGAGAAACACCGTCGGAACGTGGAGTCGTCGACAGCATAATATCCTTAACCTGCTCAAGGATGCAACGATCGTCTAACGGACGAGGAGATTCCCTCTCATTAGGACTAACCGAGGTTTCCTTCCCAAAAGCAGAAATAACAGTCCGGCGACCAGACCTTGACTCACTTCGACCTCCAGAAGGCCCGCCAGATTCGAAGGAAGTAGTCATCACAGTAGTATCATGAAACAAGTAATCAGGAAAATCTTGAGAAGTAGGCTGTGTTGAGGAGGGATTCACGAAGGAACCTTCTTCAGTTTGGCCCCCGCTGACGACCGGGGCAGCAGAGGAAGAAAAAGGAAGGGTATTGACAAAATCCCCTCCATGAAACCCATGATCAAAAGAAGAAACACCTGAAGAAACAGGTATATCGAAAAACTGCTCCACATTGGACGAATCTCCAAAAGCCACCCGACCAGGGGAAGGCCTATTTCCTACTTCTGTAGAAGAAGAAAAATTTGGTTCTACAAAAGACGAACTAATTACGGAAAAAGGCTCAGAAGGGATAACAGGAGTGTCGATCACCGACCTAGTTATTAAAGACGAACGAGGAGGCTCCATCGAGGGCCCCTCTCTTAGAGATTTTTTAGGTCTGGTATCCCTAGCACCCTCACGGGAAGGTCGTTTCGAAGTATTGCCAAAAAGATTACTCATGATCGGATTGTTGAAAAGTACAAAGTAAATATCGAGAAAGTTTATCGACTAGCCAAGGAAAAAGTATTCTATTAGAAGAGACGAGTATAACGGTAAATACCAAGTCAAGTTTTTACCTTTTATATTTATACTACACGAAAAGACGCGACAGACCTAAAGAAATGGCGCGAAATACTGAAGATAGCCTTGGAATAAACAATAGAATTTGAAACGACATACGCATAATGATTACGGTGAAGTTAATGACTTGTCTGAATTATTACATCAGAACACGGAAGGACGCGACTGTCAGGATACGAAACGTTTATTTCAAAGGGATGAAAGGGTAAATTTACAAATAAACCTACGGGTAAAAAAATTACAAATATTATTTCAATAGATCGATATATCACATAGTTTGGTCGCTATCTGGAATTTTATGTTCGCTACCGACGTCCTTTTCCTCGGCTATGCCAATATCTTCTTCTTTTTCTTCATCTTCTGGATCGATGAAGGTGTTGTCGAGCTCATCATTGATATCTGAAGGAGGAATTGGCAATGGTTTTCCGAACTCTTTGACGAGGTGTGCCAAAGGAAAATTTTGATATACAACATCTGGAAGTTCGGAAGGAGAGTATACTTCGCCATAGCGGTTCAACAGAATATGTGCCGCTTTAAAGTATTCCTTTCGACGATCATCTATCATGTCGAAAGCGACCAACTGATGGATTGCCTTCTTGAACGTATTTTCTAAGAGCGGACCGACCATTTGATTCACCAGCGCCGTATGAACGGGAGAATTGAGGAATTCACGAATTACTTTCTCGTCGGGATTCCGGCCGTAACGATCCCTAAGTCCACTGAGAGGAATATCCCTCTCATACTCCTCTAAAGAGGCTTGAAGACTTGACACCTGGGATTCCAACTCGCTAATCCGAGCAGTACTTTGAAACTGGAACTCCTCTAACTTTTTAGCCATTTGATCGGCTTGCTCTTGAGCACGAGAAGTCTCCAAGACCCTGTTCATGATCTCCTGATCTTCGGTCCCCGTAGCCCTAGTCTCTACAACCAGAACGAAAGAAGACGTTGATGGGCCTACCTCTGAACCAGAGGACCTATGGAGTAAAGCTTTGTATTTCTCCTCCAGAAACTCACATTGTTGTTTCCAGAGAGCAGTTTCATAAGCGTATGAGGCTAAACAAGTCTTTGTCTGAAAAAAGTAAAGGAGTAAAACAAAAAATAAGTAAGCAAAATAGAAAGACCTTCGAAAGGAAATATTTTGTAAAGCAAACTTAAAAAGACGTTATTTTTTCAGCATACAGAGAAGCTCGCTGAAATTTCTCCAGAGGATCCTTTCGAAGAAGTTTATTCAGATCGCGAGTAAAAACACCGGACAAAAGAACACGAGTCGCCTTATCGACCGCGTTCTCGTTCTCGTCATGGACAAGAGAATCTTTCTCAGAATAACCTGCAGCCCTTTTTCCTTCTAAATGATCCTCAATCATTTCAACCAAAGTAGGTTTTGGATGATTGTCGTCAGGTAAAGAGAGATCGTTACCAGAACGAACATAGTAACTCCTCTTTCTCCCCACCGGGTTATCGTTAGGATGAGGCATCGACCAGCTGCGACATCCACGAATACCTAAGGATGTCCTAAGCTGAAGGGGAGGATAACCGGATCCAGTCCCTTGACGAATAGGGGAATCTTGCGAAGAATCTGGAGATTCCTCTCCATTCTCCTCGGAGTCATGACTCAACTCTAGCTTTCTCTTCCGAGACGCTCTCTGCTCGATAGGGACATTCTCAATGGATTTGGAGGATTTAGACAACACCATTTTTCCCTTTGAAGAATGTCGGGAATTTTCTACCATACAAGTTGAAAAAGAAACAAAACGAAAGTCGGTTTCTCTGTATAGGAGGTATCATCACAACACTAAGCTAAAATAAAGTACATACCAAGAGATTCAGACGATGAACTGATTGGAAAATTATGAGCACTCAATCCCGCTTTACGGAGGAAGGCTTCCCCAATCAGAAGAGCACTCTGATATTTGTTGGCACGCATAGCGGGGATTTCACCGATAAACTGAGCATCATCAGGAATGAATTCACCAGTCGGCAGGCGACCTCCGTAAACCCATTTGGAGCCGTGATCCCACGAGAAGGGTATAGTCGAACCATCCGCCAAACGAAGATGAGGTAGGGGGCGAACAAAGAAAAAATGAGATTTCCAGAAAGGGTTACTAGAAACGGGGGAATCGAAAATTGCTCCACTAGGCCTCTGACTAGCGAAGAAATATCCACGATTGGAAGAACTGGAAATATTGAACCGGAAAAGTTGTGTAAAGTTACGAAAAGAAGGTTTGAACCCCTTTGCGATCATTAAGACAGAAAAATAAACCACGAAGGCCACAGAATTAGGAACTAATTGTGTCAAGGACACGCTGAATATTCTTAGAATATCAAGAAAGAGGGGAGACAACGGAAAACGCAGACCGCTATTGAAGTGGGACGTGTAAAAGGCTCGACATCCTTCCGATGGAGATGTAACTCTATCAGAGGGAGAAGGGAGAATTATCTCAGAACCCTCCGGGAAATATTTGGCATAATTATTCACAACCTCCGGAAAAGTGTCCACCGTATAAGCACAAGCTAGGTCCTCAATTGGTTCAGAAATTTGAGGAGCAGTACCTTTACCCTTTTTGGCTCGGGCAGCGACATCTGTATCAGAAAGGATCTGTACCTTAAAAGTGTCTTCAACAGGAACGACAAATTCAGGAACTGCATTTTGTTCGCCCAAAAAATTAGAATGCAACTCCTCCTCGTTATTAGGAGCAACATTCTCCCTAGAGGAAAAAGAAGATTTTCTTGAAGAGGCCATATTTTCGGATTCTCGGAGGATATAAGTCGATAAAAAGAAAACTTTATATGATGAACGACTAAGCAAGAAAATGTCTACGAACTATAAGCAAGTATAAAGGAGAAATGACGAACTCAAAAGTCACCTATTTATACTAAGAAGAGAAAAGACGTTTCGAACTCGTCACAACTAATCACACTCCCGCCAAAAATGGAAGGAGATCAAAAGCCTCCCGAAAGGACGCGTGGCGATTCTTAATTGGAAAGAGAAAACGACTATCTATGATGCGTAGCACTCTTTTCCTTTACTTAAGATTTTTTCCCACAGGGTTTTTTCTTAAGAAAGGTTTTTAACGAGGCACCATTCATAGAAGATAAACAGTCGTACAAAAATATCTACTTCTACGAGCTTCTATTATCTATACGCTCGAAGAAGTGAGGGAGTACTGATGGGGGCTATTTCGTACCCCTTATAATGTATGGATCGACTGAAGAACATAAGATCGGTTCGACCAAACAAGACAGTTCGGGATCATCTTATCGACCCGGCCGAATACTGCTCTCTTCGACAAGAAGACTACGCTCCGGACTCAAGAAGGACAATTGGGCCGAGTCCTATTAGGATTATATTTCCTTGTAATGCTAGGTTTAGTATGATATAAATACCTAGTTAATCATTGTATTACACACTTTTTAATCACAAGGCAAATACTCCATTGAATTCTGCATAAACGGCAGAATCCACTATTACTCAATAAAAGAAAGAGCTTTCTCTTCATATTTGTGTTATTCTTACGTTGGTTACGATAATTACTTGTTGTTCCTACGAAATTGTTCTTCCTTGAGATTGATCCATCCAGAATAAAGTAACAGAGCCCTATAAATCATAAATATTGAGAATCCCCAAACTCACAATTTTACTGATACCTTTAACCCGACTAAATCCGGTTAAATCATCATATGTGCTAGTATAATAAATCCTAGGGTTTGGGTGTATGAAAAATTTTAAAATTTCGCACTGTTGTTTTGACAATCATATCCCATAAATCCCAACATGAGTTTTCAAGTATTGTTTAATTCAAAAATTTCAATTGGTTGTGAATAACAATATTTAGTTTGCATAACGCCATTATGTCGTCTAATTCGTTATCAGTCTTGGCTCGAAGAAGCACTTTACCTAATGGGTCGAGCAATCTTCAAATGTTTTTATGAATATTTATGTCTATGGTTTCCATTGGGGTGGTGTCAAGCTAAATAGTTTTCCAATTCAAATATATTTAACTTCTGTAAGTTTATATTTTATAATAAGATAAAATTGTATGGCTAAGATAATTATGTTTGATATGAATATATATATCTATAATAGCTAATACATTCTAGAGTTTAGGGTTTTGTGGTATAGGGTTTCCTTGAGGTGGGGGAATGTTGACGGAGGAGGGTTATGGGTTAAGTCAAGAGCTTTCTAATTCATATATGTTTACTTTTATAAGTTCAATTTTTAAAATAATATAAAGTATGCTTGATATGAATATAAATCAATAAAAATTAATTAAGTAGATACTTTGTGGTCAATCAGCTAAATAATATTTTTGAGTAATTTTAACTTTAATGTAATAACTACAACATTCTATTTTATTTCAATTTATTAATTTTCATCAAAACTACTATAACTATAAATATTTTATACATTTACGATAGGTTAAAGAAGTTAATAGATTTACCTACTTGTGTAAAACTTGGTCAATAATAGATTTATGTTTGCAAATCAAAGTCCAAATCACATGTTAATGAATAACCCTAAATAAGATCATTGAATATTTATTCAAGTATATAGTTTACATTGACAACTTTCAATCCATATGATTTTGCAATATCAATTGAATAATATAATCTATGAAAGTATTAATACATGTATTCAACAAATTTACAAAGTTTCAATAAAATTTTAGTTCTTTATCACTTAACTATGATAAGTGTATTATCATTAAATCTTAAGTAATGTACAATAAAAATATATGTTATATGATGAGAGTGTGATAACTTTTGTTTAAATAAAATTAATATGTTATTCAAATTTATTTTACAAAGGAACACATGAAAATTATTTTGAATATTGTAAAATAAAATATCTCATAATTATTGGTAATAATTATTTTAATCCCAATTTCAAAATATAAAAAAAACAATTAATATATTTTCCGGAAGGCGGCGGCGCTGTGCGACCGGAGCGATGCCACCATCGCATGGCCAGAAGTGGCCACGCAACCTCCATTGTTGGCCTTTACGTGACCGGATCCGGAGACAACAAGGCCAGATCCGATAACGAGAAGGCCAAATCCGACCACGAGAAGGCCAAATCCTACCACGAGAAGGCCAAATCTGGCCACGAGAAGGCTAGATCTGGCCTTGAATGGCCGAAAGGCCAAAATGGTTCTGCGCAGATCTCAACTTCGCGATCGGATCCGACCATGCGAAGGCTAGTTCAAGGCGGAGGTGGTGGTCCGGTGGTGAAAGTTTTTTGAGGCGAAGAGAGATGAACATGGAAGATGTTTTCTCCGTCGGGTGGCCGGAATCTGTGACCAGGCGGAGGTGGTGGCCGCCGGTGGTGATAGGCTTTGGAAGAGGAGAGAGATGGACATGGAAGATAGAGAGGAAGAAGAAGTGAGAGAAATTTTATGAGTATTTTAGGGTTTGTTTACCTATATATGGGAGGTATAAAAGTAAATTTCCATTTTCAGATTTGTCCAACTAAAAAATAGTCCAATTGATTATTTTTACTTTGGACAAAATTGTTTGATCTGGATTAAATCTTGATGAAATTTGATGGTGAAGATTAATTATCCTACTAGAGATAGTTTTCTCAACTATCTCATAATAGAGTAAATAGTATTTTCTAGTCAGCTAATAGTCATGTTGTAGGGTCATTTTTCTAATTAACTTTTTTGGGGAGGGATTTGCACAAATTCCCCCATTTTTATGCATAATCTTGAAATATCAACAAACAATACTTATGTGTTGTTTGGTTGTTGAGAAAGTGAAGAAAAGTCAGTTTTTTTCTTATAGAATAGTAGGAAATAAAGTTAATATTTTCCATCAACTTTTACAGGAAAATTTTGTGAGGATAAAATTTTCCCATCAATTTAATGGGAAAATCTTGATATTTTTTATAGTAAATTGCAAATCATCTCTTGTACTTTGTACAACTATCAAAATTCCCTATTTGTGATTTTTTCTTACCGAAAGCCCCTTTGTGCTTATTTATTATTAGTGGAAAAATACCCTCTCAAATTATATAATAATTATACCCCCATAAATCGACGCAAAAGCACCATTTTTACCTATAAGAATTAGAGGGAATTGCACTTTTTGTACCAAATATTTACCTACTTTATACATTGCATACCACACCTTCCAGAATGACACATTTCATACCAAAATCAATCAACATTTTTCAATTTACATACCAACGTTAAATATTGGATGGAAATGGACACGTGCGCCGTTAACTCACTTTAAAAGAGAGAGAGAGAGAGAGAGAGAGAGAGAGAGAGAGAATTGCACTTTTTATACCAAACATTTACCTACTATATACATTGCATACCACACATTTCTCAATGACACATTTCATACCAAAATCAATCAAACTTTTTCAATTTACATACCAAACCTCCATGTTCTTTCTTCCTTCTTCTTTCTTCCTCCCCTTAGAAGAAACATAAAACAGGAAAAACAAAATTAAATGTCATTTTCAAGCTCCACCTCCCGGCGTTCGTACACTCCTCCGGCAAAGGAACATACCTACTTCTGCCAAAAACCCACTCCGCTTAGGACATCATGGACAAATGATAACCCAGGAAGACACTTTTAATATTCGTGGCTACCCAGAATGTCATGTTATATCACTTTTAGAGACACTTTTGCATAAAAAGTGTCCCTAAAATCCCCTAACATGGAGGATGGTGGCTACCTCAGAGAGTAGCCACTAAAATTCCCCGCAAGGAAGATGGATGTCGGTTTTTTATATGGGAAGATGAATCCATGTGTGCAAGGTCAAAGGCAATAATCCCTGGTTTATTGCAGAAAATCTAATAACTTAGAAGATGAAATCAACAAAAAAGATAGAGAAATTATCAAGAGAGATGTAGAAATTCGCAAAAGGGATGATGAAATTAAGTTTACTTTAGGAGAAAACAGCAAAAGGGATCGCGAAATTAACATTAAGGATAGAGAAAATTTGAAGATGAAAAGAAAAAAAAAAACATGTATGGTGGCCTCTGTTGTCTTATTTGAAAAATGTTGATTGATTTTGGTATGAAATGTGTCATTGTGAAAGGTGTGGTATGCAATGTATAAGGTATGTAAATGTTTGGTATAAAAAGTGCAATTCTCTCTCTCTCTCTCTCTCTCTCTCTCTCTCTCTCTCTCTCTCTCTCTCTTTTTTTAAAAGTCGCACATGTCCATTTCCATCCAATATTTAATGTCGGTATGTAAATTGAAAAAGGTTGACTGATTTTGGTATGATATGTGTCATTCTGAAATGTGTGGTATGTAATGTATAAAGTAGGTAAATGTTTGGTATAAAAAGTGTAATTCCCTCATAAGAATTATCAATAATCCCTTATTAACTATAAAGATTGATATAAATTCGGTGATTAAAAAATATACAATATCATCATTAATTTATAATAAAGTTAACATAATGAAAACCTGATTATTCATAGAATATATTATAAACAAAGAAAACGTAATTCATAATCAAACAAAAATATTATGTTCCTAAACTTTCTTAACAACCAAACAATTGCAAGATAATAGTTTTCCTCACAACCAAACATATTGAGGAAAATTCTTTTATTTCCTTTTGCTTTCCTTTTCATTTTCCTACAATTTTTCATCACTTTCCTGACAACCAAACAAGCATAATGAAAAATAAAGGCTTATCGCACTTTGCACCCTCCAATTACTTTATTTTTCAATTACTTTTTTTTCTAGAAACACTAAAAGCTAAAACATTTTTGGGCATTTCTTTTTCAGAGTTCTTATGGTTCATACGGTTTATAAGAAATTAAATCCGCTTGATATAGGAGCAAAACAGTAAAGCAAATCTTTGTAAAACTACCCCCTTTTGTATAATAATCGATCGAATCTCCTCTCTTTATCTCTCTCTCTCTCTCTATGTTAAACTTTAGGTCGAAATCCTGCCGTTGCCTGGCCGCTCCTCCTCACCGCCTCAGGCTTGCCGCCTCGAGCTTCGCTGACTGCAGTGTTCTTCCTATATAATCGGATTATGAAATGTAATCGGAAATAATTAAAGTCCAGCATTTGAGCCCTAATTCAAGGTTAGTAGTCCTCACAATCTTCTCGCCTCTAGCTCTAGCTCAAATGTAATCGAAAATATATTTCCTTCGTGGTGGGGAAAGCTTGAATGCAAGCTTTATTTGAGTTAATTTATTTTGATTTAAATATTTATATTTAAGTTATTGTTGGACTTTGTTAATGAGAAAAAGGCAAAAATCGTTTGGTATTATATACTAAACTTGTTTAATTCATTTCCAGGTTGGTATGAATAATTTATAAATATTTTTCACCATTGTAGTTGTTACTTTGTTTTTATGTATTTCTATCAGATCAGAAATGCGTTTGATTATTGTCATCCTGTTGTAATGTCAATGCATATAGTGTAAGAGTTGAGCATACCATTATTCATGTAAGCTATTGTTCAGTGAAGCTGTATACTACTTGCAATATTTACAAATTACAATGAGTAGATTTGTCCAACATAATGCTTATGGCATCTCCAGTGATGCCCTAAGCATAAGTCCAGCTTCCGCTCAGATTTCAAGTCCAGCTTATCCTTTTTTTTTCATAGTCATCTCCAAATGACTCAATCTATCAATTTCATTTAATTTCAATCCTCATTTTTTTCCACTATCACTTAATAATAATAAATTGTATTTAAGTTTCTTACAATGTTATTAAATTTACAAATAATTAATGTTAAATTTCATAAATCAAAGTTACGTTCTTTTAATGTTTAATTTTTTAAAATTAAATTTTCTTTAAGTTTCCTAATTTAAAGTTTACATTTTTTAAATTAAAATTAATCTTTTTAAAATTAATCATAAATTAAAGAAATTTTTTATTTAAAAAAACGAAAGAATTTTATTAACTAAGAATAAATAAAAACAAAAAACAAAAAATCATTGCCTTCAAGATTCAAGGGATAAGGCAAGCCAACCTTGGCTTGCACCACCCCTTTGAGCAATGGGTGGTTGGATTCAAGGGACCTCCACTTGAATCAATGGAGATGGCCATTTCCATCTTGATCATTGGAGATGGCCTTGGAAAGATTCTTTATCTATTATCTAGCCATGAAGTGAACTACTACTTAATCCTCCATATATTTGTCCAACATAATCTCATAGGGCTTAGAAAGATTCTTTATCTAGCCATGAAGTAAACTACTGCTTAATCCTCCATATATTTGTTAATTCCATGCTTTGAACATATATAATAATGAGGACCATACTTTTCTTTAAAACTGCAGTGCAATGAGAAGTGGCTACTTGGAGCAAATTAGCGAGGAAATGAGGGAACAAGTGAAGCTAGACATGAAAGAACAAATAGCACAAGAGATGGCTCAAATATGAAAACAAATGGCACATGAGACGAGTTAAGATGTGGTAAGGTTGGCCACTTGTCTCTGATTAGTTTATTATTTATTTTTGTCAAGATTTGAATAGTATTGTGATTTAACCGGATTTCGTCGGGTTAATTGTATATCAGTGAATTTGTAATATCGGTGGGGTTTACGATATTGGTGTATTTATTTAGTAGGGCTCCGTTACTTTATTCCGGATGGATCAATCACAAAGAAAAGCAATGATTAAGAACAAGAAGTATAACCACAAGTTAAGCTAATAACACATCAATATGGAGAGCAAAATACTATGAATAATATAGATTCTTATTCAGTTGTAATGCCTTAGGCAGAGAATATTTGTGTATCCTTGAAGTGAAGGATTTCGTAGTTGTCTAATACAATGATTAGCTAGGTATTTATACAATGTTAAACCTAGTTTTACAAGGAATCATAGTCCTAATAGGACTCGGCCCATTTATCCTTCATGGGTCCGGAGTATCGTCTTCTGGTCGAAGAGAGCTGCGCTTTGCCGGGTCTGCGAGGGGATCCCGATCTGCTTGGATTGGTCGGATCGATCATAACTTCTTCATTCGATTCGAGTAAGATATAGGGTGCGAAATAGCCCCCATCAGTACTCCCTCACTTCTTCGAGCGTATAGATAATAGAAGCTCGTAGAAGTAGATAGATCTTTACGACTGTTTCTTTTCTATGAATGGAGCCTCGTTAAAAACCTTACTTAAGAAAAAACCCAGTGGGAAAAAATCTTAAATAAGGAAAAGAGTGCTACATATCATAGATAGTCGTTTTCTCTGTCCAGTTACGGATCGCCACGCGTCTATTCTGGAAACTTTTCATATCCTTCCCTTTTTGGCGGGAATATTAGTAGTTGCCATAAGTTCGAAACGTCATTTCTCATCTTCTTATAAATAGGTGACGCTATAGTTTGCCATCACTCTTTTATACTTCCTTATAATTCGTACTTATTTTCTCGGTTAGTCGCTCATTACGCTAAGTTTTTCCATTTATCGACCTTCATTTTCCGAGAATCATAATATATGGCTTCTGTGAGACGGTCTTCTTCTAGAGAGATTGTCGCCCCTGACAATGAGGAGGAATTGCAATCTAGCGTAACCGAATTTGCTATCCCTGTAGAGGATACTTTTAAGGTACGGATCCTTACCGACGCGGATGTGGCGGCCCAAGCCAAAAAGGGCAAAGGTACTGTTCCTCAGATTTCTGAGCCAATTGAGGATGTCGCTTGCGCTTATACAGCGGAAACATTTTCGGAGGTTGCGAATAGTTATATCAAATATTTTCCCGAAGGTTCTGAGATAATTCTTCCTTCCCCTACTGATAGGGTTACATCTCCCCCGGAGGGATGTCGAGCCTTTTATACGGCTCATTTCAACAGTGGACTTCGTCTTCCTTTGTCTCCCCTCTTTACTTGTTCAGACCAAGACGTGTCTTACGTCATACGCCTATGAGAATGCACTTTGGAAACAACAGTGCGAGTTCTTGGAGGAGAAGAATAAAGCTTTGCTTCATAAATCTTCTGGTTCAGAGGTTGGTCCCTCGACATCTTCTTCTGTTCCTGTCGTAGAGACTCGTGCTGCCGAGACCGACGATCAAGAAGTGTTGAACAGGGTGATGGAGGTTTCTCATGCTCAAGAGCAGGCCAATCAAATGGCTAGAAAGTTAGAGGAATTTCAGTTACAGAGCACGGCTCGAATTAGTGAGCTGGAATCTCAAGTGTCAAACCTCGAAGCTTCTTTAGAGGAGTACGAAAATGATGTCCCTCTTAGGCAAAGAGATCGATATGTCAGGAAATCCGACGAAAGTGCTGTTCGCGAATTCCTCAACTCTCCTGTTCATACGGCGTTGGTGTATCGGATGGTCGGCCCTTTACTTGAAAATACTTTTAAGAAAGCGATTCATCAGCTGGTCGCTATGGAGATGATCGATGATCGTCGAAAAGAGTATTTCAAGGCTGCTCATATTCGGTTGAATCGGTATGGTGAACTTTATTCTTCTTCCGAGGTCCCAGATGTTCTATATCAAGGTCTTCCTCTAGCTCACCTTGTCGAAGAATTTGGAAATTCATTGCCCATTCCTCCTTCTGACGTCAATGAAGAGCTCGATAATACTTTTGTCGATCCCGAAGTCGAGGAAGAAGAGGAAGCGGATATTGGTACAACTGAGGTCGTCGGTAGCGACCAGAGAGTTTCGGATAGTGAGCAGGCTTCTTAAGACAGTGATTTCTTGAATAATCCTTGTAATTATTTTACTCGTATGTATTAATTGTAATTTCACCTTTTCTTCTCTTTGTACGCTAAGCGTTTCGTATTCTGACAGTCATGTCTTTTCGGCTTCGCCGTAATAATTCAGACAAGTCATTAAATCTGGCGTAATCATTATGCGTGTGTCTTTTCATATTCTAGCGTTTGCTCCAAGGTCATTTCTGCTGTTTCGCGCCCTTTCTTTTAGGTCTGTCGCGTCCCTTCGCGTAGTATAAATACGAAAGGTAAAATCTTGACTTGTTTTTACTGCTATACTTCTCTCTTGACAGAATACTCGTCTTTTAGTTAGTCGATAAAGCTTCTCGATATTAAATTGTGCTTTCTCATAATCCGACCATGAGTAACCTCTTTGGTAATACTTCGAAGCGACCTTCCCGTGAGGGCGCTCGCGATAATAGATCCAAAAAGCATCGAAGAGATGGACCGTCGATGGAACCTCCTCGTTCGTCCCAAACAATTAGGTCGGAGATTGATACCAGTGTTATTGTTTCTGAGCCTCTCTCTGCGGTAGACTCGTCGTTTTCTGAACCAATCCTTCCTGCTTCCACTCAAGTAGGAAGAATGCCTTCTCCTGGTCGGTATGCCTTTGGCGATATGTCGAACGAGGAACCGGCTTATAATATTGCTGTTAGTTCAAATGCTCCTTCCTTTGAGCATGTTTTTCATGGAGGGGATTTTGCTGTTTCCCTTCCTTTGTCAGCTTCTACTGCCCCAGTCGCTAGCGGAGGGCAAACTGGCGACGATTTATTTGTCAATCCTTCCGTAGCACAATCTATCGTGCAGGACTGCCCAGAATTTTTGTTTAATGATACTACTGTGATGACTACTTCTTTTGAATCGGGAGGGCCTTCCGGAGGTCGAACTGGTTCCAGGTCCGGCCGCCGAACCGTAATTTCTGCTTCGGGTAAGGAGACCACTGTTAGTCCCGACGGGAGAGAATCTCCTCGTCAATTAGATGAGCGATGCATCCTTCAGCAAGTTGAAGACATTCTTTTGTCGGAGACTCCTCGTTCTGATGGTGTCCCTTTGACCAGCGAACTGCCTGGTTCTGTTGAACCCGATGCTTTGTCATGGGACCTAGGCATGAGTACTATTTTGCCTGGCGAGTTGAGGAAGCTCGAAGGTGCCTCCAATGTTCGCCTTGTTCAATCTTTGGTGAAGATATGTGAGCAGGTAAACATACTTCGAATATTCTTCCTGTTCTTTGTTTAGAATTCCTTGTTGTAAGGCGATTTCTCTTATTCTTTCTGTTCTTAGGGCAAGTATTTTGCGCTCCAGTTGGGTGTGCAAAATGACGAACTGTGGAATAGTCGGAGAGTTCTTCAGGGTCAGTTGGAGTCCGAAAAAGCTAAAAGCAGAGGTTTGGAGTTGCAGCTGCAACTTGATAGAGATGATCTTCAAAAATTGGAGGCCGAAAAAGTTGTCTTGAAAAGGAGAAAATAATTTAGCTGAAGCAGCTGTTCTGGCGGAAGAATTTCGTCGGCAGTCCTATGAGGAAGGTTATGACGCCGGTTATCTAAAGCGTCAAGAAGAATTGATGGCTTTTGCTGGGAGTCTGACTCCTCGGAAAGCTGTTTCTGGTAGTCGGCCTGCTGACCGTTCTTCTCAGTGACCTTTGCTCGACCTGGCAGGCCTTGGACTGTCTCTTTTTTTTTTTTTTTTTTTTTTTTTTTTTTTTTTTTTGTGGCCCGACGTTTGTGTATTTACTTGGGCTGAAATTTTTGTAATGGGAGGAGTAAGAGATTAGAACTGATGATCTTTTTGTAGGCAGGCTCTTGCCTGATCAATTATCTTCTTTATATACACTTTGTTATGCTCGTTCTTTCTTTGTACTCATATACAATGTTAGCTTCTGCAAGTCTAGTCGTTTGTCGATCAAATCCAGTATATTCCTTTGGTTTACATGCACTTAGCATGTTTTAGTCATAATTTAGACAATGTGTTGTTTATATCGATAAAGTTCGACATCTTTGTCGATGCTCATTCTACGCTTTGTACTTTTGTCTTTTTGTGATCCAAATCTTATATAAGGAGGTTACTGTCCCTTTGTTGATCCTCGGTTTTCTTTATGTCATTCTACTGAAAAATGTCCCTTTCAATTTTTTCCAAACCCTTATATTTCCCAGAATCAATTTTTGAACGATATGCTCCTTGGCTAGTGTACCATTATATCACTTTCTTGATATGGGAGGAATTGGAAAATGTAGCCTTCATGGCCAGATCCATCTTGTTCAGACCTCCTTAAGCAATTCTTTGGTATGTTAGGCAGTGACGTCTTTGCCATGTAGACTAAGGAGGACTATTCTCCTGATTTCTATGTCAGATATCTTGGACTCCATAGGAGTTTCTGTATAGCTTAGTCGATGGTCTTCCATATGAAGTATGAGGCAGTGACGTCCCTCGTATGGTGAGGGGTTTGGTCTTTTATCCTCTATCTTCTATCGAGCAACTGTCCTTTTCGCTGTGATTTTCAAGATCGTTTGTGGCTTCTAGGTTTTGAAGCTATCGGCCATGAAGTATGATCGTTCCAGTATGACCGGTCTGGAGTTCTTTAGGTTTACTTGTGTTATTTGGTGATCGCTTCGATCCAAGACTTTTCTCATTGTCGATCAGTTGAGTCGAATAGATGGTGCCGTTCCAACTTATTTGCATTTATTACGGGGAGTCAAAGGGTCGTATCTGTATCCGTTGATCAAATACTTTTTCAGCCGTTGGATCCCTTAGATCTATCCTTATAAATAGGGGGCTGGTTTATGTTCTTCATTTGCAACTTACCAAAAAGATGGAGATCTCAAATTCCTTAGATTTTATTCTGCCCTCTGATCCCATCGTCTTCAAAAAATCACATTATCACGATTTATTTATTCAAAATAGTGAAGTTGTTCCCAGTCTTGTATTGACGGGTCCCATGTCAGCCCTACCTTGTATCGACGGGTCCCATGAGATCTTCAGTTTTTGTCTTCATCAATTTGAGGTCCGTGGTTTCCGTTCGCACATGGTGGGTTCATACTTGCCAGTCACCCCTGTTCTTCGATGTAACCTCAGGAGTGATAGACCACCGGGGTGGCTGGTAAATTTAGCGTTTCACGACGGTCCCGAAGAGATGCTGCTCTAGAGTAAAATGTTTTATAGATAAAGTAAAAGCAGTATCTTCTTGCGGGTGAGTGAGCATTGCTGGCTTATCTGGCTGGTAATGTTCATTTCGTCTGGAAGAACATTTGATCTTCAGAGCCTGGCCGTCGAACCAAAGAAGTCGACCATCCTGAGCAGCATGCTTCTTAGGTGGTTTATTATAATCGACGAGGTACTAGGGAGGAGATTGGTGTTTCCGTGGACATTGTCGTGAAGATCGCCGATAATAGAGGATCATCTTATTTAAATCTTTGTAATTATCTTTAAGTAGTATGTAGATCTTTGTAACGTAGGACTTATGTATGTAACAAATTTGATGAATAAAATATACTTTATTCCTTATATCTTCCTTGTCGTTAATTCTGTCATAATTTACTTATGAGTAGCTTTATCCGAGCAGACTGTGTTATTCTTTGTCTATCTTCGAAACATTAGGAGTGTTAGCAGATCATTTAGATCATTAAGAACAGATCAAGGAGTTTTTATTGAGCGTATCAATGTTTACTCGACTCGTTATGATTTAGAACTTAGGTTTTTAACCCAAAAGGTCCTTTTGATCGTCGTAAATAGTTCGAGGAGTGTTTATCGAGCGGATCGATGTTTACTCGACTCTTTTCTGATTAGACTTAGATTTTTAATCCAAAAAGTCTTTTTGATCGTTGATTATATCGAGGAGTTTTTATTGAGCGGATCAATGTTTACTCAACTCGTTTTTAATTTAGACTTAGGTTTTTAACCCAAAAAGTCTTTTTTGATCGTTGATTATATCGAGGAGTTTTTATTGAGCGGATCAATGTTTACTCGACTCGTTTTTTAATTAGACTTAGATTTTTAACCAAAAAGTCTTTTTGATATATCGAGGAGTGTTTATTGAGCGGATCAATGTTTACTCGACTCGTTTTTGATTGTAGACTTAGGTTTTTAACCAAAAAGTCTTTTTGATATATCGAGGAGTGTTTATTGAGCGGATCAATGTTTACTCGACTCGTTTTTGATTGTAGACTTAGGTTTTTAACCAAAAAGTCTTTTTGATATATCGAGGAGTTTTTATTGAGCGGATCAATGTTTACTCGACTCGTTTTTGATTGTAGACTTAGGTTTTTAACCAAAAAGTCTTTTTGATATATCGAGGAGTTTTTATTGAGCGGATCAATGTTTACTCGACTCGTTCTTGATTGTAGACTTAGGTTTTTAACCAAAAAGTCTTTTTGATATATCGAGGAGTTTTTATTGAGCGGATCAATGTTTACTCTACTCGTTTTGTTTTTGGCAATATGATTGTGCGATTCCGATGAATGTTTAACCGATATAACCGACATATATAAAATGCCAAAGAAATCTTTTAATAATTGAACTTTAGGCCTAGGCCTTTATTACAAAGATTGAAATTTGATGAATTAAAAAGTAGAATAATGCAATATAACCTGCTAAAATTTATTTACCATAGTATTTCCTAAGGTTGACAGCATTCCAGGTTCTTGGTAAGGCAGTTCCATCCAAGTGTGCAATTCTGTATGAACCTTTCTTCCCCACGCCAATGACGATGTAAGGTCCATCCCAATTTTGTTGTAACTTTCCCACATGTTTGGATACTTCTACCTTTTTCAAGACCAAATCTCCTTCCTTGAAGGTTCGGATGCGTACTTTTTGATTGTATGCTTTCTCCATATTAGCTTTAGTGGCTTGTAAGCGTACAGCAGCTTTATCTCTTAAAGCTTCTGTTAAATCAATGTCGTTTTCTCTTGACTTTTCATTTTCTTTATCATCGAACATTTCTACTCTTGGCGTTGGGATTAGCGTTTCCACAGGGATAACCGCTTCCGACCCATATACCAAGCTAAATGGGGTTTCCCCAGTTGAGCTCCTTACCGTGGTTCGATTAGCCCATAATACTCCTGGGAGTTCATCTAGCCATTTTCCTTTGGCTGCTCCTAATCTTTTTTCCAAAGATTTTATTATTTCTCGGTTTGCTACTTCAGTTTGTCCATTTGCTCGAGGATGTCCTACAGAGGTAAAATTCTGTTGAATTCCAAATTTTGTACACCATTCTATTATTTGTTTGCCCGCGAATTGAGTTCCGTTATCGGAGATAAGGACCCTTGGGATGCCGAATCGACAAACTATGAATTTCCATAGGAAATTGATAACTTGGAATTGGGTTATTCGTGCGAGGGCGACGCATTCTATCCATTTGCTGAAGTACTCTACGGCGACCAGGACATAAGATTTCTTTGATCTGGCCACTGGGAAAGGTCCCACGATGTCCATTCCCCATTGATCGAATGGCCAACAAACTGGAATAGGGTGCATGTTTTCTGCTGGTCGATGGCATATGTTAGCATGGATCTGGCAGTGATGACATTCTTGGACATATTGAGCGGCATCTTTATTGATGGTCGGCCAATAGTAACCCGTCCTGAGACATTTTAAAGCCAATGCTCTTGATCCGCTGTGATTTCCTGCATCCCCATCATGTATTTCCCGTAGTATATCAAGGGTTTGTGATTCAGGTATGCATTTCAGAAGAATCCCTGATACTGATCTTCGGTAGAGTTTTCCTTCTATGAGTGTATATTTCGGAGCTCGATATTTTATTTTCCGAGCTTCATTTTGGTCGGGTGGTAATTTTCCTTCTCGAAGATAGTCTATCATAGGGGTCATCCAGTTCCCTTCGGCTTCTTCGATTTCCATTATATCCACCGCTGGTGTTTCATCGATGTCAATTGCTGGTGTATTAGAGATCAACCAGTTGATCACCCGTTCTGTCTTTCCGTCATGGGATCCTGTGAATTTTGATAACAGATCGGCCCATTTATTTTCCGAACGTGGGATGTTCTGGATACTAAAACTTTCAAATTTCTCGGCCAGAGTCTTCACTTTGGCGAGGTATTTGACCATGTTGAATTCCTTAGCCTCGTATAGGCCTTCTATCTGTCTTTGCACTAATTCTGAATCAGTTAGGACTTTAAGACTTTTTATATTGGCTTTGATCGCCATTTCCATTCCTGCGATTAATGCTTCATATTCAGCTTCATTGTTTGTCACAACGAAGTCCAGTGTTATTGCGTAATTTAAATCTTCCTTGTTTGGTCCGGTGAAGTTGATTCCGGCGCCTCCTCCTTCTCGGCATGAAGCACCATCGACGTGCATTAGCCAAGTTTGATCTTCAATGATCAAGACATCGCTGCTGAGGCAGCTCGATGATTCAGTAGCCTGTGTCGGTGTTTCTAATATAGAATCGGCCAACACTTGGGCCTTGATGGCAATCCTTGGTTTGTAGTCTACCTCGAACTGACTGAGTTCGATGGCCCATTTGATTAATCGACCGGAGGCTTCTGGTTTTGCTAGAACTTGCCTTAGTGGCTGATTCGTCAGGACGATGATTTTGTAAGTTAAGAAGTAAGGTCGGAGTTTCCGCGCGGCCACCACTAAGGCCAGTGTGAATTTTTCTATTTCTAAGTAATTCTTCTCCGCCCCTTGTAATAACTTGCTGAGATAATATACAGGCTTATGCTCTGAGCCCTCGACTTTAATTAGTACTGAACTAATTGCTACGTCGGAAATGGAAATGTACATAAACAATGGTTCTCCTTCTGTTGGTTTTGCCAACATCGGGGGTGTCGTCAAATATTCTTTGAGCTGCTCGAAGGCCTGATCGCACTCTTCGGTCCAAACAAAGTTCTTTGCCTTTCGGAGAGTTTGGAAAAAAGGGAGGCTTTTGTCTGCAGACTTTGATATAAACCTGTTTAATGCTACGATCTTTCCAACTAGGCTTTGTACTTGGGAGATTGTTTTAGGAGGTTTCATTTCAGTTATGGCTTGGATTTTTTCTGGGTTGGCTTCTATTCCGCGTTGGTGGACTAGATATCCCAAGAATTTTCCTGATTTGACACCAAAGGTGCATTTTGCGGGGTTTAACTTCATACGATATTTTCTTAAGATCTGAAAGCATCGATCGAGATGCTTTACATGATCTGCTTCGTTC